>OX352304.1:600000-997500 GCA_947086415.1 Pammene aurita | reverse complement strand
TGTATGAGCCCTGTTAACAGTACAATAAAATATTAAAGTTATTAAAGTTTGCATCAATATTTTTATAAAACCGTATCGAAACAATGTTTGAAATTTGTGTCATTATAATCAATGGATTATTTTTATTTTTCAGAATGAAAACTTGTTTTTCGTAAAGGGCATGCGCGAGGAAGGGTAAGGCGCGGGCGGGGTTCATGTGCCGACCAGGCTGCCTAGCGGCTTGTTTGTTTTCTATTATTACTCTATGCATACATATAGTAATAGTAGTAATAAGTGCGACAAAGACAAACAGCGATTTTTCAGTCGCTCTTCTTTATTTTTCATAGTAAAGAAAGCAATAATATAAAACTTAAGTAAGTTAAGGATAATTAATGTAAACGTAGTCCATAAGGGACTGCAACGGCGGATCTGTGTGCCACGGTAAACCTAGTTTACCATTTAAACAGTATTTTGGCAAATTGTCACAGATAATTTGTAACTAATAAATACGTAATTTATGCATCAAGGCGGTTTGTTTACAGAGTGGCTATCGTGAAACGCGAAAATCGAAATATCATTATCTGCCTCTCGGTTGGACTAGCAAAGGGCCGGGCTGGACTTAATAAATTTTTCATCAGTGTGATGTCATAATAAGGCTATGTTTTTATTAACTTATCGTATATAACACATAAAAATAAGCAACTTTTCTTTAACACATTTTTTTTAACTCAATAATTTCGAAGTTATGGGGCCCTGAAGGTTAAGTACAATTTGGACTATTTTGGTTGGAATGGTGTCATTATGACACATACTTTATTTTGTAGAATGTGTTAAAATAAGCAAGTTTTATAAGAAACATTTTTTTACCCAAAAACATCGAAGTTACAGGACTGAAGATTGACTACATGGACTAATTTGGACTTAAAAAATAAAATGGCGACGGGGTATCATTATAACGTGTACTTTTAATGATTTTTTCCGTATAGAATACGCTAAAATAAGCGTCTTTTATTTGAAAAACTTTTCCCTAAAATCAAAAATGGCCGAGATAATGGACTTTGAACTTGTACATATTTGGACCTCGAAAAAAATCATCGACGGGACGTCATTATAACGTGTACATTTTATGATTTTGCCGCATATAATACGCTAAAATTAGCGTGTTTTACTTGAAAAACTTTTCTCTAAAATCAAAAATGGCCGAGACATTGGACTTTGAACTTGTATATAATTTGGACTTCAAAAAAAATACCATTGACGGGACGTTATTATAATAAGTACTTTTTATGATTATTCTGTATAGAATACGCTAAAATAAGCGTGTTTATTTGAAAAACTATTCTCTAAAATCAAAAATTGCCGAGATAATGGACTTTGAACTTGTATATCGGGACGCCATTATAACGTGTACTTTTTATGATTTTTCCGTATAGAATACGCTAAAATAAGCATGTTTTATTTGAAAAACTTTGCTCTAAAGGACTTTGAACTTGTATATAACTAGCCCTTTCCCGCGGCTTCGCCCGCGTACTAAAAGTACTCAAAAAGGATACGATACCCATGTTGATTTTCAGACTTTGTGACAATATTTGCCCCTTTTAGGGGTTGAATTATCAAAAAAACTGAAACACGTGTTTACTCATTTATCGTCAGGAATACTCCTGTGAAGTTTCGAATAAAATAGTCTAACAAATCTTGATTCGCCATACAAACTTTGGACCCCCATTTTACCCCCTTAAGGGCTGAATTTTGAAAAATCCTTTCTTAGTGCATCCCTAAACCTTATACGGAACCTACGTACCAAATTTGGAATCTCTAGAACCAGCGGTTTGGGCTGTGCGTTGATATGTCAGTCAGTCAGTCAATCAGTCAGTCAGTCAGTCAGTCAGTCAGTTTCTTCTTTTATATATTTAGATTTGGACTTCGAAAAAAAACCATCGACGGGACTTCATTATAACGTGTACTTTTTATGATTATTCCGTATAGAATATGCTAAAATAAGCGTGTTTTATTTTAAAACATTTCTTCATAATCAAAAATGGCCGAGATAATGGACTTTGAACTTGCATATCGAGACGTCATTATAACGTGTACTTTTTATGATTTTTCCGTATAGAATACGCTAAAAAAAGCGTGTTTTACTGAAGTAACTTTTCTCTCAAATCAAAAATGGCCGAGATAATGGACTCTGAACTTGTATATAATTTTGACTTCGAAAAAACAACCAGCGATGGGGTATCATTATATAGCATATTTTTTATGATTTTACCGTATAGAATACGCTAAAATAAGCATGTTTTATTTGAAAAACTTTTCTCCAAAATAAAAAATGGCCGATTTGACATGAAACTTGTATATCATTTGGACTTCGAAAAAAACCATCGACGGAACGTCATTATTATAACGTGTACTTTTTATGATATTTCGTATAGAATACGCTAAAATAAGCTTGTTTTATTTGAGAAACTTTTCTCTAAAATAAAAAATGGCCGAGATAATGGACTTTGAACTTGTGTATAATTTTTATTTGAAAAAAAAATTATCGACAGGACGTCATTATAACCTGAACTTTTTATGATTTTTCCGTATAGAATACGCTAAAATAAGCGTGTTTTATTTTAAAAACATTTTTTTCTAAAATCGAAAATGGCCGATTGGACATGGAACTTGTATATCATGTGGACTTCGAAAAAAACCGTCGACGGGACGTCATTATAACGTGTACTTTTAATGATTTTTTCTTATAGAATACGCTAAAATAAGCTTGTTTAATTTGAGAAACTTTTCTCTAAATTAAAAAATGGCCGTGATAATGGACTTTGAACTTGTATATATGTAAAAGCGTGTTTCATTCGACAAACTTTTCTCTAAAATCAAAAATGGCCGAGATAAATGGACTTTGAACTTGTATATATTTTGGACTTCAAAATAAAACCATCGACGGGACGTCATTATAAAGTGTACTTTTTATGATTATTCTGTACAGAATACGCTAAAATAAGCGTGTTTTATTTGAGAAACTTTTCTCTAAAATAAAAAATGGCCGAGATAATAGACGTTGAACATGTATATAATTAGGATTTCGAAAAAAATCCATCGACGGGACGTCATTATAACATGTACTTTTTATGATTTTTCCATATATAATACGCTAAAGTAAGCGTGTTTTACTTACGAAACTTTTCTCTAAAATGAAAAATGGCCGAGATAATGGTCTCTGAACTTGTATATAATTTGGACTTCGAATAAAAACCATCGACGGAACTTTATTAAAACGTGTACTTTTTATGATTATTCCGTATAAAGTATGCTAAAATAAGTGTGTTTTATTTGAAAAACTTTTCTTTATAATCATAAATGGCGAGATAATGGACTTTGAACTTGTATATCGAGACGTCATTATCAGGGCCCGGAATTAGGTGAGCTAAAATACCTAAAGTTCGCGAGAGGACATAATATAGAGTGGTTACAACCGGATGAAAATAATATTTTATTTGGATTCCGGGTATTCGATGTTTATTCGGGGACTTGTCGTAATATCGAACGTGATATGTTTTGTTTACAGTGCAGCATGTTTAATGTTAGTTTTTAGTAAAAAGGGCTAGACAAAAGAAGGTATGTATAAGATAAGATAAGAAGTCGTTGGAAGACGAATAATATGGGTTTCCCTACACATTTATTATTATAATGTTAACTTTATGGCTGCAATGTAACCATTTTTCATCATTACGACTATTACTTGCAGTGCCCGGATGAATATCGAATACCCGGAATCCAAATAAAACATTATTTTCATCCGGTTGTAACCACTCTATATTATGTCCTCTCGCGAACTTTAGGTATTTTACCTCACCTAATTCCGGGCCCTGGTCATTATAACGTGTACTTTTTATGATTTTTCCGTTATGAATACGCTAAAATAAGCGTGTTTTACTTCAGAAACTTTTCTCTAAAATCAAAAATGGCCGAGATAATGGACTTTGAACTTGTATATTATTTGGATTTCGAAAAAACCATCGACGGGACGACATTATAACTTTTCTCTCAAATCAAAAATGGCCGAGATAATGGACTTTGAACTTATATATTATTTGGATTTCGAAAAAAAACCATCGACGGGACGTCATTATAACATGTACTTTTTATGAGTTTTCCATATAGAATACGCTAAAATAAGCGTGTTTTATTTAAAAAACTTTTCTCTCAAATCAAAAATGGCCGTGATAATGGACTTTGAACTTATATATTATTTGGATTTCGAAAAAAAAAACCATCAACGGGACGTCATTATAACATGTACTTTTTATGATTTTTCCATATAGAATACGCTAAAATAAGCGTGTTTTATTTAAAAAACTTTGCTCTAAAATCAAAAAACCGGCCAAGTGCGAGTCGGACTCGCGCACCGAGGGTTCCGTACAAACCTATAACAAGCAAAAGTTGCAGTATGTTTATTACTAATTTCAATTTAATACCTCTACGCGTTTACGAGGAAAAAGGTAGTAAGTTAAAAATAAAAAATAAATTTTTTGGTATGATTTTACTAAAAATGTCTACTTTTCGTAATTTTTCCTCTATCTGTGCTATATGAAGTTTCTTCGTGCCAAGTTTCAAGTTTCTGAGTTTACGCGACGTACCCTTTAGGTTTTGAGTTTCTTGCGAGTACTCAAAATATGCGACTTAAATTGCTATTTCTTTTGATTGGGATGACATAAAAGTTTGGTTTTGCTACATCTGAAAGGTCCTATAGCCCTAAATATTTGACAAGAATTTCAATTTAATACCTCTACGCGTTTACGAGGAAAAAGGTAGTAAGTTTAAAATTTAAAAAAATATGTTTTTGTATGATTTTACTAAAAATGTCTACTTTTTGTAATTTTTCCATTGTCTATGCTATATGACGTTGCTTTGTGCCAAATTTCAAGTTGCTGAGTTCACGGGAAGTACCCCGTAGGTTTTGCGAGTGCCGAAAAACTATAAAATTTGCAGCATAAACGACTGTATCTTTTGATTGCGTTAGCTTATAAGTTTGATTTTTTCACAGCTCCAAGTGACAATAGACCTGAATATTTGATATAAATTTTAGCTTGATACCTCCACGCGTTCCTGAGAAAAATGGTCTTGACAGACAGACAGACAGACGGACAACAAAGTGATCCTATAAGGGTTCCGTTTTTTCCTTTCGAGGTACGGAACCCTAAAAATGGCCGAGGTAATGAACTCTGAACTTGTTCCTCTTTTTTGTAAAGGGTCGGCAACGCGCATGTGACACCTCTGGTGTTCCAGGCATCCATATGCTACTGCTTACTATCTGGCGGGCCGTATGCTTGTTTGCCACGTTGTGGTATAAATAAAAAGAGTAAAATAAGAATACAATTAAACAAAATAAACGGAATAAAAACAGAATCAATACAAAATGACAAAATAAAAACAAAATACAGACGAAAATAAAAACAAAAATAAAACAAAAGTAAAAAAAAAATACGTTAGTGTCGTGGAACACTCGGTTAGAACGAAGTAATATTATTTAATTTTTGACTTTTTCGTAATTTTGGTCGTTTTTGAATTTTTTGAAATTTTTGGGATTTTTGAGATTTTTGGGATTTTTGTGATTTTTGAGATTTTTGTGATATTTGAGATTTTTTGCGATTTTTGAGATTTGTAAGATTTTTGAGGTTTTTGAGATTTTTGAGTTTTTTGAGTTTTTTGAGTTTTTCGAGTTTTTTGAGTTTTTCGAGATTTTCGAGATTGAGATTTTTGAGATTTTTGAGATTTTTGAGATTTTTGAAATTTTTGAGATTTTGAGATTCTTGAGATTTTTGAGATTTTTGAGATTTTTGAGATTTTTGAGATTTTTGAGATTTTTGAGATTTTTGAGATTTTTGAGATTTTTGAGATTTTTGAGTTTTTTGAGTTTTTTGAGTTTTTCGAGTTTTTCGAGATTTTTGAGATTTTGAGATTTTTGAGATTTGAGATTTGAGATTTTTGAAATTTTTGAGATTTTGAGATTTTTGAGATTTTTGAGATTTTTGAAATTATAGAATTTTTTTAACTTGACTTTTTTTACTTTGTCACTTCTCACTTTCACTTTCACTTCACTTTATTCTATTTTTCATTTTTTTATTTCATTCCATTTCACATGTTTCTCAATGCTTTTTCGTGATGGTCACGTGACTTTTTTTCGCCTAGCCCCCCATCCGCGAACCGTCCGATAAGGAACTTCGTTCCAATAAAACAGAACTAAATAAAAATATTACGTTGCGTTTTCTACCCATAATTCACGATGCTTGAAATCTTCGAAAATGTACTCAACAGTCTAGTCAAAACACAAACAAAGCGGCTACCGCTCAAAAAGGTACGTATTGGCGAGACACGCACGAGTTCATTGCCCTACTCGCCGGCTTCGCGCGACTCGCTCCTCCGCTCAGTTCCTTTGTCGAGTATGTAAGCTTTATCACCCCGCGCGCGCCTCCGTGAGCAAGTACCTACATCGTAACAGCTAAGATGCCAGCGCCTGGTTGACCCATGGATTAGCTTGTTAAGAAGCGAGCCGGGGGTCTACTTCTAGTGGTCATTACAGAAGTAAGCCGAACAGGCGTACCATCAAGGTCACGCGCTATAGTTAAGAAGATTTCCTCTGAACGCAAATATTGTTTCTGTTTAATTTTACACGAAATATCATTGATGAAAGTGACACAAATTGAAATATCTACTTTAAATGACTTTAATAATTTATTAAAACGATAACAGCCTAAAAATACGAAATTACCAAGAAACTTAAATTTTCATTGCTTAATTTGACACATATTGATTTTATTGACATATTTTGAGGTGATGATATAGTTAATCCTTATTTTATGAACTCTAATTTTTTATACGTAGTTTTTTAGCGTTGTCATACAATATAAAATTGCACTCGACGTAAATGACACAAACTAGTTTTGTACAACAATAAAACTGTTCTAAATACAAAACAGTTCTATTTTCTAACTCTAATATTCTTTTACTCAAGTTATGGCAAGCTAAAAAAGTTAACCTCAAATTATTGAATTACAAAAAAAGCACCAATTGAATATGACACAAAACGCACTGAAAGATTCTCATGTACACACTGTATTTCCAACTTCAATAATAAGTGACTTTAGAATTTTCGAAACTTAACCCTCAAAATATTGCCAACGAGACGGGACTATATACCAACTTCGCAGTGTCTTCATCAGTTAGGTCTCTAATCTTTAAAATTGCATATACCGCTGAACTCAGCCTCTTTGACAGTGCGGCAATGTGTGGACCCCATTGGAGCCTATAATCTATCGTTATACCTAAGAAGAACGATTCTTGTACTAAGTCTAATGCCTGGTTATTAATCGTCAATCCTTGTATAGATTATCTGACGTTCGGTAGTTTAAAATGTGTACATTTCGTTTTTTTCGCATTTAGAACTAAGTTATTAGCACTAAACCATTCATGGACCTGTTTTATGGCACTATTTATATTGGCTATGCCCAGGCCCTCTCTATTTGCCTGAAATACAAGTGAAGTGTCATCCGCGAATAAAACAATTTTAGAAATGTGTTCCGCCATAAAGGGAAGATTGTTCACATAAATGAGAAATAACAGAGGGCCTAATATCGATCCTTGAGGGACACCGATCTTAACCTGAGACCCTGTTGACTTAGTCCCATTTACGGTAACCCTCTGACTTCTGCCTACCAAGTATGACTTCAATAATTCTAGAGCCTGTCCTTCAACTCCATAGTAAGTCAACTTTGATATTAACGTCTCATGATCAACGCAGTCGAACGCTTTTGTTAGATCACAGAAAATACCAATGGCGTCTTGTTTTCCTTCCCATGCCTCAATAATGTGTCTCACTAAACTTACACCGGCATCCGTGGTAGATCGACCCTTGGTAAATCCGACCTGCTGGGCATGAAACAAGTCATTTCTATTGAAATGACTATGAAGCTGTTTAAATATTAATTTCTCGAAAATTTTGCTGAGTACAGGTAAAATAGAGACAGGTCTAAAGTTACCGGCATCCCTAACGTCACCAGATTTAAACAAAGGTATAACTCTACTTTCCTTCATCATGTCAGGAAACGTGCCTTCATCGATACATTTATTAAATATTAAACTTAAGTACGGGGCAATAGTGTCAATTATAGCAGTGCAGGTCTTTACCGACATGCCCCACAAATCTTCTGTAGATTTAACTTTTATTTGCTTGAATGTTTTTATAATATGCTCAGAATCAACATACTCAAATTTAAGTGTACTTCCACATTTAACTACATAAGTATTCAACATAGCTACCGCCTTACTTGTGGAGGATTTTATTGATTCAGTGGTTTTGATTGGTATGTGTGTAAAGAATGTTTCGAATTCCTGAGCTACTTCCAAGTTTGAACTGATTATTCCATTGGGAGTATTGAGTACAATGTCTTTATTGGGTGGCTTAATCTTCCCCGTTTCCTTTTTAATAATGTTCCAAGTTGTTTTAATTTTATCCTTTGCTGTTTAATTTTATTAATAATATAATATTGGTGGCGCCACTGCCGCCCGTAAGCAGCAAATTCAAATTGCTCCGTGTATTTATATTTGTTTAAATTATTTAGTGCAAATTTTTGTTGATATAACGATTTATTTTAATAAATTAGTATTACATAAAGACAGTGTAACATAAGTGTACAAAATGGCACCATCTAAAGCTAAACAAAAGGACAAGTGCTGTGAAAGGATGATGGACGTTATTTTGGATTTGAAAAATACGGTCACCGAAATGAAACTAAAATTAGATAAAACGTACGATATAATCGAAAATCAACAACACGAGATTGCTAGACAAAGGGAATTAAGTACAAAAATATTGTTAAATTCCAACAACAATCATACTGACCTCCATATGACACCACTACTCAACGACTCTGGTCCGGAAGCACTGAGTTTCATCAATGACACCACACATGGAATAAACGCACTAAGTGAAGAACACATATTACCACCTAAATATGAAATATCCTGCAAGACTCCCACAGGTTTCTCAGATGGATTGCCAACAGAAATGAAGCGGCTCCGGACCCGTGCACGTCGTAAACTGCAGTCGGAAGCTCTTTCAGCTCAGCCATCGGCATCACCAGATGACATGTCTACTATGCCACCCGTCAGTACAGTATCGAAGCTTGCTGTTCTCCATCCGCCAGTAGCGACAATTGCTACTCGGGACAAAGTGGCGTCGAAGAAGCCGTTATCTGTCGTGCCAGCTACTCCCGCTGCTGCCTGCACCTCACTGATACCGCCTGCGTGTGTCCCTCCAGCACCTCCAATACCAATTAGGGCCTCAGCGGAGCAGAGCAGGGGCAGCCTTCGGGCGGCTGCACCACGATCCGTTAGCTTGCACATCTACAACCTGAATGCAGACACCACCTGTGACGAAGTTGTTCATCACATTCAAACTGACATGGGCGTCCAAGTACATGCATGCGAAAAGCTGAAGGTCACGAGAGGCCACTACTCGTCTTTCAAGGTCGATGTATCAGCAAACAAAGTAGGTGTAGTGCGTAGTCACAAACACTGGCCGGCTGGCGTATCCATCAGGCATTTCAATACAGTCGAGCCAAAAAACTTCCAAGTGAGCACCGGCGATCGACCACCACGCTAGCACAATCTTCGAGTTTTAAAATCCTCCACCAAAACGTCAGGTCAATCTGCGGTAAAACTGGACTCTTAGACTTGCTACTTCACTCAGAAGAACCCGACATATTCGCCTGCAGTGAAACTTGGTGCAAAAAATACGAAATAGAACAAGTGAGGTTAAGTGGTTATCAGTTGGCAAATAGTTACTGTCGCTCGAATATCCAGCATGGCGGCGTGGCGATGTACACACGGGCCGATATTGCATATCGCCAACGAAATGATTTACAGAAACTAGCCATTGAATTTCATTTTGAATTTACTGCAATTGAAATTTGTAACATAAGTTTAATTGTTATTGTTTTATACCGCACTGGAAATGGTGACTTTGACATATTCTTAAATAATTTAGAATTATTATTAGATAAATTAACAAGAGAGAATAAACGTTTCATTTTGGTCGGTGATCAAAATGTCGATTTTATGTCGGACAACACTTCGAGGCGGCGGGTAGATGAAATACTACAAATTTATATGTGTAGAAACTGTGTCGAGTTTCCGACCCGTGTGTCCGCGCACAGCGAAACCTGTATAGACTGCGGGCTCGTGCCGCAGGAGTGGGGCGATATCGAGAGTAAGTCTCTAGATACCCTAATCAGTGACCACAATGCACAGATGTTTACGTTCCCTATCTCTAAACCGCGTCAACGTATTAAACCAAACTCATTCATTCAAAAAAGACTATTTCCTGACCAGTCATTAATATCATTCTATATTGCTATTGAAAATTATAATTGGAATTTTGTATTTGACGACGCGATTTCCATTGACTATAAATTTAACAAATTATTTAACGTATTGAAGTATTATATTGACATCCACTTTCCTATAAAAAACATACCGGTGAAAAAAAATAAACAAGTACCATGGTTATCAGATACACTCTCACAACTTGTAAAAAACTATAATGACCTGACAGAAATTAAACGCCAATATCCTGACCTTACACACCTCGCGGAACGCATTAAACACCAAGCAGACCGAATTAAATCTGAATCCTTATCTGCCCGCCGAGATTATTATGCCAACCGTATAATAAGTAGTAAAAACCATTCAAAGGAAATGTGGCGTGTGGTCAATAACGAAATATCCAAAAAACCCTTACAACATCAAATGTCACTACAGGATGAATACGGAACTGAAGTACCTCCACGCAAAATACCAGATCACCTAAACCAGCATTTTCTTACAATAGCCAAAAAGTACAAATTAAACAATGACAAAAAATTGGACTCAGCACTGTACCTAGATCGTTATTTAAAAAATACCGACGTACCCGGTCTAGTTTTGCCAACGGTTACACTTACAGATTTAAACCGTACTTTGAAATCGATGCTAAAAAGTCGTGCTACCGTAGACATTTATGACATGTCTCTGAACATACTCGAGTGTGTCTGGCCGGTCATCGCGGGTTTATTAGTAAAATTGATAAACACTATGTTTACATGCGGTATATACCCCGATGTTCTGAAGAGTACCCGGGTGTGTCCAGTTTATAAGGGTAAGGGAGAAAAGTGTGCCGTTGACAATTATAGACCGATCACGATTGTACCAAATATTTCAAAATTAATCGAATCTATATTATCACAATCCCTAATGCAACATGTCGAGACAAATGACTTACTAACAGACAGACAATTTGCGTATAGAAAAAATAGGTCCACCACTACAGCTGCGTTACAGATTCACGATTGTATATCAACAGCGTTGGATATAAAAAATAAAGTAGCAGGGGTATTCTGTGACTTATCTAAAGCGTTCGATGTGATTAGTCATGAACTCTTGATAAAAAAGATAGGGCGGTATGGAATCAAAAACAACGTTCAAAAACTATTCGCATCGTTTCTTAAGAATAGGCAGCAAACGGTGGAGGTAAAAATTGAAGGTAAAAGTATGAAGTCTGGGGTAGGTTCTCTTGAGCTAGGAATACCACAGGGTTCGTCGCTCGGGAATACCCTTTTCTTGATGTTCATAAACGACCTTCCTGCTACCATTTCTGAAGGGGTGGCAGTACTGTTTGCCGATGACACCACTGTAATAGTAAATGCACCTACGTACTCACAGCTCGAACAAAAAATAACGCAGACATGCAACCAACTTCACGAGCGGTTCTCGGCGAACGGGCTCATCCTCAACGTCACGAAGTCCAACGTAATGTTGTTCTCAGCCGGAGGGAACACAGACATCCCGCTAATTCAGAGTCCGATGCCGAGCTGTGTTTCATGCCAGTTCCTTGGATTTACAATTGACGTTAACCTGAACTGGAAAGAGCACGTTAAAAATCTTTGTGCCAGGCTGGGCAGTGCTATTTTTGCGTTAATCAAATTAAAACCGATTTTATCTAGTGACGCACTGCTTCAAATTTACTACGCATATTTTTTTTCGCTGATGTCATACGGTATTATTTTGTATGGGAACTCGACAGACTCGAAAAGAGTGTTTTTATTACAAAAACGAGCCGTACGAACATTAGCTGGTGTACACCTAAGGTACCCATGTCGAGAGTTATTCAAAAAATACAAAATACTGACACATTACTCACTGTATGTCTATGAGATTATAATGTTCACGCGTCGAAATATAAATTCATTTCAGCGTATAAATATGCCCGGCAGAATAACCCGCCAGACCGGGCGACTACAGCCCGTCCAGCATCGACTTGCATTACTCGACAAGTGCCCGCGTGTAATAGGCCCGGAATTTTATGAAAGTCTACCCGCAACTCTCAGAAATGAAACTTCCGATAATAAATTTGAACACCGACTAAAGGAACTTTTATTGTCTAGGAATTTATATTCTGTCGAAGAATTCACTGCAGAATTTAAAAGAACTGCAAAATGTTAATTATTTTTATAGAGTATTTTTACGTAATATTTTTGTTTATATTGTTATTTTTTTTAATTGATTGACTTTGTTTTAGGTTTTGACATTTTTCTTTTATTTTATAATATTTATATGTATACCACTACCTAGGGTCTCTAGACATGTATACATAAACAAAATCCCTGTTGACATTCTTTATATTTTACTAATGACATTTTCTTTTTCTGTACATTTTTTTTGATTGATTATTATTTTATTGTATTTTAAGTGACGATCTTTTAGTGAATCAATATTATTTTATGATGTAAAATACTGTGTGATTTTCTATAAGAAATGAATAAATCTATCTATCTATTTTTAATGAAATTAGATTTCGCCGCCCAACACACTCTTTTATATATTTTTGAGTATCTTTTTACGAACTCAGAGCAACTTTCCGTTTGTAAAAGATCATTTAAATCTTTAAATCATACAATTCAAATATTTTTTTCTGCTCTTACGAATCCCAGGAGTAGCCCAATCGCAGAATTTAAACTTTTGATTTAATTTTGACATTTTGATTGGAAGGCTCTTTTCAAATTCATCAACTAGTTTTACGAATAGTTGGTTATATATCTCATTGCCACCCTCATAGCCTGAGACATTTAAGGGTCGATAAAGTAATTGATGGTATACTCTTTCGTTAAATATTTTTAAGCGATTCTTAGTAATAGGGCGAGATTGAATTTCGATTTCAGGCACTAATGACTTCTTATCACATGGAAATACAATTTCTTGTCCAGTATGATCTGACTGCATAATATTAATAATTTTTTGGTCATAAATCTGATAATTAACAAATATGTTATCTAAACAAGAAGATGTACAGGCTGTCACCCTAGTAGGCTCTCGGAAAACATTACTAAGATTAAATAAATTTAAAAATCTACAGGTTAATGCATTTTGGTCTAAAGTATTTACATTACGTCTGCATATGTAATGTAATGGCACATTGTCGAGTGTCCGGCTGCCGCCGTCACCTGCGGCCTTGCCGGTGCAAGCCTGCCAATATAAAAATAGATCTCATGTCCAGTTTACATCGGCACTCGCCAATGTTGTCCAACTTTTTAAATCGCCAAAAAACTAGTTTTTTTGCAGGGCGGATTGCACTACGCATAATTAAAGAATTAATTATGGCGCCTTCGGCATTGGCGGCACAGTGTGTTCCGAAGTTTTAATGAGACGGTTTGGTCCATGCAACCAGGCTCTTTGAGCACTAAAATTGTCTTTCGTACATCTTTTGATAAAGGGTCGGCAACGCGCATGTAACACCTCTGGAGTTGCAGGCATCCATATTAGCCTGCGGTAGCTGCTTTACCTTCAGGCGGGCCGTATGCTTGTTTACCACCGTCGACATCGTCGTGGTATAAAAAAACCGCCCATGGACGCCCGCAACACCAGAGGGGTCACAAGCGCGTTGCCGGCCTTTAAGATGGGAATACGCTCTTTTCTTGAAGGTTTGATTGAAGGTCGTATTGGTCCGGAAATACCGTTTGTTACGATAATGTTGAGATTGTTAAGATTAATAGTAAGTAATAGTACCTAATCAAATAAGATTGTTGCGATCGTCTATTTTCGACGAGTTCACTTTCCCGGATCACCATGAAAATAGATGTCATATACTTCAGAAAAAGTGACCAAACCCTCCGGTGTCCGAGGCCAGATCTGCCCTCGGACACTCCGGTGTCCGAGGGCACCGGGGTTTGGTCACTTTTTCTGAAGTATATGACATCTATTTTCAGTTTATATATAGTAGTGTAACTACTTAAAAAAAAATTGCAAATCAAAAAATATTGAACAAAATAATTTGACTTGCTTCAAGATTCGGATCACCATGTTGTGATGGTACTTTAAATGCCATATACTTATGTTGTACGTATTTATTAATTGAACTTCTTTCTATAATATTATCCAAGTCTTTTAGAGATCTAGGGTAATCTGGAATTCTGGATAATTCTCCTTGTAGGTACTTATGCTCCGGGAAATTATAATTATTTCAATGTATAGTTATCGTATTTAGTTTGCCTCAAAAGAATTAATTAACAGAGCGAGAGTTTTAATTTTGACTTTTTTGGATGGGTTTTGGATTTGGAAGTTATTTTTTTAAACTTATTATTAAGTACCGTAAAATAGGGTGAGTAGGGACAAAGCCGAAGTTCCAACCTGGATAAAAGTTTATTTTTATATATGGCACGTTAATTTCTATACATAAATAATAGTCCGGTCGTATGAATTTTAATATTTCATTTATTATTTGTCGATAAATTTCATAATTTCAATGATAAACATAAAATAGAGGGAAATCCCACCTCGCCCCGTAGTTGCGGTTAGCAGGGATAGCGACAAGGTGATTTGAGAAAATTGCTAGGATTGTCATTTTTGGATTACGAATATTCACGAATATTTACGAACAATCTCTTAACAAGAGAATATTTTATTTACGTAGCGATATAACAACCTTGGTCTAAAAACACCAAATCGCCCCCTAGTATATCTACTCTCCCCATTCGTGAGCCAACTGCCCACATCATCCCTTCTTACCCCGTTTTACTATAAAGTTAGTACCTAAGACACGAACTTCAATATAATCTGAAGATGTCCTTAGTTCCGTTATGTTAACCGGGAAATAAAAATATCGACTTGATTGACTCACGCATATTTAATAAGATAAAGTTTTTACCTTAATCTTAAGCCTCGAGGTAGTCGAGGTAGAAACCCGTCTATTTTAGTAATATTTACTAACTGAACGAACATCGCAAATTAGTAAATACAGGAAACAATTTATCTTTAGTTCTCCGATAGGAAAGTAGATAAAACTATAAATAAATATTTATATTTCGTAGTCACGCGATTATTTGCTATAAATTGAGTAACATTAATTATTATTGCATGGGTATATTGGGTGTTTTGTTGCCGAATTGACTTTCAGTATTTCATACCAGAATTTAAGTGCTAATAATATTTTATAAAATTAATAGCATTGTTTGGTAACATGCGGATGTTGTTAAACTCAAATCTACTTTATTAGGTAACTTTCGTTTGTAATTACGAGTAGGTAACCCATCTTACCCCCATCTTGCCATGTTTATTGCAAATTGTACTTTGAAAGTTCATAATGACTGATTAAACCGCACCTATTCACAAATTCACATCAATAAAGCTGTTACCTTCTGGGTTAGAACTTGGCTTGGAAGGTCAGCCAGCAAGAGCAGTCACTTTTGTTCAATACGTCAATTTATGGTATTAAGTTGCCGAAACTGACCCCCGGCTCAATTGAACTGTAAAAAAAGGCAGGACAAATGCTAGACTAGAAGAATGAAGCGTTTCGATTCGTCAATAAGGTATACTGTTGACATAATGTCATGTAATTTGATTATGTTCATAATCAGGTGGTTTTCCATCCTGCTATGTAATAAAGACTGTGTACGATAAAATCCGGACATGCATGATCTGGTATATCTTTTTTTCGGTACCACATATTCAAGCATTTCTTTTATTTTAATAATCTGGAATTATAGTAATATGTACTAAAAATAGAATGATATTACAATTGTATGGGCTTGTGTGAGTTTTTGCCAAATATATTCCATCATATCTTGAATTTTTTGTCCAGCATTTTTTCATAATCTTCACTCACTTCCTGCTACAATGCCACAATTGTATTTATATTTTCACAGGCTGTTTTATGCTCATTAGAATCTTATCTTGCAATAAAAATACGATTTGAAACTCTTTTCTACTTGAGGCAGTCAGGAAGACTTTCTACTCCAAGCACTAAAAGTAGTTTTTATATGGGAGGCATATTTTTGTAAAAAGTCAAGCTCACCAAAACTAGAACACATCAGAACTATTTACATCTAAGTACAATTAGAAAATGTAAGCTATTATGAAAAGATAATGTAATAAGGTATAATTTGGCTTATCTAATAAAAAATAAAAAAACTATTTTTCACAGGAAAATTTGGTAAACACTGTCAGAACACCGTGGACAAAAAAATATAGGCACTGTGGAATATATAGTGCTCAAAGTCACAGATAACGTAACGTTATATTATGTTTGTAATTTTAATATGTAGCTTGATGACCACAAATTATTTAAAAGAAGTGTTGCTTGAATATGTGGTACCGAAAAAAAGATATACCAGATCATGCATGTCCGGATTTTATCGTACACAGTCTTTACCTATGTACCTATCATACTTTTAATTTATTTAGTTACTCGGCAGATTGGTGTACACTGTCATGCCGAGTTAACATATTGTTGTTAATAAATAAATACTTTTGTGGTGTAGAGTCCGCAATAAAAGCGTATAGGTAATATATATTTCAAACACAATTCGTGACGACCTTAGCCGAATTTTAGATTAGCTTGCCTTTCTGAGTGCATTGTTGAAGCCATGTCGAGAGTGAAACTGACGTGTGGCCACATCGTGACCGGCATAGCGCGCGCGCAATTGTCGCGCTTGCCATGATGCCGTCATCCACTCCTGCGAGGACAATTCTCAAGGTCGGAGGGGTTGGTTTATTGGTTTCCATTGCTGCCTTTAATCCAAAACCTTGATCAGTTTACAGGGATCGGGAACCGTTCTTTGCCAAAACCCCAAAAAAGCCTAATATTTTGAATTAATTTATGCTTTCACAGTCGACTTAAAAATACTCCTTTTTTGAACACTGACACGTAAACATTAAGTTGAAAATGATAACTGCGACATAACGAGTTTGGTTCTTGATTATTGTTAAAGGGATGTGGCATGTCACTGTAAAAAAAAAGTCCACAACCTACGATTCTTCACGAGGATTAAATTGCAAAGAACGAAATTGCACGTGAGTTTTTTTTCCTTCTAATGGATTTTAGGGTTGCACGAGACTTTTATAGTTAAAATTGCAAAGAAAGAGATGACAATTCTGACCATCTTCTTTAAACAGGTAAAGGAGATGCTCTATGAGCTGTCCCAGTGGCGAATCAACTCGCGGTAACCCCCTTAGAGTTGGTATTATTTATCGTATGGCTACATGTCACTGGATATAGATAGGCGTTTCTTCCCTAGAGTAGTAGTAGTGGGAAAGCAGATGATGCAGAAATTCCAGTGAGTGCTGCGAGGTCCAGATGGGACAGTGCAGCTGCCAAGTTTGTTACTCTTTTAACACCACCCAGGGATCACGTGTAGGGTTGTCTAAGGTGTTTCCTACGGACGCAGAGTAACATTAATCCCCATTTAAAATTCGAGTTTAGTTTTGTTTACATTCAAAAATAGAACCTTGACTAGCGAAACAAAACGCAGGAAGACCTCTTTTATACCATGATTGACCGCGCTGAACCAACTTACACATACTACCCCAAAATTTTATATGAGGACTGTATCGCTATGGCAGTAAAGTTCAATTTTAAGAATGTGATGCTTGTTTAACTGTAATGGTTGTTTTGCCCGTTTGGTCAAGGTGGTGACCATGGGGTTTGGCAGGATGCGATTAAACATGGTTTTCTAAGTATCTAGGTCAGATTGACGTTTAGTTCTTAACGATAATGACCGTAAAATTATTAAATCACACATTTGCTCATAAATGTTGTCTAAGTTCCTATGGAAATTGCCATGGTTTGCACATCCACTTATCGTTTCCCAGGGCCTACTGGTAGCCACCCGGCATGGCACAATCATCATGGAGAGGCGAGGGAGACTAAAGGACCAGCGCACATTAGCAATATGGGAAAAGAACTATGGTACTCAATGACCTAATGAAGCCAGCTTTCCTTGCATCAGACGACTTTGTTTGATGGCGGCCGCCAGCTTCTTTTTATGGTTCAATACTTATTTTCTTTTTCCTTTTACCACTTATTTAAACTATCCTCTCCTTCTCCTATCCTATCCTATCCTATCTTCATTCATGTAATTCTCTTAATATTCTTCTTCTGCTTGTCAGTTAAGTAAGCTGGCAAGGAGGCGTATGATATGTTGCGGAATGAGGTCGAATGTTATTAAAGAGATTTATAGAGTGAGCGAGATGACTGATCGTGAATGGAGATGAACGAAAAGGGGCGCGAACACATCAACTGTTTTGTAAGTAAGTATAAGGTATTTCGAGCTAAATAAAGTGTTTGTTCATATTTTGTTGTGCTTGTAAATTTAATAAAATAATAATCTTTGTAGCTCTTTCAAAATTTGGTTGGTTGGTTTGGTTATGACTGGTTTTGCCGATCTTATAATTAGGTTTTTAGGGTTCCGTAGCCAGAATGAGTAGTATAGATTCACCGTTTCTACCCCATCATTTTCCCACCACCAAAACAATGGTTTTTCGGGATTATGGTGGGTTTTCCGGACTATGAAACCTAAAAAAAAAAAAAAAAAAGTTTGGTATGTTTTAGTACGTTTAGCCCCCCATTTAAATCGATTGCACTAGGTCTCAACAGTGCCCGGAGCCTCCTTCAGCACTTAGGCACTCCGCTAATTAAACAATACACGCTCTTCGACACCACAATAGAACCCTTGCTCACCTTTTTCTATTGTCTCTATTGTTAGCTCGACTCGGCGACATCGCATTGTTACCGAGCTCGATAGAGGCATACTCCTACGTTGTAGTTTGTTCTTTACGTATTTGCAATAGGTTTTATAATTGCTTAATTGGTTACTCCTTATGAAAGACTAGGTATACTACCTAAAGTTTCCAAAGTTTAGGTATAGTTTTGGTGGTGGGAAATCAATGGGGTAGAAACGGTCATATAACTTAACGAGATTTTTAATGATCTAACAAGCCCCGCGAACTGACACAAATACATTACCCTTTATTAGTCTGGACTGGAGTAGGTATCAATTTTATACCTAAAGTAATTAATTCACATTTCGCGAATATATATGCAAATTTCAATGTATCTATAAAGTTTCCATAGTTTAGGTATAGTTTTGGTGGTGGGAAATCAATGGGGTAGAAACGGTCATATAACTTAACGAGATTTTTAATGATCTAACAAGCCCCGCGAACTGACACAATTACATTACCCTTTATTAGTCTGGACTGGAGTAGGTATCAAATTTATACCTAAAGTAACTAATTCACATTTCGCGAATATATATGCAAATTTCAACGTATCTATATGTGTTACAGCACAATATGAAACTTCTGGTATATTTTTCAACCCCATCAATTTTAGTTATTTAGTATCTATTCGTTTTCAGTTTTTGCCTAAAATTTATTATTTTATACAAATCCAATTTTTGAAATATTATTTTATTGATTCTAGATTTGTGTTTATATATTTGTGTTGTCTTAATTTTTTTTTTGGGTAAATTATTTTATACAAATCCAATTTTTGAAATATTATTTTATTCATTCTAGATTATTTCCAGTCTAGATATTTGTGTTGTCTTAATTTTTTTTTATGGTAAATTATTTTATGCAAATCCAATTTTTGAAATATTATTTTATTGATTTTAGATTATTTCTAGTCTAGATATTTGCGTTGTCTTATTTATTTTTTTGAACTCGTAAATAACTTTGGTATATGTGACAACCGACTGATATTTATTGGTGGACAATAAACATGACTGTGTTTTGAACAAGTTTCAACCTGTAAGTATGCTGTACGTTTCCGTAAAGGAAGTTCCCATTATTTATTATAATATATAGATCTTTTGTTAATGTAGGATTCGATGTGTGATTTATTGCATTCTTGTTTATACCAGTTAGGTGGGGCGGTGCGATGTTTAAAACTTCTTTGGTGCTCTAATTTAAAGTCGCAATTTCTATTATTAGTTTTTTCTTGATGCTGTCGGCTTGAGAACTTAACCTTTTTTACTAGATGTCCTTTGAAGAAGGTAATAACTTACTTTTTATTCGTTTCTGAGAAATATATAAATCAATCATCGGGTTTGAAGTCACACGCGATTTTAATAGAAAGTAAATGCACAAAAGATCTGTCGTTTAAATTCTTTAGAATTCTTTTGATAATTTAATCTTTTGTTAGAAAACATTCCGCTGCAAACAAAAATTTACCTGTCCCGAAATCCTGTTTAAACTCGTCGCTACCTACCTAGGTGGTCCTCTGTCCCCACCAGCCGTGACCTTTTTTTCAACACAAATTCATATAAAAAGGCTGAGGCTGTGAGTAACTTTATATAGTACCTTCGGATCTCCAGTTCAGTTAAGAGCTCTCAGTTTCTACGCTTTGAAGTTTAAACGAAGACTATTCATAATGGATGTAAGTATTTAAATAGTATTACTCTATAATTATTGCATTAAAAAATTTATGTGTTGTGTGTATGTTTTAAGTCTTTAATATTAATTATGAATTTTGTTTCAGTTTTCCGACAACACTTTCAAAAACTTTTACGTTGATGAAAATGAAGACGAAGCAAGTGATGAAGAGGGGACGCTGGCTTTCAAAGTGAAGCAAGCTATTGCGAAGAAGCGTCAATCAAATAATATTGATGGCTTTTTTGAAAGGCCTAAGAAGAAGACAAAAGTGTATAAGAAATCTTCAACGGTCTCCAAAAAAGAAGAAGACGGTGTTTCCTATCTCACTTCGGGTCAGGACGATGGAGCATATGCATCACACCTCATAAAGATCGAAGTATACGACATGAATAAAATACGAAACGTTGGACCTCTGGACCACTGGAAACACTGTGACTATCGTGTTAAATATTATGCTAACGAAGGTGACTCACATGAACAAAGTGCTCGGGATGTTATATTTAATATAACGAAAGAACTATCATCTAAAACCAAATGTGTAAAATATTTTATAGAGACTGATAAGTGTGATAAAAAATAGTTTTAATCAGTGCTTTATTTATAACTAGAATAAGTTCCTTTATTTTTTCACTTATAAAATACTTTCTTTCTTGTCTTATTGTATATTAATGTTATTACTCATTTATTGAACATGTTTAATATTAGATGTAGTTTTAACTGCTTATTTTGTGTTTCTTTCTACGTCACTGCATTTGTCTTAGGTAGTAGGAATATTTTGTAATTATAGTTGTAAGAAATAAAATAAAACCCAATTTATTTTCATAACACATTGTTTTAATTCACAAAAACTGATTTAAACATATTCCTTAAAACTAAATCATTACACAAAGAATTATCAGCAAACAGATATAAAAACTCAGACATTTTTTTCCCTTGAAGCTTAAAATAAAGATAAACTAAACAGTATTCTCCACAAACTGAAGTAAAATAATTCTGAAGTGATTGATGGTTATAAAACCACCTCTTAGAGTTTCTATTTAAAAATAACCTGTGATAACCAGTAGGCTTTCGACCAAAAGAGTCAAAGTATTCACCATATCCATTCACATCAATGTGCATTGCAATCCAATGAGAACCGGGCTTTGAATCAGGATCTAGATTGCTTATAATAAAAGTAGGTAGATTAACCCAAACAGGAATCCGGTTTGCAGCAAAAACATTTGACTTAAACCTCGGGTTTATTTTATTCATACAAAATTGTATTTCATTCGAATCCATAATAATAATTAATCTAAAAAAGTAAACACTGGTGGTTTTACAGACAATGTTCAAGTGGTAATGATAAAATTGAGTGAATGCATTGTATTTATTTAATTACTAACTATTATAATCTACAGTGATATCACGATTTTTATTTATTTCAATTATGTTATCAAATTCAGCATACACAATACAGTTGATAGTAGTACTTAAAGCTGAATCAAAACGAACTTCGATTCGAACACTTCCGTGTCTTACAAGATTCCAGTGTGAAGTTGAACTTGCAGATAAATCAGGAGTCAAATCGAAACATAATAAAGAATAACCACCCACATAGTTTGATCTGCTTATAGCATTACCTTCGTTATGGAAATGAATACCAGTTCCAGAAAACAAAGTATGATATGCAGTTGCTATTAAACCCGCAGAGTTAAATGAGGGTTGCAAAGTTTTAGAAGGAATTTCATGACCATCTACGTACAAACTAAATGAATTCATATGAAAATGTTGAAAATTGAAGGGATTTATAGCTAAATTACCATTAAACCCAGTTAGTTAGTTAGTTAGTTATCCTGGGCGTTTTTCCGCAAGTCGACATCCATTGTGCCTATTTTGCGTGAAACGGGGGTAGCACTATTATTCCAACCACCCCAGCTCCTCAACGAAGCCCAGCAGAGCTTTCAGGTTGCCTGCCGCTTCGCGCAAGGTGCCTGGGGTCCCTAGGTGTTTATTTCTGTATACTTCTACCTGTTTGCAATCTAGCAGAATGTGTTTTGTTGTTTCATCCGCCTCCATGCACGCTCTGCACATGGGGCTGTCTGTCCTACCTATTGTGAAGAGGTGTTTGTTTAGTGTGTTGTGTCCTGTTATCAGTCCCACTAATTTGCGTAGCTGGGGTCTTCTTGTCCTCAAAAGTGTTTTGGTAAGTTTGTGATTGTATTCAGTTACTATTTCTTTGGTTTGTCTACAAGTGTTCATTTCTTTCCAGTATGTTTGATGTAGTTGTTTGTAGTGGTGGTCAAGTTGGTTGTTTATGTGCGAATATGGTAAGGGTACGATGGGTTCGGGTCCATACGCCGGTGTATCTGAGCCCTTACGGGCTAGCTCATCCGCAGCATCGTTCCCTCTCGAGTTACTGTGTCCCTTGATCCATTGCAGTGTCACCTTGTTGCCATCTTCGCATACCTCTGAGAGGCTTTGATGGCATTCGTGTATGAGTCCAGATGTAATTCTGTCGCAACCTAGCGCTTGTAGTACTGACTTGCTGTCTGATAGTATACATATGTTTTCGTGTTTTAGCTGTCGTCGTTTCACTGCATTGCAAGCTTCAATTATTCCCACACATTCTGCTTGGAATACTGTGTTATGTGCTCCGAGTGGTTTAGAGATGTGAATGTTCAGGTCCTCCGAGAAGACACCACAACCTGTTCCTTCGTTGGTTTTTGATCCATCTGTGAAGATTCTTAGTTCTGTTTGATTTAGTGCTTCTTTTGAGTCTTCTGTTAGTGATATGGCATACTCTTTCCAGAAGATCGTCTTTTTGGGTATTCTGTCGATTACCGCATCCAGCATTGGAAATTTCGACAGTATGTTATCGTATATCCTCGTGTGCGGTGTTTTATGTTTGGTCCACAAGTTTAGATTTTTTAGGCGAGTAGCCGTTGCGGCTGCTTCTTTTTGTATATATAGGTGTAGTGGTAGAAGCCCTAGCATGATTTCCAGCGCCGCTGTCGGAGTTGTTCTCATGCAGCCGGTGGCTGCTATGCATGCTAGCCTTTGCGTTTTCTGTAATTTGTTGATTGAGGTAGTAAGTTGAGTGCGGGGCCACCATACTACAGCTCCGTAGCTTATCATTGGCATTATTATCATTTTGTACAGCCACAGTATAATGTGGGGGGCTAGACCCCATTTCTTGCCCACCATTCTCCGGCATTGCCAGAAGGCGACTGTCGCTTTGTTTAGTTTGTTGTCCAGGTGTTTATTCCAGTTCAGTTTTTCGTCCAAAGTAATTCCTAGGTACTTTACTTCTTTAGAAAGTGTTAGTCTAGATCCAAACAAGGTTGGCATTTCGTATGTACCCAATTTCCGTTTATGAGTAAAGAGAATTGTGTCAGTCTTTTTTGGGTTTACCGATAGGTCATTCTCCTTGCACCATTTCTCTACTATTTTCAGTGCTGTCTGTGTAAGGTCGCACAGTGTGCTTGTCACTGGTCCATTGATCATTATTACTAGATCATCTGCGTACCCTATTGTCAGGAAAAGATTGTTGTTTAGCTTTGTTATCAGGTCATTTACTACCAGGTTCCATAAAAGTGGCGAGAGTACACCTCCTTGAGGGCATCCTCTCATGACGAGCGCCTGGTGATTTTGGTTCTCCGAGAGTCTGATGATTCTCTTTCTTAGCATGTTCATTTTTAATGATTTATTCATGTATGTGGAGATTGGGTTACATTTGCAGTTATAATTGCTATTTTTATTGGTATCTCCAAACTCTACCTTTTCAGGCGTACATACGATTTCACCTTATTCTAAACTTATAATGAATCAATCTAAAATACAGAGTTGGTACAAGGAAATAAATTATACAAAGGCTTAGCAAGTCAGTACATATAAAAGTCATGTCAAATAAAAAAAAATCATTGGATTAAGTATTTAAATATGTCACAAAGTTATATAAAAAAAAAAAAAATCATTGGATCAATATCTTAATTAATATCACAAATTACAAGTTACACCGGGTCATTCAAATATTCATTTACGCTATAATAGCATTTGTCACTAAGCCATCTTTTTACTGAGTGCTTGAATAGCCTTATATTATGGTCCTTAAACGAATTGGGTAACTTATTATACATTTTTATGCACATACAGTATGCATTTTTGGAGGAAAGTGCAAGGTTGACTCCAGGCTTATAGAGTTTGTGTCTGTATTGTTCGCGGACTTTACGAGTTCGTAGCTGCTGCACTCCTAAAAACTGGGTTTTATATTTATGAGCGAATACCAAGGCTTCCAAAATATACACACAAGGAAAGGTCAGAATACTATTGTCTAAGAAAATTTGACGACATGAATCATTATAGTCCATTCCGAAAATTGCTCGAATGCAGTCTCTTTGTGCAAGAAATATTTGTTCTCTACTTGTACTATTTCCCCATAAAACTACACCGTAGCGGAGAGTTGAGTTCACATAGCCATGATATGCAACTAAAGCCGCTTGTACTGATACAGTTCTTGATATTCGTCTTATTGCATGAGTGAAGCTATTCACTCTTGAGCAAACACTATCCACCTGCTTCTGCCAGTTACAGTTACAATCGATAATTATACCTAGAAACTTAGTATCAAGGACTTCTTCAATAGGATCGTTATCAAAATTAATATTTAGATTTTGTGAGTTACCTCGGTCAGTGTAAAATTGAATATAATTCGTCTTACTTAGATTTACTTTTAGATTATTGATATTTAACCATTTAATTGTTTCAGCCAATGTCTTATTTATAACATCATTATATTCAGATAAATCCTTACATTTTATTACAATTGAAGTATCGTCTGCGAACAAAATGCACTCCTGTGTTAAATGTTTTGGCAAGTCATTTATATATAACAAAAAGAGTAAGGGACCCAAGATGCTACCCTGTGGTACGCCATAGTTATTTTTTGCAAATATGGATCTATATGACATTAAGGTTTTAGAGCTAGAACATAATTTTAACGTCTCTACACATTGGCTTCGATCACTGAGATATGATTTAATCCAGTCAAGGGCTGGACCACGTATCCCATATTTATAAAGTTTGGCTAACAAACGCTTGTGACTCACAAAATCGAACGCTTTACTCATATCCATGAATAAGACTGTAACTGGTATTTGATTGTCAATAGCTTCTAATACACTCTTTAATAGCTTAAATGTTGCCAAAGACGTACATTTAGATTTCCGGAATCCATGTTGCTGTTCATCTATAACATTCTTACTTTCCAAAAATTTTATCAGCCTATTATACATAACCTTTTCGTATATTTTAGAAAAGATAGGAATTAGAGTTACTGGTCTATAGTTACACATTTCAAATCGATCTCCCTTTTTATATAGGGGTTTAACAACTGATTTCTTAAGGTAGTCAGGAAAACTACCCTGCAATAATGACAGATTCAGTACATGAGTAAGTGGTTCCGCAATAACAAACATACTTTTTTTTATTACATCTGTCCTTATGCCATCATAACCAACTGCTTTAGAATTTTTGAGACTTTTAATAATATTTATTAGTTCATTCGAATTTATAGGATCAAGAAAAATGGTTGAATCATAATTAGGAATATTAATGGCATTACAATTTTCTGATGTTAAATTGTCACGAACAGAGTTAATGAAGTAATTATTGAAGCAATCTGCAATTTGTTGTGGGTTATTGATACACTCGTTGTCTACTATTAGTTTTTCCACAGACTTACTATTGCAGTTGGAGGTCGTGTACTTATTAATGATGTTCCAGACTGCTTTGCACTTATTCCTATTCTTATTTATATAATTTAAATTTTCGGCTTTTTGATGAGACAATATACATTTTTTTAAAAGGCGAGTGTAATTTATATAGTGTAATTTCAAAGATTTCGTGTGTCTAGTTAGTAAATACAATTCTCTTTTTTTACGACAACATTTTCGTAATGCCAAGTTTAAATGTTTGGCTTGATTTTGGCGATTTGTAATTTTTACTTTAATTTTGGGAAAGCACAGATCATAAAAAAGTATAAAGAGGTCATAAAAGTTATCAAATGCTTTAGTTGCATCATTTTCATAAAGGACATCATCAAAGTTTAAGCTTTTCAGACAGTTCATAAACTTTAATACATTATCAGGATGAAAATCCCTTTTAATCTCGTACCACCATTTTAATGGCGGTGGTGCCCGTTTTTGTACAGGTAACTGGCATAGTTGTGCTGTATGATCGGAGAGTCCTAAATCGTGAATTTTCACAGTAACTTCCTGAACACTAGTAGCCATATTGTCTATACATGTGCTAGAATTAGCAGTAATTCGTGTTGGTTCATTAATAGTTAATTTTAAACCATAGTTCTCTAGGATTCTCATCAACTCTTTAGATACTGGTGACAGCTTCATAACGTCAATGTTAAAATCCCCACACAAGATATATTTACTTCTTTTATTTTTACAAACAATTTTAAGCAGTTCGTCAAGTTTATGAAAGAAGACGGACGAGGATGAAGACGGAGTTCTATTTGTATACAAACAAATAATTACTAAGTTATAGTGTGGAATTTTAATCGCACAACATTCAAAAATATGAGATACCGAAAGGGAAGCAACATCTTTAACTGGACTGTAAGCCAAACCGTTTCGGACGAGAATCGCTACTCCACCCCTTTTAGCGCGATTTCGACAAAAATAAGAAGCTAACTGAAAGTTGTTACATTTTAAATTGCCTTCAGAACCTAGCGGAATATTAGTTTCAGATAAGCACAAAATATCTATATGCGCACCATCTTTTTCAAGGTCAGCAACTGCATAACTCAACAAGTCTTGTTTATTTATCGCCCCCGAAATATTTTGATGCATTATACCAACAGTGTTTTCTGGTAAATTTGCGGTGAAGCAAGTTTTTGACTCATTGTTGGACACGAAAAAAATCTGCATGAGAAACATTGTTATTCTCTGGATTGGCCACAACATTGCAATTCTTATTTTTTGAATTAAAATAATATGTAATGGTACCCTTTCGGGGACCAATTGCGGCCGATGTATCAGGTGTTGCCTTAGCGCCGCCAGATACTGCAACATTGTTATGATAATCATGTCTATTTGTCTTATGTAAACTACAGTTTAATAACTCATTTTCATTTGACTGAGAGTCCATTTTTTGGATTGAATGAATGTCTGTTAGATTTTTTTTTATATTTAAGAATATATTTGTTACTCCATATTTATTAATTTTGCCAGAGTAGTAGGAAAACATATCCAATGATAAATCTAAATTAGTGTCAAAAATGTGACAGTACTGATCTCTTTGCACATCCTGTATTAGTTCTTTTCCAAAGCTCTCAATTACAAAATTATATATAGGTGCTCCACATACGTAAATAGGGAGACAAATTATTATTTTAGTTCGAGTTATTTTTTGTAATTCCGACCTTATGTCTCGAACTAACTGAAGATTATTCGGGTCGTTTCTAAAGTCAGTTTCCCCTAATAGAATTATACAAAAATCATTTTGAGTAAAATTCGATAGTTTCTGATCTAATGTCTTCAACATATCTATTATTCCAGAGTTCGGCATTGTGTAATGGCAATAATCAAAGTTCTGATTAAATGCATTTTCTATTGCTGATAAAGTACCTTTGTACCTCTGATTACTAATAACGCACAGTTTGGTTTTTTTCCCCTCTGAACAGGTGGTAGTAGAAGACTCTCTTAACTGATCACTTCTGCTGGATGACAAACCAACACTCGTCGTAACTGACACGTCGTTATTTACACATACATTATTATTCATGCATAGGAGTTTGTCTGACAATAATTCGATTTGTTTTGTTAATTCCACAATTTCACTTGCTGCATCTTTTAACTGCTCCTCGAGAATCATAATTTTCCGTCGTAAGTGTGAGACGTCTGCGCTTCCTTCTTTAGCATTTGGTGTCTGATTAGAAGCAATTGATGGCGTTGAGATGCCCTTTGGGGACCTCGTTGAAGGTAATTTCTTATTCTTTTTGGTGGTACTCGATTTCCCTTTAGTTGTTGGCGAATAGCATAGAGCTTTCAGTGTGCTAATCTCCACTGTGAGTTTATCTATTTGTCTTTTTAAATGATTATTCTCTAGTATTGTGTTTTCCAATTCATTTTGCGTAATATCTAGTGTAGATGTTAACTGTTCAATTTTATCTTTTGCTTCTCGTAGTTCACTAGAGTTACTAAGGGACATATCAGCACTTTTTGATAATAAGGCTGATGATACCGGAGTATACGCAGTGGTGGATTCATCAAGTATATCATCATCTCCAATAAGAGATGAGTTTTGGGATGTCTCGAGAGAAGACTGTTCCTCGTCATGCTTTTCGCAAACTTCGCGAGTTTCTTGCTGTTCCAGAAACTTATCTTGATTTTTAGTAGTTTCATGGGGCGTAATCTGTGCGTGTCTATTTATCTCTTCTTGTTCTGTAAAAACATTAGCACTCGTTGAATGTGCTGGGCTCTGATCAAGATTTTTGTCAATCCCGGGATGTGTATGCTGTTTTAATATTTTAGAAGCTTCGTAGGTCACATGGGATGAAAAAGTGGTGCTAGGGTTCTGTTTATTCTTCAAGGCTAAATTTTCGATACACATTTTACATTTCCACTGTTTCCGCGAATCCAGTGTTCTCAACCTGTGTAGCTTTTCTGAGATGCCTGCGCAGTCATACTCGTATCTGTTTTTGCACTCCGAGCATGTAACTGTAGTTTTTAAGTCAACCGAAGATTTGCACTTGAAGCAGGTAGCTAAAACCGTATTTCGGCTACTTGTAGTCGCTTTGATGGATTTTTTAGATGCCATTTTACTATTATTTCTATTCTCTTAAATTATTTCAAAGTTAATTTAAATTGGTTTTCGAACGCACCCTTCCGTCTTGGCAACACTATACTTTATCTGTGTATCACGGGATGTCAAGCTGTCAGTTGTCATAAACTTCGTCCAATCAGCTGTGTGTTATGATCTTTGCACCGTTATAATTAACGGGATAATTTCTTTATAATGACGATTTTAAAGTCCAAACGGCTAATAATATGTTCTTACCGATGTTATAGAATCCCAAATAGTGACACTGTGCAGTTAAAAATAGTGTGAACTTCAAACGAGGGGTTAATTCCAACCTTAAAATGCACGGATAATCGCCATGGTACGTTTTTATCAAATTTTAATAATTAAATCACTAAGAGCACTTTCTATTTGTGTTTACTTGGCCAGGGTTGCCAGACAATAAATCCATTCTGTAATCAATGGTTCGGTTTTATGTCTGTTTAGAGCTTGTTGAATGCTACTGAATTTTGTCTTGTCGAAGGCTCCTTCTATATCAATGAAGGTGCCTAGACAGGAGTTTTTCCTTGCTAGCGCAGTTTCTATATTATTTACAACGGCATGCAGTGCTGAGTCTGTCGATTTGCCTTGTGTGTATGCATGTTGGTTTGGGTGAATACCTATGTTTTTGAGTGCCGTGTCCTTCAGTTCTCTGTCACATAGTCTTTCTAGTATTTTTAGCATGAAGGAGGTAAGGCTGATGGGTCTGAAAGATTTCGGATCTGTGTAATCAGTTTTTCCTGGCTTTGGTAGAAAGATCACCTTTACTTCTCTCCATTTCTGTGGGATGTATCTGAAGGCGATGCAGCTACACAGTATGCCAGATAGTTGTTCGATAAGTTTGTCTCCTCCCCATTTTAGGAAGGCTGGGTATATCCCATCTATGCCTGGTGATTTAAAGTTGCTGAAACTGTTGGTTGCCCAGGCTGTTTTGGTCTGTTCAGTTATACGCTCCGCTATCTTCCACTCGTCTTGGGTCGGATGATAGCTTTCTGTTTGTGCATCCCAGTCTTGTATGTCAACTACTTTGCAGCCTGGGAAGTGGGTTTCTACCAATAGGCTTTCGGTCTCGGCTGGGTTACTGGTAGTGCTATTGTCCACCCTTCTCAGCGTGCCTAGTAATTGTTTCGGTTGATCAGCCATGATCTTCCTTGTTCTATTTGCTTGGGTGTTCGTAGATATATTGTCGCAGAAGTTCCTCCATGAGGCTGATCTTCTGCATCTTATTCGCTTTTTGTATTCTGATTTGGTTGTTTTATATTTGTCCCAGTCTTCTTCAGATTTTGTATTCATGGCTCTGTTTAGTTGTTTCCTCATTTTTGTTCTTATTCGTTCCAACTCTGGACCCCACCAGCTACTGTTATTACATTTTCCACTAGTTGGTGGTGTCGACAGTGGGCATGTGTTTTCGTAGCAGTCAATTATGTTTTTAGTGAGGATCTTTACCTGTTCCTCTAGCTCTTTTGTGTTGTTTGGTCTGTAAGTGTTTGTGTTGTTGTCTATTTTACCTGCAAGAAGTTCCTTATACGCCTTTATGTCAGTGCGTCTAGGATTTCTTCTAGGTATAGGTGTGTGGATGTCTGCTGTCAGGTCATACCGAATCCACCTGTGGTCGGAGCAAGATAGTTCATCCGACACCTGCCAGTTGGACACGTGTTGAGCTGCCAGTCCTGTACTTAAAGTAATATCATTAAACCCAGAGTTTGAAACGAATCCAATAATACATCTTTTAGGGACTTGCCCGAGAAATATATTATCCAATGTTTTACCTTGTATACCTGCGGGTAATGTCAGAACCTTAACTTCTGCCCTTGTTATCGGATATTTCGCAGTTGTTGATGCTAATACTTTTTGATGAGCTAACAATACACTAGGATTTATTCTTGCTCTTCTGATAATGAGACTGGCATCTGTTATTTGTACTTTAAATTTACCATCCTTATGACAAATTAAATTAAATGTTTCTTTCGAACGGACTAATTTAACTCTCATTTCTACACCATTAATTAGAAATTTCTCCTGGTTAAACATATCACCATGTAAATGACCAATCATTTCAACTTCCTTGCTTTCCTTAACAAAGTCCATTCTTTCGTGAAACCCTTTATTAGTCGAGTCAACGGCGTCCATATAGTTGGGGGTATCTTCATACCACAATCCACAAGTCAGATGAGATTTTTTGGCTGCTGAACCATAATTAAGCAGATTTTCCATGTAGGCTCGGTAAGCATAAGTGTTGTTTGGAGGTGATATAAGCTTCTGATTTAAATAAATGTCTAGTTGGCTAAACAGGGAATGTAACCAATTGTTTACCGGTGCAACATTTGCATCAGGTTTTATTTTTGTACCATCTTGATTCAATATTTTGGCATTTATATGCAACAAAGTGTGTGATAGATCAATGTAGTCATCACCTGACCCAGGAACTTGAAACTCAATAGGACCATCGTCACTTAGAGATGAAATTGGTTTGTAATGAATCCACTGGCCACTTTCAATGCTTGTTTGAGTTGATGGTAAAGCAAATAAGTCTAACTCAGATTTGGCACACTCACAAGAATGACTATGTAAGAATGACATTTTTTAGTTTGAAAATATATCTTCAATATTGTTTTTCCTAATTTTTTTACCTCCTCTTCGGTGCGATGCTTTTAAGTTAATGAATGGTCCACGTCTTTTTGTGGACGTTTTATACCCAGACCCCGACATCAAAGAATCAATTTTTTCATCTGCTTTTCTTTTTAAGTTGGCGCTTGCTTCATTGAACCGAGATCTAATAGAACTATCCATTGGTCGTGAATTTACCATATCGGATAAAAGACCGATTCCTGCATCTAAAGTTTCTTTTCCCACTGTTTTAAGACCACTAGATAATAATGGTAGCACAGACCTAAAAAGACCACCCAAGAAACTCCCGATCCCATGTCCTCGTTGATATGGTACCCCTTTATAAACTATTCCTATACCCGTACCAGCTTGGTGTGAATAGTAATGTTCATATGGGCAAGACGTAGATGATCTTTTATAATTCATTTTACCCGTTGAAAGTGTAGCTTCACGCAAGAAGATCCAAACTGGAATGGTATTCTAGCTCCAGTAGTTGTCCTTATATCTATTTCTATAGTATCGAATTCTCTTCGTAATACGGGTACATAGTGAGCAGGTGAGAAAATATGTGTTTTGTAAGCACCATAGATAAATTTAGTTGGGTCTAACGGTATTATTCTCAGTAATGATGTAATTACATCTCCCACCACTTGTGGATGAATGATATCAGTATAAACAAATATTTGTGAGGGTAAACCTAAGTATAAATTTGCAGGATGTTTTCCAATTGACATTTCTTTTAAATTTGATCTTGGTCGAAATCCTAATTGTAGACTTAATATGGGTGTTGTTGTGATTGAGACTATTTCTTTATCTGTTGATATCCCCACCATTTTTGTAATTTTATCATATCTAAACTTAACTTTGTTTTTTAGCTGTGGGTTTTCATTTAATGCATCAAGAAAATGATCAAGACTATCATACGAAGTAGCTGGTATGTGAGTTTTTGAATCAACGATTTTATCCGTCTTGTCTGCAGGTCCTCGAACTTTCTTTTTAATATAAATGGTATTTTCATGTTCTTGAACATTGTACATGGAGCATGGGTATTGAAATTCTACTAAACCCACGACCCATTCTCCTTCCAATTTAATGGTTTTAGGTAATTTTGTTAAAAAGTGCGCAGTTGTATTATCATTGTAATATTCCGATGAGCTATTGCTCAACAAAGTTAAGTAAAAACTGTTTTCACTCATATTGTTTCTAAACTTGATGACGGTATCCAGGAATTAAATTTATTAGGATAACCTCGCCACTTCACGAACACTTCCTTTCTGCCACCAATACGGCGCGAGCGTATTATTTTATCAATTTTATATTTGATGGAGGGGTGGTGAGTTACTTTTTGTAATTCTTTAGAATAAAATGTACCAATTATTGGTTCACCTTCCAAATCTTTTAAAGTATAAACAACCCACGGAGACCTATTGATAACTGATTCAATCACAAATATTTCATCACTCCAATTGGTTTCATAACCCTTTTGGAATATATGTTTATATTTAGTTATCCTAACATGATCACCTACATTTAGCCTTGCATTTTCTAAAGAAGGTTGTTTATCATTTTTTCTTTCATATAAGTTACACCAAACAGTCCTTATATTACTAGAGTTAACATCAACTGGACGCATTTTTATGCTGGAATGATAGCTATGGTTATATGAATAAAGCAGATCTTGTAATATATTAGTGTAATTGTAAGTATTTTTATGAGTGAAATAACGCCACATTTTAGTTTTGAGAGTTCTTTGAAACCTTTCAACTATGCTAGCTTTAATGTCTGGGTTGTTAGTTGTATAATAATTTATGTTCTTACTTTTAAAATAATCTCTCACCATCTTTGAAACAAATTCTGTACCCTTATCAGATTGAATATGTCTAGGGGTTGCATTTGCTTCCGTGAATATGCTTTCAAAACACGTTTTAACCGTTTCAGCATCCTTCTTTTTCATAAGTCTCGCAAATGCATATTTGCTAAATACATCAATAACACAAAGAATGTATTTATACCCATCGTTGTATTGACTATAGGTGCGCATATCACTTAGATCAGCTTGCCATAGTTCATTGTAGTTTGACAGGATGTATTTGTTACGCGAGAAACGTTTATGAACAGGTTTATGTAGAGTGTACGCTTCTTGGGACTGCAACCATTTTTTCACTTCCTCTCTATTCATTTGACCTTTCATTTCCTTCATAACATTATTTAAACTACTATATCCAGCCGGGTTTGATATATCGTAATATATTCTATTTATGTCTAATAAGGAGTCCATCTTTCCCAATCAACTTTCTTTTGAGACCTCGTTTTTGGCTTAGTAGATAGAGGAGTAGATGCGTTTTTTTCTTTAATTGATAGGTTGTGCTCGCTAATAGAAGCCTGTGAAGTGTTAGCTTCAGGTTTAGATTGAATTTTATTAATAAATTCTAAAGTCTCGGGGTTACCAATACATGACGATGGAACTTTTATATCATTTAAAAAACGAGCGAAATCCTCCTATCCCACTGGTTTTGAGCGTTTGAGCGGTCTAAGTACATCGCCTACCAAATCGAGAATATTGCTATTTGGTATTGTCTGACTGTTTATAACTACTTCACCGTTCTCCTTCCACCAAATTTTAGGTCTATTCAGAACAATGTTTTGCAGTAGCGTCTGACTTTTTGTCCTGTACGATTTAGGTATAACATCTATAATATAGGATGGAGAATATCGTTTAGGTAATTGAACCTTTGATACACCAGGAGGTGTGGCATAAACATCTTCTTCCGGCACAGGTGAATTTGCGTCTCCGCTTAAGTTCTGAGTAAATGATTCCTCCTTTCGGATACTTTCCTCTTTTTTTACATTTTCCTCCTTTTTGTTAACTTTCGAAGCAACATTGTAGTTATCGTTAGTAAGGTAGTTCACTTCATCCATCACTATTGGTAATTTAAATGGTCTTCGATCTGCCTCAGCAAAATGTAAAAATCGTTGTAGTGCTTGACAATATAATGCCCACTTTTCACGATCATTTATTTTTCTTCTAAGAATTGTTTGCATTTCTCCATCCAGACGGGATGATATATTTTCCACCTGATTTTCACTTTTTTTAAGTCTTTCAATAAATTCAGGTTCTACTAACAACATTTTCTTTGTATTCTCCATTGTATCTAAGATAAGGAGTTTACCAATGCACTTAAAACTGCACCTAAAATTATTGGTAAAAATGCACCCCCTTTCTGAAGAATAACGGTTTTTCTAAGCTTATTTTTGCCTTTTGAAACTAGTTTTCGTAATGTTTCCTTATATTTTTTTAATTTAGATTTTTCTTTGTTATCTAAAGGAATTTTACCCTTTAGAACGTTATAGATACATTCACAAATGATGTTGATCTCATCTTCATCGCACGATTTAAGCAGAGCAGTGCGATATTTTGGTTTAAGTAAATGCAGGGCTTCCAGTAAATGTTTATAGGTGCTTACTCGAGAATGCATCATTTAGAACTGACTGAAACTTGATGATCCTTGTTATATTTAAATCCTTTCTTTGGGATATACACTGTGCAATGGCCATCAAATGGAAATATTTTAGTTTTAAAACGACACATGTCGTCTGTGTTTTGTTTTAGATCAATCATAAGATAGCCGTGAGCGTTTTTAGTAGCATCCTTGTAAGCTTCGTCAACGAACTTTGAGTTTTCTGGGCATACTTGACGAGACAAATAACGTATTTGTGTTTTATCTCTAGGATTCTTAAAAAACACTAAATAACTTGTATTCAAAGACATATCACGTTGACCTTTACCCTGATGAAATATATTTTGAGTAATATAAAACAGGCTTAAATTTCTGTGGTGACTACCTTTTGTAAAAATATCAACCAGTCGCCCATTTGATTCTCGCATTAAATCATCTATTATAAGTAATTTGGGCTTCAGTCCATCAAACATGGACATATCAGGTATTCCTTGACTATAAATCACATTTTCTAGATTATATAGGGGTTGCATTTCATCATAACACCAAATCACTTCATCAAACTCAACATTACATAATTCTTTCGAATGTTCAAGAAAACTTGTAACAAATTTAGTTTTTCCACAACCACTCGGACCAGCTACAATAGTGGTGAAGGGATGGTAAAAATGAATCATTTTGAATTAACGTGAGGAGTGTGTTGTTATGAAAAGGAATTAATTTCAAATGACAATTTTTTTTAAAGTTTCTCCTTTTATCAAGAACATTTATTAAAAATAACACATAACAAAAAAAATATTGACACAAGATAATTTTAACTTCTAAACTAAATCATACAATTTACAAAAATTATACACATTGCACAAAAAATAAATACATTTCATTGAATATTCTGTGTAAATTAAATAAATTTTAAAGTACACCATGAGGAATTTTATAATGACCCCACGCAAGAGTATCAATAGAATTTCCTAACAAATATCGTTTCGTGTCATTACGGGAAAGCGTTATTTTGGTAATTTTCTGTGTAAATAAAATGTGTTTTATTGATTTGAAACGTAACATTGTATCATATTTAATTTTTTTCTTAAATAAACATTTTTTAAAACTATCAAGATCATACGTTTGCGTTACGCATTTATTGACACCTTTAGCTTTAGCTTTAATTTCTTTATTTTGTACATCTATGGCGTACATTTTTGAACGCAAACCAATAAATTCCTTAAATATTTCCCCATTGTTTTCATCTTTGAAAACACCAAGTTGCTTTTTATTTACCAGAGGGAAACCATACACGTTGTCCTCTGGGTATTCAGAAGTATCAAAATATAAATTAAGATCTGATTTTATGTCATCATAAAAGTCCTCTGTGAATATTTGATATAGTAAACTATCAGTATCTGTGTAAAGCAATTTCAAATTATTTTGATATTTGGTTTTCATATAGTCGTAATGAAATTGATACATCAAAGTTTTAGAAAGATCTAAAATGCAAAAACCTAGGTAAATTGGTTTGTTGTATAAAACTTTAGTTTTTTTTAATTGAACAGCTACTAAATCATGTGAAAAAACAGATAAACTATGAAATTCAGGTTTCGCAATTAAAGATTGAACTCCTTGAGATTTCCCACGATTTTCCCAGTGATTTAATAATTTGATGTTTACTCGTTTCATTACATTCTCCATAGTTTTACCAAACACTGAATTGTTCATGAGTTTGAAAAAATCTTTTTCGAATTCAGACGATGCTTGGGATCGCATGTAGGTATTTAAATCTATGTAACTTTTTAACCATGGGGATTGCTCAAATTTTAATATTCTATGGATTTTAAGCAATTTTAATCCGTTTTGTAAACTTTGTTTAAGATTTCTGTAATGAATGACATAGTTTGTTTTCTTGTTTAGATTTGGTATTAATTTTTTTGCTTTAGAATTACCTAAACATACATTTTCAGGACAGAATGGTAGATCCGAATGATAATCATGTAATTCTTTAGGGTACTCAATGTCTACTTCTAAGATAAAGCCATGATCAGCATCATCTGCAATATTAAAATTCGTCTCTACATTCACCCATTCAAATTTACCTGTAGGAAGAGGTTGAGACATAGCCCATCCATACAAGTTATTTGCATCTAAATATACAAGAAAAGAAGACGGTTGGTTTGATTCATAGTTTGACATATATTTATTGTTAGCTTTAGCATGTCTGTGACTGCATTGGGATATACCTCCTCGAATATTTTTTGCTATGAAAGCAATTTTATCAATATCCGTCAAAAGTTCAAGTTTTATTTTTGTAACTTTTAACATAGCATCCCAACTCAATCCTGGGGCAGTGTAATAATGAGCTGGATCCAAACCGTAGGTCTTAACACATACATTTCTAAAATTTTCAAATACATCAGTTAGTAGCAAAACATCTGTTTTCAGATATAAATCTGAATAATCACCCATATTTTGACAATTAAAGTGATTCCACACACCCACAGCATGTTCATAATCTTCATCTGAAATGTGGCTATTATTCAGAGAACTATAAAATAAATCCTTATGAGGAAGGGCGGTAAGGTTTAAACTATCAAATGATGTCATGTATTCATATGGGTACACACCCTTACGTATCAAGCGCTTATAGTCTTCTTCACTTGGAAAATTTAATTTTAGTTCATTGAATTGATTTGTTGTTAAGTTTTTAGCTAATTTTTCAAGACTACTAGACATGAATTTAAGGGAATCAACGAATCTTAATTTCACTCTACGGTTATTAACTTTTAACATTTTGGAAAAGGAAATATATTTTTCCTTGTTCTGTGGGATTAGTTCTATATCACCATCTTCAAAATTAAGCCCATGTACTATAAAGTGACTGTCATAGTTGCTTAAGTTATGAAAAAACACAGGTACAAAGTTTTGGGGCCTGTACTTTTCATTGCAAAGTGAATGTGCAACGCCTTCGTAAACACCGGTATGCCAATTATAGGAAACGCAGGAATCCTCGTTTAAACATGTACTACAAATGAAACAGACTTTGCTGTTTGCAATGTATTCTTTATTTAAAGTTGTTAAGGGTAATGGGGGCTTGGAAAATGTATTCTTTTTACAAATACTCTCCAAATCATGTTTAATACATTTCATAAACGTTTGACCACAGTTCTCTCCTTTGTATGTTCTATAAATTGATAACTTGTCATCATATGCACATTTAATATAGTATCCAAAACTATAAACTTGATGTTTCTGAATGTTAATGGTTGAGGAACGCTTGTCTATACGTCTGCGTTTACGTTTGATTTTATCATCCACATAATCATCATCATCTCCATAATCTTTATCACTGTCAGGTGTTGGAGAGTGACTATTATCTTTCGTGGTTTGTTCATTAGATTGTTCTGACTGAATAGGACTTAAAAATGCCTCAAAATCTGCATACACAACAAAAGGAACTCGTAATTTACGCTCGTAATTATTGAAATTAAGTTGACTTGAAGAAGTCATTTTGTCAAACCAATCTTTCCTTTTATCCTCTTCAGAGGGTAAATTGGTACATATATGAAAACAATCGTTCTTTTGATGCTCTACTAAATTCTGATTAGATGAAAAATTTGACAAACAACCATCACATATATTAACAGCATGTTGTGATTTATTTATTTGAGCGGATACTAATCGAGATAAATTGTTGATTAGACAATAGTGTCCTCTATTCCCCTTTGTTATATATAACAAATTAAAATGTTTTGTTCTTTTACATTTTGTAATGTGTAAAGGACCAACAATATCATGACTTTTATTTTGTGAATTATACTCCAAACCAAACACGTTAATACTTAAATCATTTAACTTTTCAAATTTCTGAATATCAGTAAACTTGATAGGAAAAGGAATGTCACCAAACTTCAATTTCTCCTTGTATTTGACATAACAGTTCACCATATTAGCGTGATTGTTTTTCTTAGGTGGATATAAACCCGAAAGCAATGCCCAACGGAAACATTCATGATCATTGTTTTTGATGTTTATTACTGCTCTTTTGTTTGTTATATCACGTGGTAATTCAATATATGAAGAACCACGCAATGGTTTATATTTATTAACATTAACGTCTAAGTGGTTTATGTTTACCAAACTCCATCCACTATCTTTTCTTTCAAAGTTTGTTAATCTCTCTGTTATTTCATTTACGAGGGATATGAAAAATAAATCTTTATCACTGCTCACATTAAAAAGTTGATTGTTTAATTGAAAATCAAATGTATTTCTTAGCTGTTTGGTATCCTGACAAAAATTTGCATTTAAAATAAAATTAACTTTTAAAGCACAATGATCTGCAACTGATCGATTTAATAAAGTGAAAATTGTATCTTTATTTTTTTCTAAAAACGATTCGGGGGTTTCAAAGGGTTGGTAATCATTTTTATTACTTGATATTCTGTACGTAGCAACCCTGTTTCGGAATGCATTTTCAATTAGCTGAACGTTGATTAATTCGCTGTCTGAACTAAGAACATTGTTTTTGTGGTTATTGCTTTTCAAATGGTTTGCTAAATATCTTTTTACCACATACACATGGCACACAGAACATTCAATTTTGTCATTATTTTTTGTGCTTACGTCAATACAGCAAGCTTGTGTTGTAGAAGTTGATGCTGAATCACTGCTAGTTGAAGGTTGACTCTTCTTTGTTGATGCCTTAGACACAGGATCCGTAGTTGCCATTTCTATTCCGCCTCCAACTTGTTGGGATCTAAAGACATAAAATAAAATATCACAAATAATATAATTACATCATTACTTATAATATGATTACCAGAAACAAAGATTAATAATAACTACAAAATACTGACTTGTATATTTCTTACAGTGCAAACAATACGCTTGCATTGGTAGGACTCCGTCTACTACATCAGTAGTTGATATATGAATATCCTGTGTTTGATTCCTATGACCCTCACATGGGGTATAATATGGTTTAATATCTTGATCTTCGAAAATTGAATCAGGTAATAAGCCATCAATAAACCACAATCGGATGTGTCTATGAAATTTCTGGATTATTAACTTTTTGCTAAAACTTGCTATCTCGCTACGTTCTAATTTAGGCTCAAGATAAAATGCCATGTTGCAAAACTGAATCACACAACACCACAGGTACAAAACACTGAAACTTCAATTTGCTATAGATAATTTTAAAACTGGGGACCCACTTTTATACCACTATCCCCTCCGTATCCGTAAGTCAGGTAAGGAAACATGTAACAACAGGTTTTAACTTAGATCACCCACCCCAACAAGATGCAAGGTAGAAAAAAAAATGTACAGTGAATTAAATATTTAAACAAATTGATTAACTTACATTTCATATTTTTGTTGACTTAGAGATTCACACAAATTATATATTTCTTGGTCTTCAAAATATTCCTTCTCCGCGTCTTCACATAATTGAAGAAGTTCAACATCACAATTATCATATCCAATTTGCATGCTATATATAGATTAAAAATTTATACTTTGAAATTTAAAGTGTTCCTTCAAATTCTATCTCTGATTAGTTAAAATTAAGAAATTTATTCACTTAATCGTAATTGAACACGTGATTTGCAGCTCACTTCGTTTCTAAAATTTAGCCCCCAGCCTCAGCCTTTTTATATGAATTTGTGTTGAAAAAAAGGTCACGGCTGGTGGGGACAGAGGACCACCTAGGTAGGTAGCGACGAGTTTAAACAGGATTTCGGGACAGGTAAATTTTTGTTTGCAGCGGAATGTTTTCTAACAAAAGATTAAATTATCAAAAGAATTCTAAAGAATTTAAACGACAGATCTTTTGTGCATTTACTTTCTATTAAAATCGCGTGTGACTTCAAACCCGATGATTGATTTATATATTTCTCAGAAACGAATAAAAAGTAAGTTATTACCTTCTTCAAAGGACATCTAGTAAAAAAGGTTAAGTTCTCAAGCCGACAGCATCAAGAAAAAACTAATAATAGAAATTGCGACTTTAAATTAGAGCACCAAAGAAGTTTTAAACATCGCACCGCCCCACCTAACTGGTATAAACAAGAATGCAATAAATCACACATCGAATCCTACATTAACAAAAGATCTATATATTATAATAAATAATGGGAACTTCCTTTACGGAAACGTACAGCATACTTACAGGTTGAAACTTGTTCAAAACACAGTCATGTTTATTGTCCACCAATAAATATCAGTCGGTTGTCACATATACCAAAGTTATTTACGAGTTCAAAAAAATAAATAAGACAACGCAAATATCTAGACTAGAAATAATCTAAAATCAATAAAATAATATTTCAAAAATTGGATTTGCATAAAATAATTTACCATAAAAAAAAATTAAGACAACACAAATATCTAGACTGGAAATAATCTAGAATGAATAAAATAATATTTCAAAAATTGGATTTGTATAAAATAATTTACCCAAAAAAAAAATTAAGACAACACAAATATATAAACACAAATCTAGAATCAATAAAATAATATTTCAAAAATTGGATTTGTATAAAATAATAAATTTTAGGCAAAAACTGAAAACGAATAGATACTAAATAACTAAAATTGATGGGGTTGAAAAATATACCAGAAGTTTCATATTGTGCTGTAACACATATAGATACGTTGAAATTTGCATATATATTCGCGAAATGTGAATTAGTTACTTTAGGTATAAATTTGATACCTACTCCAGTCCAGACTAATAAAGGGTAATGTAATTGTGTCAGTTCGCGGGGCTTGTTAGATCATTAAAAATCTCGTTAAGTTATATGACCGTTTCTACCCCATTGATTTCCCACCACCAAAACTATACCTAAACTATGGAAACTTTATAGATACATTGAAATTTGCATATATATTCGCGAAATGTGAATTAATTACTTTAGGTATAAAATTGATACCTACTCCAGTCCAGACTAATAAAGGGTAATGTATTTGTGTCAGTTCGCGGGGCTTGTTAGATCATTAAAAATCTCGTTAAGTTATATGACCGTTTCTACCCCATTGATTTCCCACCACCAAAACTATACCTAAACTTTGGAAACTTTAGGTAGTATACCTAGTCTTTCATAAGGAGTAACCAATTAAGCAATTATAAAACCTATTGCAAATACGTAAAGAACAAACTACAACGTAGGAGTATGCCTCTATCGAGCTCGGTAACAATGCGATGTCGCCGAGTCGAGCTAACAATAGAGACAATAGAAAAAGGTGAGCAAGGGTTCTATTGTGGTGTCGAAGAGCGTGTATTGTTTAATTAGCGGAGTGCCTAAGTGCTGAAGGAGGCTCCGGGCACTGTTGAGACCTAGTGCAATCGATTTAAATGGGGGGCTAAACGTACTAAAACATACCAAACTTTTTTTTTTTTTTTTTTAGGTTTCATAGTCCGGAAAACCCACCATAATCCCGAAAAACCATTGTTTTGGTGGTGGGAAAATGATGGGGTAGAAACGGTGAATCTATACTACTAGAATGGCAAAAACGGAACCCTTATAGTTTTGGTCATGTCCGTCTATCCGTCCGTCCGTATGTCACAGCCATTTTACTCGGAAACTATAAGACGTATCTTAATAAAATTTACTTTTTTTTCTGCAATTTCACTACATAACTAAATAGCGGCATACAATTCAATTCAATTCAATTCAATTTCTTTATTGCGAGAACATAGTTACATAAGATGTTAAAAGTAAATTTACTAAATACAGCGTTGCTTATTTCCTACCAAAAAAGGCATGCAAAATATCACTTTTACAGTATTTCTTTATACAATAACAATTCATATAGGTATATACAGTATGTACAATTAATTAATTAATAGATTATTATTAGCCTAGGTTTGTCAAAATATTACACTACACGGAAGTTTATAATCAAAACAACAGCAATTACATAGAATATTAGAGTTATGAATGTCTAGATATTTGATATGTTTCCCAAATACTCCTCGACAGTGTAAAAACATTTATCAAGTAGCCATTCTGTTAGTGTTCTCTTAAACCGGTTTGTAGGACATTCTTTAATGGATTTAGGTAACAGATTATAGATTTGGATAGCCATACAGTACGAGTTGTATTTGTGGAACTAGAGCCAACATCTTGGTAGGACTAATTTATTTCTATTATGTCTATTCCGAATTAATCTTGGATGGAGGGTATGCTTTTGGAAAAGCTCAGGGTGTTCTCTTACAAACATGCACATTTGTTTGATGTACAAGCATGGAAGTGGTAAAACTTTGCCAAACATGGTGCCAAATAGTGAGTGTCACACACGGCTCTTATGCAATTTTTTTGTACCAAAAATGCTTAATCGATATCTACGGAGTTTCCCCAGATGATCAAGCCGTAGGTAAGTATAGAGGACACATACCCGTGATAAGCAGTTAGTGCTAAGTCCCTAGATGAGGTTCTACTTAATCTTCTTAAAGCAAATACAAAGTTATCCAGCCTCTCACATACATACGCAATGTGAGTTTTCCAACTACAGAATTTGTCAATAAAGATCCCAAGATTTTTTTAAATAAATAAATAAAATAAATGAATATTATGGGACAATCTTACACAAATCGACCAGTCCCACAATAAGCTCAATAAGGCTTGTGTTGTGGGTACTAGACGACGATATATATAACAGATACATAGATATAGATAAATACTTAAATGAAGAATAATAGAAAGATATAAGATAGTACTAACGTAGGATAAGTCTAATGATAAAAGTTGTACTTAAGTACTAACATGATATGGAAAGTTTCCGATGCAAATAAATATTTAATTTAATTTAAATACATAGAAAACAGCCATAACTCAGGAACAAATATCTGTGATAAACACACAAGTAAATGCCCTGACCAGGATTCGAACCCGGGACCTCCTGCTTCATAGGCAGGGTCACTACCGAACCGACTAGGCTAGGAGGCCGTTATTTTACCACATAGCAACATGTTGCTCATCAATCGATAGGTCTTTAAATATAACATTGAGGTTTCTTTGAACATTTTGTGATTAAGTGAATAGTTTCAGAAATAATCGCTTCGAAAGTCGGAATAATAGCGTTCCCCCCCTGTAACTTTTGAACAGTAAGTCCAAAAAATATGAAAAAATTTGATAAGATGCGGGTTATCATATATACTTTCTACGAAAATTATTTTGAACATTAGCGGTTAAGCCATTTTTGAGTTATTTCCAAAAACTTCTTCCATAAGCATCAGATACGACCTTTTGGCATTAGTCTGGTTCTAATTCCATTGAAGCTACGGAACTCTCCAGTATGCGTGGCCCGACACGCACTTGGCCGGTTTTTTAATAATTTCCGTGTAAACTGATGGCAAAGCAAAAAAACAATGGAAGCAGGTGCCCAAGTTGCATACCTACGGTGCCAAACTATTCTGTAAAAAGCAAAAACTATCCGCATAAAGATGTTATTCATAATTATTTCGTACTACATACATTTCGGATATTGTTCAAGCTACGGTTCATAGGGTAATTGTGCTAGTTTCCCGTCCAGGTCCAATTTACCGTCCACTTGATTAAACTGCTGCAAATAATTGGGAAAAACATTTTAAGGTCAACATAGTTATTTTTAGTACTTAGATTTTTTAATTTTTAGCTCTTATTTTGGGAAAAATTTGAAGATAATCATATAAATAAGTATGGACGGAAAACTGACAACAGTGGGCGAAAACTAGCACTATCACCCTATTATAATAAGAAAAACAAGCATTGTACTTTTAACTTTTGAAAGAATACTATCCTTTATCTTGTTTTGAAGTTTTTTTTCTACCCCGCGCAGGTAAGTTTACCTGCTTTTTATAAAAAAACTAGCTTTTTCCCGCGGCTTCGCCCGCGTACTAAAAGTACTAAAAAAGGAGGTTCTTAGTTTGACCCGTATGTTTGTATGTACGTATGTAGGTATGTATGTTTGTCCGCTATTATCTCGCGTTTGGCTGAACCGATTCAGATGAGGTTTACAGAAAAGTATTTGTTACATTCTGGAGGTTTGGGTATACCACATTTTAGTGAGCGTGGTTCCCTTTTTAAAGAAATTATTGCAATAATTGTTGAATTGTTACACCAGAAGAGATTATGATTAATGCAGAGTTGAGTGCACTTCGTCTGCGTGGAATTAGTAATCCACCCTCCTTTTTACCACCCACTTAAGGAATGAAATCTGGGATAACAAATATTATATATCCTTCCCCAGAACTCACTATCTCCATTTGTCAGTCGTGATATGTCAGTCAGTCAGTCAGTTTCTTTTTTTATATTTTGATTAGATTGCAATTTGGCACAAATACTTTCAAGAATTCTCATGTACACAATATTAAATTTCCAAATCGATGGCATTTTCATAATTAACGTCACAAAAAACACAAAAACGACACCCATATTGATATTTTGACATTTCAACCCCATCGCACCCCAACAGGAGAGATGGTATTTCCCGTCCGCCACGTTAGATTTTTAAATCGTTATTGTTTTCGTAATCAACGACCCGATAAACCATAGAAACAATACCCATGTTGATTTTCAGACTTTGTAACCACATTTCCCCCTTTTAGGGGTTGAATTTTCAAAAAACCTGAAACACGTGCTAACTCATTTATCGTTAGAAATACCCCTGTGAAGTTTCGAATAAAATAGTCTAACTAATCTTGTTTCGCCATACAAACTTTGAACCCCCATTTCACCCCCTTAGGGGATGAATTTTGAAAAATCCTTTCTTAGTGCACCCCTAGACCTTATAAGGAACCTACGTGCCAAATTTGGAATCTCTAGAACCAGCGGTTTGGACTGTACGTTGATAGATCACTATGTCAGTCAGTCAGTCACCTTTGAGTTATATATATTTAGATAGATAGATAGATAGATATGTGCAAAAAAACAACTTTTGAATCTGGCGGTAACGGCACAGCTTTTTTTGACAGTTGCAGGAGCTTGAGTGTTTCCAGGTATTTTGATAACTCCACAGATTTAAGGTAGATTCTTTGAAAAAAAATGTTATAAAGAAAAATAATCGTATTATAGTTTTGGTAAGGTCTTGTTTTTTAGTTTAGGCAGTAGAAAAAGCTTTTAGTTTTTAGTTAATTTATCAACAACATTATTATTATTATCTCGAGAAGAACCGACAACTGCTGGGGTAAACGTGTTCTTGAGTGGAGACCGCGTCTCGGCAAACGTAGTGTAGGAGGCCCTCTGTCCAGGTGGGATGACGATCTGCGAAAGACTGCAGGCAGATGCTGGATGCGGCAAGCTGAAGACAGGGCGCTATGGCGCTCATTAGGGGAGGCCTATGTCCAGCAGTGGACTAATATAGGCTGATGATGATGATGATGATGATTATTATTTTTATGACCCATAAAAAGAAAATAAAAAAATTGCTATTGAACACTGGGTATTTTATGAACGTAGATCTTTAATAAGGAAAACAAGGAGCAGGTCAAAGGCATGTTGTATAATGTATGTTGTCATCTCCATATCAATACTCATCATAAATGTGAAGTCATCCTACTTAGTTCGCCTTGATTTTTATGCACATCAACCAAAAACTGCGAAATAATTACATGATTAATCTTCCTTTAAGACTTAAATAGTTAATGCTATGGACGGAGATAAATGATCATCTTTTTCAGATTTGTCAGGGTTCCGGCAGATTAGTTTTTTTAGTGAGTGGGTGTCCTTTGGACTTGCCTACAGTAACAAGTGCAGAAAAAACGCGTTTACACTGCATGATCAGAATTCAACCATATTCTGTAGTTTGATGCCGTACCTAGTTGACATATTTTCAACCGACTTCAAGATTTCGAAGAAGGAAGTTATCAATTCGTCGGGATCTTTGTTTATTTTGCTATTTTTTTTTTATGTATGTTCACCGATTATTCGAAAACGGCTGGACCGATTTGGAAAATTATTTTTTTGTTTGAAAGCGTATACTTCACAGTTGGTCCCATTGTAACCATGTCAGGGTCTGATGATGGGATCCTGGAGAAATCGCGGGAACTCTTCAACTATTATAGGCACACCTATAGTGATTTGAGTATTTTTTACAGCAGCTCGAGCATTTGCTGTTGGAAAGGTGGATGCTCAGTGAAATCGGTTATTTTTGTTTAAAATTATTTATAGTTTTGACTGTTATACGTATCAAATGTATAATTTTCATTGGAGGAATGGTCTCGAGTCACAAGCTTGAGTTATTTCAGAAGACAGGCTGAACTGAAACCGCCAGGAACTTAATACATAAGTTTATTAAAAGGTATTTATTATACTGTCCAATCGACGGCACTTAGCGCAGTGGGGTCTTTCTACTCTTCGTTTATCCAGCGATACCTGCTAGGACGCTCGGTCGGGTCGTTGCGCCACTGCAGTAAAAAAATATTTACTATACTGCAGAAATATTTCGGAAATTACCATCAAGCAAAGTGATGTCCGGCGGGAGCTGCTATCATTAAACGTTCACAAGTCGAGCGGGCCAGACGGCATACCAGCAGTTGTGCTCAAACGGTGTGCTCCTGAGTTGTGTCCCGTGCTAACGCGCCTTTTCACACTCTCTTACCACAAACGGTAAGGGCCGTCTTCATGGAAGACTGCCCTCGTGCACCCTGTGCCTAAAAAGGGCGACAGTTCGGACCCGTCGAATTACAGGCCTATCGCTATAACCTCCCTTCTCTCTAAGGTTATGGAGCGCATAATCAATGCAAAGCTCCTGGGATACCTAGAAGAGCACGACCTGGTCAGTGATCGCCAGTATGGCTTTCGCCACGGTCGCTCGTCTGGTGACCTTCTAGTGTATCTCACTCACCGCTTGGCTTCAGCCATAGAGAGTCAGGGAGAGGCCTTGGCAGTCAGCCTTGATATAGCTAAGGCGTTCGATCGGGTCTGGCATCGAGGTCTTCTGTCGAAGTTGCCAGCTTACGGCCTGCCCGAGGGATTGTGCAGATGGGTTGCCAGCTTTTTGTCCGGCAGGAGCATACGAGCCGTAGTCGACGGAAGTTGCTCCGAAAGCATGGGCATTAACGCTGGTGTCCCGCAAGGCTCCGTGCTATCCCCAACGCTGTTTTTGCTGCATATCAATGATATGTTGTCTATCGGCCACATTCATTGTTATGCGGACGACAGTACTGGGGATGCTTGTTACACGGGCCGTGCCAATATCCCTCGATCCGTTGTGGTAGAGAGTCGTGAAAAACTTGTGTCCGATATCGAGAATACTCTTTCTGGAGTCTCGGTGTGGGGTCAGGACAACTTAGTCAGATTCAACCCCACAAATACACAAGTTTGCGCGTTCACCGCTAAGAAAACCCCATTTACTGTGGCCCCTCAGTTCCAAGGCACAACCCTTACAATATCAGGGAGTATTGGGATCCTCGGTGTGGACATTTCCAGTGACGTCCAATTCCGTAGTCACCTTGAAGCGAAGGCCAAGCTGGCATCCAAAAAGCTCGGTGTGCTCAATAGAGCGAGGCGATACTTCACTCCGGGGCAGAGACTGCTCCTATACAAGTCGCAAGTCAGACCCCACATGGAGTACTGTTGTCACCTTTGGGCGGGAGCACCTGGATACCAGCTTGGGCCCTTTGACTCGGTGCAAAGGCGCGCTGTGCGGATCGTCGACGATCCCAAACTCACGAGCGATATTGAACCTTTGAGTCTTAGGAGGGACTTTGCCTCCTTATGCGTGTTCTATCGCTTGTACAATGGGTTGTGCTCTGAAGAACTGTTTGATATGATGCCCACGGCAGCTTTTTATCACCGCACCGCTCGCCGCCGGCAGGGTGTTCATCCCCACACCCTGGAGCCCAATGGGTCGCGCACAGTACGATTTAAGAGGAATTTCCTCCCACGAACGCTGCGGCTGTGGAATGAACTCCCTGCCGAGGTTTTCCCAGTGGGCTACAGTATGAGGTTCTTCAAAAAAGGAGTGTATAGGTTCCTAAAGGGTAGACAACGCGCATGTAAATCCTCTGGGGTTGCAGGCGTCCATAGGCTACGGTAACTGCTTACCACCAGGCGGGCCGTATGCTTGTTTGCCACCGTCGTGGTATTAAAAAAAAAAAAAAAAATATTGATTAGGTTTTTAAGGCATACATATTTCATATTTGTCGATGTTGACGGAAGTAGAAAAATAATTCTTATAATGGATCCCTAATCTTACCATAATAGAGAATACTGACATTTGCAAAATGTCCTTGATTAATTGTCTATGATAATACTAATTTGGCAGATCAAATTGGCAAAATCATTTGAACCCACACTTATTCCGTGATTATTTTTCTGCCAATTTATATTGCGTTCTCAAAGTAAGATATTCGTCCTTATTTCTGAGTAAATAAGACATAAACAATGTTATTGACACCAAACGTTAAATTTAAATGTTTGTGCGTTTTTGGGTTCTTGAACCTGCTCGTTATTGGAAATGTAACTGGATATGTTTCGCGGGCTTGATTATTTCATTTATGGGAGTGAGTACAGACGATAAACATAATACTACCTCAGAGAACGGTAAGTTAAACTTGCGAAACTAAAATTTATAGTAATGAATCAATTTGCGAATAAAGGATTTATAGTCATTTAATAGAGTTAATTTTATTAAAGCAAGAAAGCAGCATTGTGATGCTATTATGTTGTATCCGGCGACTCCTGTTGTATCTTAATTTGACAAATAGGCATTTAAAATATTTCTACAAAATTTACGTTATAACGTTAGAATGGTTAGAACTGGTAGAAGTTAGATGTGCCCACTGCCATACTGCCTACATCTACTACTTATAGATTTACATATAGACACACAACACAAGCATATTATCAATATTATCATAGATATTACACACATATCATACAGGGTAAAATTTTAATCACCAGTCATATTGAGCGACGTTATTTGATAGTCCATACTGAACAACTTTTACTATGAGACCAACTCCGAAATCGTCAATTTTTTTTTAAATATTTTTTTTAATTGCACGACGGTGGCAAACAAGCATACGGCCCGCCTGATGGTAAGCAGCTACCGTAACCTATGGACGCCTGCAACTCCAAAGGAGTCACATGCGCGTTGCCGACCCTTTACAAAAAAGGAGGATTCACTGTGCTGACGGCCAAAGGAACGAAGGTCCCTCATCGTCAACACACTGGGTCCTCTTTGAGCTCTTTGACAGCCTAAAAAATAAAAAAATAAATTGTTTTTTGCCGGCCTTATATATTTTTGCCGATCAGATGTAGTCGTTTTCAATAGGATTTTTTTTTTTGGGATTTCGAAGTTGGTCCCATACTGAAAGTTGTACAGTAAATATGGCGGCCTATCAAATCACCTCGCTCAATATCGGACCCGGGTATGTCCTCAAACTACGCCTGGACTCAGGTATGTCCTCAAACTACGCCCGGACCCGGGTATGTCCTCAAACTACGCCCGGACACAGGTATGTCCTTAAACTACGTCCAAACAAGAGGTATGGTTATTGTTATAGGTAGGGCACAGCACAGCTGTCCCTTGGAACTTGGGGAAGTTCCTCCACCTTACAGAAAACCGCAGCCAAATAGTACTCATAGTGTTATGTTCCTGCTGGTGAGTAAGGTTGCCAAAGAGCTCAAAGAGGACCCAGTGTGTTGATGAGGGACTCTCTTGTTCCGTTGGCCTTCGAGACAGTGAATCCTCCTTTTTGTAAAGAGTCGGAAACGCGCATGTGACACCTATGGAGTTGCAGGCGTTCATAGGCTACGGTAGCTGCTTACCATCAGGCGGAATGTATGCTTGTTTGCCACCGTCGTGGTATAATAAATAATACTGGCGATTAAAATTTCATGCTGCACATAGGTAGTATAGGTACATAGTTACCTGCTTCCTACCTAAGTTGTAACATATAGCTATGGAGGCTTTGCTACGGAATTCAAGATGCGCGTGCGCCACTTCGTGAACGGCGATTTAGATACATAGTGCGGTGTTACCATAGTCTCTCTGAATTTCTCAACATATCCAACTATGTATTAACTGCGAATTTCTAATTTTTAAACAAATTCATAAAATCTTTTTCCTTTTTCTTCTTATTTAGAAAACAATTCTAGTCCTAAGAAAAAGCTAATGCTGTACAGTCGTCGACAAAAATATGACACGATTACACCATTCTCCTTTGTTACAAGGTGCAATAGTCTTCTAGGTATAGTCTGACTAACCAAAAAGTGCAGTAACAGTAGAAGTATTAAGACTAATAAGCTATACTTATCCTTTTTTTAGTGGTGAGGGTACTAACATAAGAAAAAGACAGTATGATCCTCTCTGTTTATGCTTGAAGTAAAACAGACCCTGGTTAAATTATAGATGATCTTTGACATTGACATCGGCTTTACACTTTGAGTAAAAAAAGTAAACAGATTTACTTCTAAAAAAGTTGTAAAGTTTACATTACAAGAATATGATATCGCTTTTTTGCATAAGACCGCCTGTTCTTTACCTCTAAGTTAATTTTATATATTTTCTGTACTGGTATTCTTTTTGAGGTGTTCAATAAAGAGAATTTGTATGATAGGATTTGTGCCATTTGTAGGTTTACGGTTTACTTAGGTAGGCATAATCTAATTGCAGAAATGAATTACGGGCTGTCGTAATTAAATATTATCAAACACAAAATTTATATGGTAAACTAAATTGGCGGCAATGGTGAAAAAAATTTACACATTTTTCAGAAACATATATTTTGTAATCTTAATTTAAAAGTTTAAATTAATACTATTAATAGGAGTAAAACCATAGGAATTAAACTATGTACTTATGTATATGCAAAGGAAAAAGTGACCAGCTACACATAAGCATTTTAATTCATTACGAATACCTACATGTTATATACATCTTTATACAAAAGCGGTAATGTCCTTAAATTCAATATTTTAAACGTCAGCTTTAGTGTTTAGTCAGCGTCAGCTTTAGTTTATAAATGTTATTAATTTGCCATTATTGAATTTCTAAGGAATTTATATTCTTAAACCTTGCAACTCCGGATTCTGTGACAATACCTGTTTCACCGCTTCGTCCGCGGTCCGCAACGTCCGCGTCCCGTCCGCGCGGCGCTAGTTTCGCTTCAAACGTCGACTTGAGAGGTTGTTACTGTGCTGTCGTGGTCACCGAACTTTTCGTAAATAAATCGTTCCCATACGCGACTCACAGAAGGATTGTTTATGCGAATAAGTGATAGTGTGTGTGTCCAAGTGCGACAGGATTAGTGTTTAACAAGTTTTGTGTTGTTCTGATTCGTTTTCTAGTGGTTTTACGAGAAAATCGCCGAGTAAAGTTGTGCTAACGGAACTCGATCGGGGCGGATACTCAGTCGACACGAGTTTTATTGGGTTTCTCGGTGAGTATGGTTATGGTTTGTTAGTCATGGTCTTGACCAAGAATCAACTCTGACAGTTTATGGGTTTGACCGTTTATTTGAATATGTTTAAGTTCACTTCGTTGGGGTAGGTAGATGCTTTAAATCTATGGGTAGATATGTGAACTCCGTATCGTAACTATCCTTACTTAGGAATTAGGGTAATTGTGCTAGTTTCCCGTTCAGGTCCAGTTTACCGTCCACTTGATTAAACTGCTGCAAATAAATGGGAAAAACTTTTAAAGGTCAATATAGTTTATATTTATAGTTTATTCTTTAGTAGATTTTTTAAATTTAAGCTTTTATTTTGGGAAAAACTTGAAGATAAACATATAAATAAGTATGGACGGAAAACTGACAAGAGTGGACGAAAACTAGCACAATCACTAGTTATTATTTTTTAGACAATAATAGTGTTGATAAGTTTTGCTGGCCTGTCACTCTGACCTGACCTCCACCAGAACAGCTACCAAAAGCCCGGATCAAGTAATAAGTTTAGGCAGTACCTAAAGCAAACTTAACTAATTAGAGCTCTCAAAATAAGGTATGCCATATTTATGGAAGCTAACTCTTAGTCTAGTCTAACTCTCATAATAGGGTTCATCAATCTGTTTTCCGTTCATACATAATTCATACGTAAACATTTCTAAACTGACGTTATGACTACGAAAAATGTCGATTACGTAGGTACGAAAGTATTAGATAACGGGCGTATCGTCTGATAAGGAAACTAATAACAGAATGTTTTCATATAGGTAAATAAATACATAGTCCAAGTATATAAGTCCTAGTCAGAAACTCCTGATCCTATATTTTCTAAAATGTGTCGAAAAAATGTATGAAGATACGGCAATGGGACCGCTGCCGTATACCGTATTTTTGACTGTAATGCCCCTGAATTGCCGTATATTACATTACGGCAGTTGCCGTATCCGGAACAACACTGCCATCTATTCATATCTCCTATCCATGCATCTTATTTAGTAAGTGTAAGTAAGTACTTACTTAATTACCTAACTTCTGCCCTTCAGTCGGCGACTCTTGCGAGCGATTTGAAAATATGTACATACTGTTTCAGAAGAAATTAAGGGCATGAGAACGTCCTATACGTTCTTTAAAAAAAAAACATTCAACCCTATGGTTATGTACTTAATGGCGAAGCTTAGTGGCGAAGGCAACTGTCAATTTGTTTGTCTGTGGTATATGTATATGTCAAATCTCATATAAAAGAAAGGACCTTCGTACGCAGCACCATCTATAGGTGATGACTTTTCACCGGCCTGCCCCATTGTTTGCCAGAAATCGATAAAACGGGATAAGAAGGGACGACGTGTGCAGTTGGGTCATGAATGGGGAGAGTAGAGATGCTAGAGGGACAAGTTGGTGTTGGAGACCAAGGTTGTTAAAGCGCTACATACTTAAATAAAATATTATCATAACAAGTCAGGCTATTGCAATGTCCAAAGTCCAAAAATGCCAATCCTAGCAATTTTCCCAACTCACCTTATTGCTATCCCTACCAACCCCAACTATACGGAGCGAGGTGGGACTTCCCACTACTTTGTTTTTTTTTTTCATTAAAATTAAGAAATTAATCGACAGATAATAAATAAAATATTAAAAATCATACGACCAGACTATTTTTTATGTACAATAATCAACGTGCCACATACAGAAATGCACTTTTATCCAGGTTTGAACTTCGGTTTTGTCCCTACTCACCCCATTTTACGGCACCTATTAATTTTTTTTAACTAATGAGTATAAAATCCGATTTTTTACCCTTCGAGTTCTTCGGTATAATTGTTTTTTTGTTTAAGATTATCGAATTATAGGAACATTAAAAAACCTGTTTAGGCGTCGGTAACATTTAATATAAGGTCTATAAGTGTAGGTACTAAAGTACATATGCCGCTTATCTCGGAACCGTTGATAACCTAGGTTACCTAGGCAAGCTGTAGCTGGCGGTATAAATGGAGCGAAACCTGCCACCGTACCTGTTTAGGGTCAACCACCTGCCGCAACAGGTATTATATATGTACATCCTGTTTACATAAATAAAGGTATCCATGTATGACAGAAGAAGCCATTCTTTTCTATCCCACGAGAACGACTCGACAAAACATTTCACTCTACCGCCATCAATTAATTCAATAAATCAGAAGAGCATTGCAATATTTGCAATGCAACATTTTACGAGAGCGCAGCTCAGCAGGGAAGAGGTGGAAGGTGGATGGCCGGTCACCGGTCACCAAACTTGTACGAGTAGGGTGAATTTTCTAAATAGGTTAGTGGGAGTCACTACCAGATTCAGTGCAGCTACCCTAACTTCTAATTAACGACGGTTTAGGTACATAAACAGTACACACAATTAACAGATTTATTATTTTTAAAGCAGGCAGGCAGTTGTAGTACCTGTTAGTGCCTGTATCCAGTATGCTCTTGACAAAGTTATCGCTTTAAGTTAATTTATTACTGTGCTTGTCGAATTTGTTTTTAAATTCGTTGACATTTTGAGCCAACACTGTGTCTTCTGGTAGGTAGTTAGTTCCAAGCTTTTACAACTCTGTTGCTTAGCGATCAGCTTTAGCTGATGAGATGACCTCTGAGACGGTTGTTCGTACTGCGTTGAAATATCTTGTGAAAGTCTTTGAGGTCATAGTGTCCTGTTAGTATCTTATAAGTCTCAATCAGGTCTCTACGTTCCCTGCGCACCTTCAAAGTAGTGAGCTTCCGAACTAGCAATCATAGGGCTTGTTTTTGAGTTTCCTCGGTAACTTAATGAAACTGCGTTGCATCAATACAATTACCCTACCATTTAAGACAAATAATTTTAAACAAAAAAGAACCGACTTCATTTAGCCTCCACCTTTCCAAAAGGAAATGCCCGAGCTACTGTAAAAAATATTTAAATCACTATAGGTGTGCCCCTAACATTTGAAGAGTTCCCTCGATTTTTCCAGGTTCCCATCATCAGATCCTGAACAATGGAACCAATTGTGAAGTATATACTCTTTCAAACAAAAAAGGAATTTTCCAAATCGGTCCAGTGGTCTTCGAATAATCGGTGAACATTCAAAAAAATTTTTTTTTTTATGGAGAATAGGCAGACGTTTGACCGCGATCTCACCTGGTGGTAAGTGATGATGCGGTCTACGGTGGAAATATATCAAAAACAAAGATTGACCGACGAATTGATAACCTCCTTCGAAATCTTGAAGTCGGTTGAAAACGTTGCCAATCCATCCTAACAGGAATCTGTTGTCCCTTACAGACTGACCCTGACTGCCCTTGTCATTTAATTTAGTTACTTTCCAATAATAAACTGCATCGGCATTCGGCGTGACTTCCATCGCCCGCCGATCACCTTGCCTGATAGCTGATAATATAACTATTTATATCCTATAGGAAGTACTGACGCAATCCTTATCGGCACTTATCTTAGGACTCGCAGTTATCATCGTGTGAACAGGGCCGGCCTAACTGTATATTTATGGCAAAATAAAATACTAGCTTTGTTATGCAAATAAGTGGGTTGGAAATTTATGACTGGTTTTAAACAGTTCTAATAACTATGTACTAAAAAGACTAGCTACACCTCCATAACTATTCGGGATGGTACCAGAACATTGTTCCTAAGCTTTACATTTAGGATAGGATATGCTAAAAGTCAAATAGCACTACTCACTAGACCCTACTCATAGTGTTGTGTGCAACGCGCATGAGACACCTCTGGAGTTGCAGGCGTCCATAGGCTACGGTAGCTGCTTACCATAAGGCGGACCGTATCCTTGTTTGCTACTGTCGTGGTATAAAAGAAAAGGTATACATAGACCTCAAATTGTGCGTCGCGACATCCCCGGTACGGAGCATTACAAACTGGTATGCTGTTGCGGCTCTAGACTTTAAAGCTACACTGAAGTCTGATGATCATCAAGAAGGTAGATGCAGTAAAAAAATGGAATTAACTGAAGGCTTCGATTGGAGACCCCTCTCGGGTAGGATCCCGTGGCATTTTGATTTTCCATATAGTTATGCTATGCCGCTGCCACTACCCGTGATCTAGTATTTTTATAAAAGACTAATTTATTGAAAAGCATTTAACTACCTCATATCTACATTGCTGTAATATGCATGCAGGTTTTCCATTGTTATTTTGAGCTGAATACAATTCGCACTTGAACGAAACATGTGTTAGTCAATACAATGACAAGCGGTGACCGGTCACTTACCTCGTCCGCTGCACTTCTCATTCTCACGCATATTTCCAACACAATGATCTTGCTGAATTGCATTCATTGCGGTGTGGAGGGCATGCGATAAAAACGGTACGGATACGATGCATCACTGCGATTCCGTAACGTCGCCGTATTTTAAGCAGCGGTGTGGTCGCACCTTTATAATATATTTTTTTAATTGGTACTAACTCTGAAACTAGGCGTATTCCAGAAAAGTTTATAGGACATTTTAGTATCTAAATATGATCAGGAATACACTGTTAAAATATTTCTAGTTATAAGGGTCCACGGTGTATAGGTGCCTATATGTACCTATTCATGACCACCTGATCTGCCCCACTGATCGAACTACTCTCGATCTCGGTATGAAATCCGAGAATCAGCGCGATTTGTGATTCAATTACACGGTTATATAAATTATTACGGTTGTATACAGCATGTCAACTTTCGATTGCTTTCATTATTATCGTTTAATTATGTAAATGATTGATTGTCGCGAAAGTGTGACTGATTGTTTGTTCGTAGGTTTACTAGATAGCCTTGGTTGGGTTTTCGTCTAGCTGTATATGTAGGTAGAGGCATAAAAAGTTATTCAATTATCCGAGTGTGCGTACCTATACCTAAATGCGTGTTTTTGTCTTTTTTAATTGCATGGAAATCGCTGTGTAAATAAAATGAAGTTTAATTTGAATTGCCAATGATAGAACGTCTATAATAATAATACCACATCGCATAAATTTTCAGACAGGCACGCACTTTTTCAATTACTCGTGACATGAAGAAAAGCAAAGCCATGCCTTGAAAACGAAATATACCAGAATATTACAATAGTAGTTTATGTAACTGTTACGTAATAAGGGTCCTTAAAACATGAGTGTGGTTTTATGAAACGAGCCGCAGGTGACTTTCATAATAAGATCACACGAGTGTTTTAAGACCTAATTACGTACAGTTGCATACACTGCTTTATCTACACTCATATTATTTATCCAAAATGCCGTATTCCGAAATCATAGAATGGCCGCCATTGCACCGCCATGGCCAACTTGATTGTGCCGGCGGTCGCGCGGGCGCGTGTCGCCGGCCGCGCGGGCGCGTGCAGGTGTACATTATGTTATCAAAACTCATAGCACATCAATAATTGAGCATGAAAAGTTAAAATTACGTTACTGCCACGGATAAAAAGCTTATCATAGTAAAATCGGTTGTGGTAATGCTAGCCATTGCTTACCGTTTTCGAACACGTTTTAGAGAACTAACAATATGAGTGTAGATAAAAACTATTTAAAACGGGGTATTTACCATGTGTATTTGTTTTGTCGAGTTTGCAGAAACTTCAGTTGCTCCGTCATAATGGCGCATGCAACTGTGCCGGAATATCGGAAACTCGCCAAAACAAATACACATGGTATATACCCCGTTTTAAATAGTTTTTGTAATGTTAATGACCATGTTAGCTTAAAATCGTATATACCAGAATATTACAGACACTAATCTACTGAATAATCTCATAGTTTCTCCAAGAAGTACGTACCTACTAGTAAGTAGAGAAAGAGTGCCGGTTCGATTCCCGCGGGGTACTTTCGCCATCTGTCACATCAGCATACAATGCCGAGGCCACGAGACCAGCGGTTAAGAAATATGCTAATGGCGTTGTCTAATCCAGATTATGACATTTGGGTTAAGGGTTATGTGGGATTGGTTTAAATTGCTTTGATTGTTGATCTTATTTATCTTGATGTACTATTGGGTTCATAATTGCATACCCAATTTATAAATGAATCCATTGTAAATTGGGTATGCAATTATGAACCCGATGGTACCTACATATTGTGTATTAGGTATTCTTTCCTGGGTTTAGGTAAAAAGGTATCTAAACTCAGTGTGTTACAATACAATTGCCTGCTTTAACTTTTGATTGTGTTGAGTTGGGAAGTTTTATATAGAAAACGGTACCTATAAAGGGTTGGCAACGCACTTGCAAGCGTCTAAGGACAAAAATATACTAAATTAAAACGTAGTTGATGACTTACCTAATAACCGTATAACCAGATTACGGAATCTCATCTTTCATAGTTCGGGCACATCTGTTGCTCATCAGCCTCTTTTTCCGGTTTAATAGAACTTTCAAACCGCCATTTACTTAAATAAATATGACCACCCATTCTGCTGGTGTAGCCGCAACTGCCATGTTTCTCTCGTTTCTCGGCTACTGCACAAAGGCCAGCTCTTTCTATTATACTTATTGCTTGCGCGAGCGCTGGTGAGTTGATTCGGGCGCAAGTTTAACGTGACATGTAGAATGTTGATAATACTTACCTAAAAATGTTCTATGTATATTTCAATAGCATAATGTCCCCGTTTAATGGGTCTGATTTTTTAACGGTTTCTCAAAGATTCACCGACGTATGCTGTTCTATAGAACTTTCAAAGCCAATTAGAAACTTTGATACCCATAACTTTGCGCCCTTTACTTATAACTATCCATCTCGCTGATGTTATAGCCATAGATGTTTCTCTCGTTTCTCGACTAGAAACCGCGGCAAAGGCAGGGGTTGTTTTATTGAGTGCGCGAGCGTATACATACTAGGGAATGCAACCGGTTAGTATTTTGCATGAGAATTACCGGTAATTTACCGGTTAACCGGTAATGTCTATGCAATTATTTACCGGTTTGCATTCCCTAATACATACCTACCAGTTGTACTAATACGTACGCAACTACGCAAATTAGTGGTACTGATAACAGGACACAACACACTAAACAAAACCTCTTCACAATAGGTAGGACAGACAGCCCCATGTGCAGAGCATGCATGGAGGCGGATGAAACAACAAAACACATTCTGCTAGATTGCAAACAGGTAGAATTATACATAATTGTTTTGGTAAATATACCCTTTTTACTTCTCTAAATTTTGTTGTAAAATCGTAAATAGTTTTATTTATTTTATTTTAAATACGTAAACTAACTTTTACTTAAATCCTGACTCGATGTTGATTATTAACCTTTCAATTGTAATATTGTATACCCTTTAATCCTCCGTACTCTGCATCCGCAAGCTACTGATTATCTATAAATCTCTGGCTAATGTAATAACTCATGATATGACATATTGCGGTGTAGAAATCTGGCCTAAGTATCTGGTGCTCGTAAATACTTATTTTAAGTTACCTACAGCTAAATAAATAAATATTATGGGACAATCTTGCACAAATCATCTTAGTCCCACAGTAAGCTCAATAAGGCTTGTGTTTAGGGTACAAGGTGACGATATATATAATAGATAGATATAGATAAATACTTAAAACAGACACCATCCATAACTCAGGAACATCTGCGATAAACACAAATATATGCCCTGACCAGGATTCGAACCCTCCTCCTGCTTCATAGGCAGTCACTACCAACTAGGCTAGGAGGCCGTTAAAACAGCTGTGTTTTCCTAGTAGATCACATGTAACCGTTCGTCTGAACTTCGATACACCCGTACTCTGCAAGCCACTGTTATGATTCTCTAGCCAACCTCAGTGATCTTTCCATTCATCCGCTCCCATTGTCGGTTGTTGTCGGTGGACAGGTGGACGCAGATTCATTGTGATCGACTTCAATCGATTATAGCTTGACGTGTGCTATGACATATTGCGGTGTAGAAATCTGGCCTAGATTCTGGAGCTTGTAAAGACTTATAGGGCAGAGCAAGTACCTAGCCTTAACAGTAACAAGTATGAAGTACAGTAGGTACCTACGGTTCAATAGTGATAACTTTTGCAGTTGTTAAATCCAAATACTAAAAAGTAATAACCGTCTCGACAGGCTTCACTAAAAACAGCTCTCAATTATTGATCCGGTTTGAGAGCTACAATTCCAGATAAGTACAGACTGCTACTTATAACACCCTTCTATTTTCATCGGGGGTTAAATTAAAATTACAAGAGATTTGTAGTTTTGACCATGAATCCAATTTAAGAGATAAGATAAAATAAACCGTAATAAAAATCATTAATTAACGTTACACGTCCGTGTTTGGGTCACCAACTGAAACCTTCAACTCAATCGGTCCAGTAGTTTCAGAGAAAATGCCTGTGACAGACGGACAGACAGGCACAAAGTCAATCCAAAGTCATAACAAAAGATGGATAAGCGCTGTGTAGGCGTCGTAATACAATATTTGACATGACATACCTACATACATACATACATAATGTATAATAAGCGTAACGACCTGACCTAGATATCAACACATGACCTTGCCGAGTGACTAATCACTTAGCCCTGATAACTATCGAGGAACTTAGGCATCAGGTAATTAATAAACATAACATAATATAAATACTTTTTATTGGACACCTCAAAATAAAAAAAACACACAATATAAGTTACAAACAGTAAAAGTAGAGGTAAAACAATTGGCGGTCTTATCGCTAAAAAGCTATCTCTTCCAGACAAGCTTTGGGAAGCGACAACCAGACAACCATTGAAAATTATCAGAAATACGTAGGTGTTGCAAATGCAAATCGACTAAACATTAATAAACTTACACATATAAAATAAAAATATAAAATAAACTTACATAAACAATATATTATGTGGCTCCAGCCAGAGTGTGAGGATGAACACCCTGCCGAGGTTTTCCCAGCGGGCTACTGTATAAGGTTCTTCAAAAAAGGAGTGTAAGGAGTATATATATATTATTTTTTTATACTACGACGGTGGCAAACAAGCATACGGCCTGCCTGATGGTAAGCAGCTACCGTAACCTATGGACGCCTGTAACTCCACAGGAGTCACATGCGCGTTGCCGACCCTTTACAAAAAGGAGGATTCACTGTGTTGACGGCTAAAGGAACAAGAGGGTCCCTCATCGTCAACACACTGGGTCCTCTTTGAGCTCTTTGGCAACCTTACTCACCAGCAGGAACACAACACTATGAGTAGGGTCTAGTGTTATTTGGCTGTGGTTTTCTCTAAGGTGGAGGTACTTCCCCAGTCGGGCTCTGCTCCAGATTTGAGCGAGATGACATTCACTGAACGTGCCCTACCACACTAAGCGAGATGCCATTCGCAGTGCCCATACTTCTCTTTTTGGCATAGTTTAAGGACATACCCAAGTCCGGACGTAGTTTAAGGACATAGCCCGGGTCCATAAAAGGCAATATTCTTAAAGGGTAGGCAACGCGCATGTGAATCCTCTGGGGTTGCAGGCGTCCATAGACTACGGTAACTGCTTACCATCGGGAGGGTCGTATGCTTGTTTGCCACCGTCGTGGTATAAAAATTATATATAAATAAAATAAAAATATATACATTAAGAAAATACAATCTAGGAGCAAGATACATTAATATATATATATATATATATATATATATTAATGTATCTTAAACAACATATATATATGTTTATGAATTGAAATATTATATAAAACATTCGAATATCATAATAGATAATGGGTGCCAAGACAATCAATCTTCGATCGATGCGTCAATGAATCAATTGTCCGAAGTTAAAACTAAGATAGATTAATTGATAACCAGTATTGATTTATTTATACAATCGAAAAATAATCATTCTAATCGCGGTCTTTTTTTAATATTTCTAGGTCTAGTTAAATGTTATCTGTTTTAAATAATGTAAACAATTATATTATTTCTTATTAATTATACTTTTAAAACATAATTCAAATGTTTCGATTTAGGCTAATATTCACACACACACTGAGAGTGTCGTAATTATAAAACATATCAAAGATTTGTACCCCAAAATGACGCAATACAGACTAGAAACAAACTAACATGACATGACTGGTATGATGAGCTTTAAAATCCTAAAACGAACTAGACAAGGCCACCCGGAATCTTGAAAACTTCAAAAACCATTCGTAAATAGCTCTTATCGCATCGTCTTAAGACACTCTGTGTGGTTTACGTACAATGATGTAATTATCCTTTGTTTGTATGGTCTAAAAAACTAGGCGCCATCATTGTTGTTGTTTTTTAAATTCCCGGTGGCTCAATGCACTGCACCTACATGCGGCCTACACCAGTACAGATATGGTGCTAAGGTTGTCACTCGTAGATAAATAAATAGTAGGTTATTGTATGGATGTGATATGTATCTTAGATCAACAGTAGACATTGCAATTTTAAACAATACTAAACCTACCTAATACGTAAAAAAACTTCTACAAAATGTAATTTTATTGACAGGAAGATCTAGTTCCTTAAGCAATAAAGAATAACGGTTTTTAAATATCTTGCATTAGTCTTAAATCCAGTTCAAGTATTATTGCCGTGACATCATCGTTATTTATTTATTTCAACTCTATTGCACAAAAGAAAAACTTGATGTACAAAAGGCGGACTTAATGCCAGTAGGCATTCTCTACCAGTCAACCTTAAGGCAAATCAGAGAAGTTGTGGGCGGTGCTTACGAGAACAAAAGGTAAAGAGTTAACTACAAGTAAACAATTAATAAAATAATATACAATACAATATATACATAATATCGAGGGTTGCGAGGTGAAACCCGATAACTCGAGCTAATAGGTTTTTGAAAATAGAACAATAAGCTGTCATACGTTAGGTGCTTATTTAAATCAAAAATTATTTCTACTTATCGGGTTTCACCTTGCAATCCTCGATATAAGATATATAACAAAAAAAATACATATATACCTACATACATACATATATTATTATATATACGTACATATATATTATATTATCATCTTATTATACTTACCTACCTTAGATATGTTTTTTTTAATGTGACATGGCATTGAAATTTTCAGCCATGAAATTTGTAACGAATAGATACGTGGGTGTACGTGAGGATGACATAAACAATGATAAAATGCACATTTCCTAAAAAGGTAATTTCATTATTAACGGAAAAAAAATACCTCTTGATTTATTATGACTAATATCACATATAAATAAGTTGATAGTGATAGTGACAACCCTATGAAACCGTCACCCATGTATCTTGCACGCGCCTACGTGTGACGCAACCTGCGTACGCGCCGGTCGGTCCCAGCCAAATTAAATAGAGCCTTCTTTGTACCTACCGCACTGTCAAGTGATTGTCAACCTTATTGTAAAGGTGTAAGGTCCATTGATGTTCGGTTAGTGTTGTACTTACTCCCCATATGAATATGGTTGTAGAAATAAATGTTACTTTTAAAGACTGCAGCTTCATGACTTGTTGTTTTTATGGATGTGTGGGTGGCCTAGCTAAACCATCTAGCATTTTAACACGTAAGTACTCATTTGTTATAACTTAGAGCATCTTGAATCTAGATAGAAAGAAACTAGGCCTTATATTTAGGCGTGATGAATTTTTTTCATGCATAGTATCAACCGATTCGGTTTGTTGTGAGGATCAAATGTCTACCTATATGGGACCAATTGCGTTAAAGCAAACTGAGAAGTCGGAAGTCAGAAATAAGATTCAAAATCTGTATTGGAAATAAGTCCTATTTCTTCGCGATGTTTTCCGATGAAGACATAGGATTGAGGAGTAATAGGATCATATTTTCACCCTAGGCACCCCGACGGTGGCAAACAAGCATACGACCCTCCTGATGGTAAGCAGCTACCGTAACCTATGGACGCCTGCAACCCCAGAGGATTCACATGCGCGTTGCCTACCCTTTACAAAAAGGGTAAAAAAGTAACATTTTAATACCTTTACGCAACTGATTTTATTAACATGACATAATTGTACAGTCACCAGCAAAACTAGCAATGCGGGTGAAGTGTTCAAAATGATATTGGCAGTCTTGACACGACTTTATTGAAGAACATACGAGCTTATGCCGATTTATATCTACCGCAAATTGTATTAACCAGAGGTCACCCCAATTTGTACTCTGACAAAAAACTTTTGGTAATCATGTTCATTTTGGCATCGCCCGACGGCCATTGTACCTTGTGGGTACAGTTAGAGCATTGTTTCTGCGAATTTTATTACAATTTACAGAAATGTGGGTTAAATGCGTCGGCTGGTACTGTTGTAAAAGCTTTTCCGATATGGCCCGATTGCTGTAATCAAAGCAAACGAATATATTATGGTGTATACAGACCTTCATACATGTTACTCGATACGTTGAATGTGGACACTCCGCGTACAGCATAACACATGAAACGACAAGACTAAATTAAACATTTACAAACCTCCGGCAAAATTATAACAGCGTCCTCTATTGAGTTTAAAGTTGTGGCTAGACGGCATACAACGACAGCCCAGCCCACGTGGCAGACCACGAGACCTTGGCAGAAAACAGAGATTTTAAACCATGTAGCCAGTGGTTGGTGCCAAATTCTACATGACCTTTAAACGCCCGTGGTGGCTAGGTGTGCTCTGCCAACCATTGGCAGAAGCGGTTGGTTGGTTGTCAGCCATGTAGCCGCTCGCTTCAACAACTCGCTCTAACCAAGGTCACGTGGCAGAATCTGCGGCTATCTGCCGTCTGGGTCTGGCCCTAACTTTAATCGAAGTATTTAAGAATTATCGCCCATGTTTTAAAAAAAACTTAAAAGTATGGAGATATCCGTATTGTCCGTTCCGTAGGAGAAGAAAAGCGTCAAAAACATATTTCCAAAACCAAAATACGTGTATTAAGTGTAAAATATTTTTTAATTTCATTTACTGGACATTTCCACCGTTAATGTAACCATGTAAGTAAGTATTAATCGACCACTTTATAAAGATTAAAGAAAATTAAAATTACATGGCACTTCCAATCAGAACTCATAAATCAAATCAGTCAAAACAGAAACGGGTTAATATAAATAAATGTTACAATTACAATAGAGTGACCTATTTATAACAATAAGCAAAATTGATACAGATATCTCACATGGCAGGTTGAATTACTTTGGCCTGATTCCATTCTAGTCACTGATACTGTCGATATAAACTTTGTAGCTATATAGACATTGACAAGTATCTAAGTAAGGAATACCCAGGTAATAGGCATATACTAATTAAGTAAACTAATACCGTGTGTGGCCTGTAACACGAGCAGCACGTTCCTGTCTAGCATTGCGTGTTCACCTCCCGCACCCCTTCTATTTGGCAGCTTGAAACCTATATCAAAGAAAAAACGGGCTAAGCTGAGTATAGAGGTATCTTGTATATGCTGTAGGGTGACAAGACCGACAAGCAATGTCAATTGGACGGATTTTAACGTACATTGATAATACGATTTAATTTGTATGAAAAAGAGACAATCTAAAGACTCCATATTTTTTTATAGTTGTTGATCAAAAGGTTTATAGTTTGAGGAGTAGAATCTACGCTTTAATTTTTTGTTTGGGTTACAAACCACATACTGTATAAAACTTCTATCCCTTGGGACTAATCGCCGTCCCGTTTGGGTACCTGCCTTATCTTATCAATCATTTGATTTACAATTTTACACTTAAACAGTATAGTCCATCGTGCCCCCTTGCTCTGAATGTTATAAAAAGTGCGTTATGTAGACCTTTGCGATAAAAAATAACGGCTTTGCAACAGCAGGTAATAAAATCTTTTTTATACAGGCTTTTATCACGAAATTTAATAAAAGTGACTGGCAATTTAATTAATGTGCACTAAGCTCACTGCTACACATTTCATGCTCGGAACTACTGGAGCCGCATTCTACTTTATTTCTGACAGCTCGTGACATTGCAGCCGTAAGATTTTCCAATTTGATTTGTCACCTTATAAAAATATATGCTAATGTTTACTTCAACTTTTTTTTGTAACAAATGGCTATTCTAGTTCTTTTTATGACGCGTCTAACGCTTACGTATACCTAAAGTATTTATCATTATTACACAGAAATGGTCACATTGTCATCAAACAAGTCGACTAAAGTTCTTGTTCACATTCGACCAGCCCACAGCATCTCCCTGACCCGGCCTAATAAGACAAAAACAATAGGCGAGCGTCAAATGGCGCCAATCCATATAATATAATTGACGCTAATAGCGCCACGCCAGGCGCGCCATTTTAGCTACCAACTAAGGTATACGACCTATATACTATAATACCTCATTTTATTCAGATAAGAAAAATAACGGTCGATTTCGCCAATGTAGATTTATTTTTTCAGCAATATACATACTATCCGAAACTTTTTTTTGTTAGATACATGGATTTATTACAGTTGCATATATTTTAACTAATTCATTACTTGAAATCAAGGATGATTAAGACATAGACAATGCCTATACAAAATCGCGTTCCCTTATTTCAGGCTAAAGCACTAGCGTCATCTATTGGTCACCACAAACACTAAATTCCTTCTTAACCTTTCTGTTAAGCCCATTGGTTGACTGGTAGAGAATGCCTTATGGTATTAAGTCCGCTATTTGTACCATCTTATTTTAGGCAATTTTAAATAAATAAATTATAGTTTCTAATATTTTGTTCGGCGATTAACGCTGACAGAATAACTCTACTCCAGACTCAACAGATGGCGCTGTGGCACTAAGTACCGAAAACAGACGTATAGCCTGAAGGTTCGAGGAACGCGATTTTGTATAGGCATTGTCTATCCATCTCTTAATCATCCTTGCTTGAAATCATGCTTTCCCACAGAAATTCCGTACGTCAAAATAATCTTTGTGGGCCAGCCCCTTTTCATTGGTGCAGAAAAGCAGTATAGCCACATACATGTCTCTGTTTTGCCCTGTGATTGACTGGTAGAAAATACCAATTTGCATTAAGTAGGTAGGCCATTTGTACACGAATATTGGTATTTGGTGCAATCAAAAAATTAACCTATATCAGTTATCACTAGAATGTATCCGAATTCTGACCTCGTCGGACTGTATTTGCGAAATGCATTAGAGCATTCTAGATTAATTGTATGCAGAGAAAGCGGTTTGAATTTGTAGTAGCTAAATGTGATTAGCATGCCTGATTGATTGTGTTTGATTTTATCTTTAGGTTCAGGATTCCACAGATTCCACTTTATATCTTTTCATGAGACGAGTCGTCTGCACTGACACACTCGTAATAAATCGACAACGAAGAAAACAATCTTACGTGTGCGGAAATATAGTATAAACTCTAAAAAAATATGGTCTAAGAGCTGGCCACGACATGACACAATAATGACAGCAACAAAACCCGTCACGTTAGATTGCTATACTATCCTTATTGCTAGATCCGGGCATCTGGTAGCTTTTAATGAGTGGAGGTTAGAGTGACAGACTAGAACAATTTTTGAATTGGAAAATAGTAATACCAAAATAAGTAAAAACTGCCGAAGTCGTCTCAGTTATAAAGGACAGGGCCTATATTTTAACAAAAACTTTGCGTATTATTACGGAAACAAAAACAGTAGGCGACAAACTATGAATTACATTATACGTCTTTTGGCACTACTTTCCCACAGCAGAAACTTTTGGCAATGATATAATCAAATTATTTATATAATTTCACATAATATTGTATCAAACCCAGAACTCTAGGATTTGTTTTCTTGAAGTGGTTTGCATTCTTTGACCTCCACCACTTTACAGCTGCCAGAAGTCCAGATCTAGAAACAAGCATAGTATAGCAAAGTAACTAGAAGGTTTCGTTGCTCTCATTATTGTGTCATATACGTGGCTTTTTTAGCTCTCCGTCTATTATGGGAATCAACCTGAAAGCGTTCGGCACTGCGTCGACACAACCAGGTACCAAACAAGGTACAACCCTGTACCATCGAGCTTCTAAGGAATTGGAGCAGCGGTCACTGAGGCCACTTCCATACATTTGCGTATGTTTGTTTTAAACGCGGTGCCGAGTACTCGTCTGCTGCCACCGCTCAGGCGGCCATTCACTTGGCACAAAAATGATGTTGACAGCGTACTCCATTGTCCACAGCTTACCGCGATGCGCTACTGACGCCGTGATGATGAGGCTTGAGGCCCCGGAGAAACCACACCGCTACCACAACCTGCTGCACGACGACCATGCCAGTGAGTACCAAGTCCTTGTACATTCAGCAGCAGAACAGGGCGCCGATTCGACATGGCAAAACTGACAGTCGCGTGCGAGACAACTATGATATCACACTTTTGTGACAGTTGAAATCGGGGTGGAATCACTCAAGAGTGATATCTAAAATGGTGGCCATAGCCATAGATAAAACGCTCTAGCGAGACCTACTGACAGCTTGACAGTTAGGTGTGAACACGTGTGGACAGGATGGATATCACTATATCCACTAGCGATACACGTGTGACATCCACGTCTCACAGTTTGGCATGTCGAATCTAGGCCCAGGGCATGCTTTTAATGTGCGGTGAAATCGCTCAATCATACCATTGGCGGCTGGATGATAAGTTGTTTGCAGTTGAGTCTTACCTATGAGATTATTAAAGTTTCTTAACTTTCTGAGTGACTCTGTTTTCCTGACAATAACGTCGTGTTTAGCTCATTTTGAACACCTCGCCCGCTCGGCTACTTCTGCTTTTATCTTATCGTTGACTTCTCTATTTCGGGTTAACTTTGTACCGGAATATTGTGTTCCTCTGAACTAGTGGGGTGCGCTTCCGTGCGCTTCTGTAATACAAGGGGTGTAGTGTAGCATAGCAACATCGTAGCCAACAAGATATTGGGTACAACTACCTATTCCAGATCTAATTCGTTTGCCATTGCTTTTTTGTCAACAAGGGTGTGTGGAGATCATTATGAATATCGTCCAGTCTACTTATTTTGCTGACTGTACCATTACTGTATGTATCAATCATGTAGGCCTCAATCCCGTTAACTAATAAGCTCCCCTTGACCGACATACTCGTACATAACGCTACGTTTCCATTTTATCTAGAAAGGCTATTTGTAAATAGGTGTGACTTGAGTAAAATATTATTCATTGACTATTTCTAGCGTGTCCAACTAATCCAGTCAAGGATTTTCAGCGATAACTGTCGGCATTCATCATTTTAACTAACGGTAATTAGTCTAAAACATTAGTTTAAGCCATTAGTTTAGTGCTAACGATTGCTGAAATTATGTTCTGTTCTCATGGTTCTCATCGTTATGGACATAGATTAGCGTTCATGAATTTAAATATGTATTATTATCTAATGTAGGGTTTTCGCACTAACCTTGTATCAACAGTAATTGTTTGGGAAGTATCGTACGCTTTTAAAGCCTGACCAGAAATATATTGTCAAGAGGGCGGTATTATTCTCATTTATATGGCAACAGTTCAGTATAGACATAGACCGTTTTATTCTCTATGGTATGGTGACATCTTGATTTGTTTACCTGTCAGCTCTGATGTTAATTTGAAAATGATTCACTGCGAAATAATTTCATTTCCCGAGCGTATTATTTACAGCAGTTTATTATATGTATACACTATTTACAATGTTTGGCTCTTGACTATGGATAATTTTAGGAATTTTTGTCGTTTATAATTTAATATTCAACACTTTATTATTATTCAAGTAACCCGCCTCAATGATACGTGACGACAGTGACAGCTTACAACATGCACTCACACATGCATAGCATTCTGTCATTACAATTATTGCCAGTGTAAGAAATTAGTTCCAATGAAATTCCGCAACATGGCGCATGATCATATATTTCTGGTCAGGCTTTACATAAGTCATTGACTGGTAAGGCTTAGGGCCTTACCACTCAATGACTATTATGTAAAGGCCATTACTATTTAGTAGGTACATTACATTTTTGTAGTATTTTTTAGCATTTTTCAATTGAAATCACCCTTCAACAGCCGGTGCCGTTACTAAACTTAAAAACAACGCGAGCGAGTGTACAAACGGAATTTTATCAAATTTCAGTCATAAATTTACGACAAACATCCGCAATCAATAGAATTTATGACTTGAATGGGTCATGAATAGCGAACCCGGAGCGATAACACAGTGTTTCGACTATTTTATGATGTTTTTGTGATAAGCACGTGTTACAAAAGTGAGTAATCTATCTATATATAATTGTAGATACCTAATATACAGATTAGATATACTCATGATAAAAACCAGAACCTCCTTTGAAATAAAAGTACTTAGTTAAAAGTGTCACCCACATCACATACGACCTTCACCTTATAAACCCACATTTGTCCAAAAATCGCTTAGATTAAGTATTAAAAACTTGACGGTACACCGCTGAATATAATTATAATGACCGCAACATCCTGAACTGAATGTTAATTTAGCATAATGCACAGTGACGGCTGCCGTAAGTGCAGGCTTGCACAATAGATGCAATTACTGACGTGCTATTACACTCGACTCGACCCTGCCGACGTGTCGCCCACGTGACAGGTGTATAGATTATTAATCTGTTTATTTACACAGTTTTTATAGAACATCACAACTACTATTAAAGTGTACGAACTAGTCAGATCAAATCCATATAGGTCACTGGTTCAAATCCGGTTCGAAGGACCAAAAAGTAAGAACTAGTCTGTTCGCACTGTCAATATGTCAGATGAATGTCAACATATTTGCCTAATCAAATGGCGACGCTATATACTTATGCGATGCGATGTACGATAGCTAGATCGTACATAAAGCATGGTTCACGCTGTAAATTTCCACGTCCTACACGACACTTCCTACCTTCCACTATGAAATACTATTATCTCTTCTGTGCTTCCACGATAATCCTATATGGAACCTATATAGGTATTTTATGGAACAGTCTGCAACAGTTGTAGCTTGTAACTAAGCAAGTGAGTTAAAAATCACCTTTACTCAGATTTGTTCTCTTAAGAATAAAGTCGTGTTAAGACCATTTTGGTCATCTCACCGGTTAGCTGCTTCTGCGACTTCTGCTGCTATTTAATGACTAGATTTAGTGACTATGTCGAGGAATCGAGTTTATTTTACATCACCACCACACTGACGAAAGTGGTTGATATATTTTTGTACGGGCTTACAATTGTTTACCTTTTTTCCCCTCCGAAACCTGCTGTAATATGCACCGGCTCCAGTTACCCCTCGCGCTGCGCGCATGCGTGATGCGTCAATAAACGGGCAGCGAAGCGTGACGTCACACAAAACGCAGGAAACGCGGCCGGAAGGCAGGTGCGCCCGCGTCGGCGGCGGTGAGATAGACCCCTCATTACGATCATAATCATTATTCGTTCCTCAGTTATACCTGTGGGATGGCTAGCATAACTAGCTGTTCTGAATCAATGTATCTTTTGTTATACCTCGGCCACACACTCGACGAGCGGTATGGGAAGTAGCGAGGGAAGTAGGCAGAGACATAGTGTGGCCGCTCGTCATGCTTCTCGTCATGCCCACCGCTCCCTATTTTGTCGGTTTTTTGGCGCGAGTCAAAGGGCCGCATATCATAATCGCGCGAGTAGGGCAGTGTGTGGCCGGGGAGGGCAACATCGCGGCAGTGCGAGGAGCAGCGCGAGGGGCAGCGCGAGGGGCATAGTGTGGCCGCGGTATTATAAGAATAGAATGGAATGCCTTTCAAACTGAAATAGATTACACATAAAAGAGAAAAAGTGACCGAGTCCTCCATTCGTTCGCCACAGAACCCAGGTCACATCACAGCGGTACCCGTTGAATTCCTCCTGTATATGCAATATTTGGAAATGCTTTGTAAATACTACGGCGCATTGGATCTCCTTTTGCCTTCTTCTTCTTCTTCTTTCTTTTTCACCCACTGTTGAGTATAGATCTCCTCATAAGCACGCCATTTTCTACGGTTTTGGGCTTGTTGCATCCAGTTCTAACCAACCACTCTTGCAATGTCGTCGGCCCACCTTGCGAACTGTCCTCCGTAATACCGAGTTCCTAGCCAAGGTCTCCACTCGGATATTAGTCGGCTCCATGTGTTATCTATATTGTACGGCTCACATGATGCCTACTGGAAAAGAAAGACAATGTCTTTATTATGATACTTTCACGATTAAGTATCACGATAAAAATCCGCAAATCGACCACGCCGTATAAATCACAGGATTGGACAGGACAATTCCAGACAATTTCATGTTACACGGTACATGTTACATGATCATTTCTAACTAAAGAGTTCAACGTGCGCGATGTGGAAAATTGTCCGACTATAGGTAGATTATGATTAAGAGACTGACAGAAAACGCCAAGCCTATAGCAGAAGACAGAACCTTTTGGAACATATATTATATTCTTCAAGCGTGGTGAAGCGGTAATAGAGGTTTATTTGAAAATTAATCTCTCAGGGGGTGAAGACGGAGATAGAAGATTTACGACTGCACGGAAGAAACCGAAAGCGAAGGCTAATTATATAATCATTATAAAAACAAGATTTTATGCGTTTTTCTCTATCTGACGTCAGAAGGCATCAACTTTAAACAGTATTATTTTCCATAGAAAATAACGAAACTCTATAAATCTTCTTTGCATGTGAACCATGTAAGCACGTAATGTCATAATTGCTTAATACTTGTAATTACGGCACCGGTTGATGATAGGCTTACAACCATGGGTGTAGGAAATAATTACGGATACCGCACCACAGCGACAAAATTGATAATGATAACTGTTTTCGTATGCTCGCTTTTCAAGTTGATATACATATGCCAATCATCACTCAGCGCTCATAGGGTGTGTCGCGCGTAAACACGAGAAGTGGAAATTGTATTGTAATTCAATTTGTGAATGGACTCCAAATTGTATAAATCAACCGAAATATTAATGTTTCGCAGCCTAGCCAGAGATCTACCAACATTGTAACTATTACTATTTAAGCAAAACAAAATTGTACACCCGTCCTCTCTTCATCAATCTATCTGTTTAAGTAACTTGTGGATAATGCTGTTGACTGTACATAAAACAATACTTATATGTACCACCAACTGTTTTTCATGGTTGTTTGTTATACCTAAAATAAAATAAAAATATGCGGATTATGACGGAATGTGGATGGAATGGAACACAGTTTGTTTTGTCTCAGCGACGCAATATCCGTAATTATTTCATTCATCCTTGCTCGCAACTGCAGTATTGCCGTCATGTTGCTGGTTGACTGGGCCTGCAAGCGATACCGGCTCGTCAGGCTGATCTCCGGTTTCATGACGTCTTAACGCAAGCTTTTTATATTTAACTGGCTTTTCTGAAAATGAACAGACAGCAGTCAGACAAAGTTACTTTCATAATGATGGTAGAGATAAAGGGATAGAAAATATCCATAACTCAAGAACAGATATTTTTGTGATAAATACACACCCTCAGTCAAACAAGTAAACAAATAACTTATTATTGCTTTGAATTGTCAGGTTAACATTTAATAAAAGCTTGTAAAACTTGACCTGCACATCTGCACTGCATTAGAAATAGTCATGTTTGCATGTTTTTTTTTTTTTTTTTATACCACGACGGTGGCAAACAAGCATACGGCCCGCCTGATGGTAAGCAGCTACCGTAACCTATGGACGCCTGCTACTCCAAAGGAGTCACATGCGCGTTGCCGACCCTTTACAAAAAGGAGGATTCACTGTGTTGACGACTAAAGGAACAAGAAGGTCCCTCATCGTTAACACACTGGGTCCTCTTTGAGCTCTTTTGTGATAAGGAGCTCGCATGTGTAGGCAATCTGACGAAATCAATTCGCCAAACAGCACGCATTTCATCGTGACGGACGGACTGATGGACTGCGCACGATTCAGTATTATAGCTATTGACATAATATAAAGTATTGCACGCGAAGGCCATGCGGACTGACCATAGTGATCATCATATAACACCGTTCGCAATTCCATCACGTATTTTTATTTCTCTATTTTTAGAGATCGCACTTAAAAGTTAAAAAAAAGTGATAAGGATAGAAAGGGATAATAACTCTGTCTGTCTGTCCTATCATGTCACTGAATATATTGGGTTGGGCTTTTCAAGTTTTGTTCATGATTAAAGTTTCTGGATTTAGCCAAAAATCATTCATCTAATTTAACGTAACATTTATAAATACAATAAAAATATTATTCTTTAATTTTTGGGATTTATTTTATTTTTATGAATTCAGAATGTTTCAGTATTTATGCCCCACATATATGAGCCAAGAAGCTACCTACGAAATCTACAATTTAACCGATCCATGGCAATATGGCATCGTGGGCATCCACATCTGTGGAAATTGTGGATGTCTCCGATCTAGGAGTTTCTCTATGTGGGCACCACATAATGGGCATGGCAAAGATTACATAATCTACGAAGGTTCAAGGTGAAATACTTCTGTTTACTTATCTTGGATAATTTCGCAATTTAGGCGTATTGGTGTTTCCATTAACCAAGTGCTTGTTTCAACACTAGTTGGTAATTGAAAAGCATTAATTGCAATTACCTTGATGATGGATTAGACATTGTGAAATGGCGTAAGAACCCGTGCGAGGAGAGAAACTTGCTTTTTCCAGTTGTGGCTTAATTCTGTGTTGCAAAGTTTTGAAATGTCAATTTTTATGGGATTAACATCATCATCATGTCGTCCAAGCCGTATCCATCCGGCTACGGCGACTCCAACTAACTTAATTGATCTGAGTTTTTGTTCTTGTTTTAGTGGGCTCTTAAGTGACTCGCGAAACCGAACTTAGTTTTAATCATGGTCATGGGGGTCGACATCAAAAAGTTACCCGGTATTACTTGGAAAGCATAGATCGCACAGTATATCTCTAAGGAGACCTGAGCTGAAAAGCAAGATCATACTGTAAATTCTTTTAAATAAGTAGCTATAACACTTTGAAATCATAATTTAGAATTTATCGTAGAATATTTAAGAAGCAATGTAACATTTTATAAAATTTGGTAATTTTTTTTTATACAATGACGGTGGCAAACAAGCATACGGCCCACCTGATGGTAAGCAGCTACCGTAACCTATGGACACCTGCAACTCCAAAGGAGTCACATGCGCGTTGCCGACCCTTTACAAAAAGGAGGATTCACTGTGTTGACGGCTAAAGGAACAAGAGGGTCCCTCATCGTCAACACACTGTGCCCTCTTTGAGCTCTTTGGCAACCTTACTCACCAGCAGGAACACAACACTATGAGCAGGAAAACCACAGCCAAATAGCACTAGACTAGTGCTATTTGGCTGTGGTTTTCTGTAAGGTGGAGGTACTTCCCCTGTCAGGCTCTGCTCCAGATTTGAGCGAGATGACATTCGCTGAACGTCCCCTACCACACTTAGCGAGATGCCATACGCAGCGCCCACACCTCTCTTAAAATAAAATAAATAAAAGGCTGATTATATTAAAGTTCAAGAAATGAATGAAATACCTGTTGTTCATATCTTTTTTGAAAGTCAGTGGGGAAATACTTAAAAGACCACAGCTATAATAAGTATAATAACACCGGCAACGCTAAATCCGCAAATTGCCTAGACGACTAACTCTCTAACTTCTGTAGGGATGTAGCAAAAAATTTAACATGGTGTTTTCATCTTCTTCACCTGGTTGAAGATGATAAGCATGGTAATGGTAAAGCACAAGAGATGCTTTCAAGCGAATACAAGTTGGATACAGCCACTTTAAAAGAGAACCGTTATACAAAGAAAGGCGGAAAATTGTTACCCGTGGTACAGAAGATGCAAAATCCATTTGTTGTAATATCTCTCTTATGTTATGTTGTGTAGTGTCAAGGCCGTAGCTAGAGGGGGGAGTGGGAATTTTGGGGCAATGCCCTACCTTAAAATTGGCACTGTCCTATCTGAACTGAAATGCAACTTTAGCAACGGCCCTGTGTTGTGTCCTTTGGTTAGATTACCAGAGCTGCCAAGGATGCTATGTGTTGGCTGTGAGGGGTTTGTAATAAAATTGTTCCTATCAACACAGTTAATTCTTGTAAACTTAAGGATCATCCTTGTGGCTCCACTGAAATCGCTGCGTAAGCTGCCTAGTGCCTTCCATCATGCGAGCCGCACGTTTGTTTACTATCTGATCTGAGTGGAGTAAAAAAGAAATATGCAAATGCTTATATATCCGCGGTAAACTCAATGAAAATATAAACACGGCCCCATTGCCTACTTAACGCAATAGAGTTCATTGTCGCTGATACACTTATCTTATCATTAGTTAAAGGAATATGTTTAGACCTTGGCGCGTTATCAGTGTTAATATATTAGCCACGTTTTAAATCATCAGAGTTGTCTAGTGTACAATAGTAAGGTGTTGGCGTCGCGTCGTAAAATACGTCAAGTTACTACTTACTATGTTTGCTCGCCGTATTCAATCGCTCTACCACTAAACCATACTTATTTATTATTTACTAGCGATCCGCCCCGGCTTCGCACGAGACTTTTTTGTAGATCTTTTAAGGTGTACAATACTGTAGTAAATTATTTTGATCTATGTCGTAGGGTTCAGCCAGCGTTTGCAATGTAAGCTCAAAAAATGTGTTTATTTTCATCACATTAGAAACCTCAAAAATTATCAGTGTTTCATACTCATTATGCATGTATTATACATATATATAAACCTTCCTCTTGAATCACTCTCTCTATTAAAAATCACCGCATCAAAATCCGTTGCGTAATAGTTTTAAAGATCTAAGCATACATAGGGACAGACAGCGGAAAGTGACTTTGTTTTATACTATGTAGTGATGTAAAACTACCTTTGCACGTCTTAACAACTCGTTGAGGAAAATAATGACTAAACCCTTCGAATGGCCGCTTTATAGAATCCAGTAACTATTTCTTTGTCGAGGGAATAAGGGAAAATGATGTACATCTTTTGTGGCACTGGCAATAAACTAATTGAGCCACCATTCCACCAACCGTTAGCAGGGAATGAAGCCATTTCTTAAAATCGCGTGAGTGTAAACAAGTAAGCCATCAAAAACATCACGTCAGTCCGTAAGTACACTGAACCTAGGTGGTCCTTCGAGCCGGATGTAAACAGTTGTAGAATCGCAGAAACAACACATTCGACACGCTGTCAAGTTCTTTACGACTGCCGCTTGCGTATACGTACACATTACATTGTCAACATATAACAATGATGATTGAGACAAAGGCTCTTTCGGCTTGAGGCGGTTTCTAGATTAACTGAATTGAGTCGAAACAGATAGTGCCTTTTACTTCTTCCAGAATGTTACTGGGCGCGAATAGTCTGTATTATAAAGATTCAGTATATAAAGATTAAATACATAAACCAGGTTTTATTATTCCCCAAAGTAACTGAAACTAAAACCTATATACCGCTTCAAACCTGTGATGCGATTGGTACATAATGATCTTAAGGACTGTCTATCGTTTCAACATGATTGCTCTTACGGTCATGACGTACAAACCAGTGTCTAATGCCATAACTCCATAAGTTCTTGTACAAAACCGTGAAGGGTGAAATTTAAGCTGATTTAAAGTTGTGAATTGATGATTATTGTAAACAAAATGCAGTCGAAATATACCTTTTACATTTCGTACTTTATTTCATTGGCATAAAGCAAAGAATTTGCCTGCACATCTTTTATGTTTGTCTATTGCAGTAAGTTAAAACAGGTAACAGAGACATCGTAAATAAAAATTAAAACTGCAGCCAGCTGTATGTCATCGTTTTATAGACGTGTGCAATGCAGGATGCATTTGCTGTTATTTTAAAGCGCTTATTTATGTTGCACACAGTAACATGCATGTGTAACGTGTTTAACTAATATATGACAAAATATGACTGCATTCGCAAATACAATAGGCAATATCCTGATAATAATGGCTAGCTTACATAACGCTTCTCTATCGTCAAAACACGTAGTCGGTATAGTACTGACTTGCTCATAAAAAAATATCTGTTGTTTGTAATAAGTAATGTTGTGTGCAGACCGGATTACCACGTCGAACCAAGCAGCGCTGACCCGCTGTACCATTTACCAGGTCATGTAGGGAGATGAATAAAAACACTTATTTAGAATTGTAAAACATTTGAGCAGTGTAGTTGCAGGTGTTTCCCCGCTGGGAGTAGTTGTAGAAGTGAGCGGTGAGAAGTGAATGAGCAACGAGTACGAGTGCTGGCCTCTTTTATGGGTTTTCTAGCGTGCTCGTACTAGTGGCTGGTATGTGCCGTGTAAATTAGATATTTATTCACGAATAAGCTTACAGTATTACATGTTGGTAGGAGGGTTAAAATTGATATTTATATGGGACATTTCTTCATAAATTAGTACAAAACTCTTATAATCTAGACATTTTGCGTATTATGACATGATATCAATAAAATTAAGACATAAATCAGTACTTACGAACTAGACATGGAAACACAATATTTATACACGTTATTAAATTACAAATCATAAACAAATGGGTATAAATAGAGAAAATGATTGACTTAGGTCTAGTTACACAAAAACAACAGTAATTTTAAGCTATCTGCGACAATTCTCCCCCACGTGCGTCAGCACCGTCGATTGGTGTGGAGCAGATGAGAATGAGTCTGGAAACCGGGCGGCGGACTTCTCCTGCGCGAGTACGTATAGTGGCTACTCTTATGTGGCCATCAGGACCTGGAAAGAGCTGTGCGATCACGCCTCTAGGCCAAGTACCTCGTGGCATCGTACCGTCGGCTATAATTACTACATCTCCTACGTGTAGTTTCGTCGCGTTCTGGTGTGCACTGGATCGTGGCATCAGGTTTGGACGATATTCTTTCAGCCAGCGTTTCCAGAAGTTGTCAGCTAGTGCTTGAGCTGTTTTCCAGGACGAAAGGCTCATATTTTCGTCGGAGAAGACTCCCAGCGGGGACATAGCGTTCGATCGGCCGATGAGAAAGTGGTTCGGCGTGAGCGCTTCAGCCTCTAAGTCAGGATTCACTGGGGTCAGCGGTCTGGAGTTTACCAGGTGTTCAGCTTCCAGCAGTAGCGTATGGAGAACTTCTTCATATAACGGTATCCCAGCCTATCCCTGTACGCCAGACTTCCTGCATCAATGCCTTCCCTAAGACAGAGATCGGGCTTACGTAGCCTATGGGATCGAATATCGACATCGCGCTACTCGTCACCTGTCGTTTAGTGGGTAATTTCGTACCGTTGAGCACGTCTTCGGGCATGTTGCGTAAATTTACGTTAAACCCTAACGTGTCGCGTCTATGGTTCCATTTTAAGCCTAATGTGCGCTCGCTTTCGCCTCCCCCGATGAGGGACGTATCCTCTTTGCTAGGAACTACGTCAGAAATTACGTTTGGGTTGTTAGAGGCGAACCCGCGGAGCTCGAACGACGCGCGTAAATTAAGCGCGTAAATTTCGTTTACTATGCGCCTAACGTCGCTCTCACACTGGTCAAAAGCTACGACTAAGTCGTCCATATACGTGCTTTTTATAGTTTTCTCAGCGGCGATCGGAAATTCTTTCGCATGTTCGTATGCGTTTTTGTTTTTGACGTACAATGCCGTCGTCGGCGAAGCCGCGGACCCGAATATCAGTCTTTTCATCCTATATTCTTGCGGTGAGGCTGAGCGGTCCTCCCCCCGCCAAACAAAACGTAACGAATCTCGATCGCGTTCTACAATCTCTATCTGCAGGAACATTTCTTTAATGTCGGCTATTACCGCGGTCCTGCCTTCCCTAAAACGGACTAACACGCCGAATAAGGATTCTAACAGATCAGGACCCGCTAGAAGAGCACTATTTAGCGACCTACCGTACGCGGAAGCGGCTGCGTCCCAAACTACGCGCATTTTTCCGCGCTGCGGATGAAACGTTGCGAAATGCGCCAAGTACCATGCCCTAGGCGCGTCCTGCGGGGGCGGCGAGTCTACTTTTTCCGCGTAACCTTTGTCTAACAGGTTATTTATGTGCTTAGTATACTCGATTTTCAGAATAGGGTCGCGATCTAACTTGTTTTCCAGGCTGTACAGCCGCCGTAACGCGTGCGCTTTATTATTTGGCAATTCTTCGTTATCGGTACGCCATAACAAACCCGCTCGGAACCTATCTTCCCCGGGGATTTTTTCACATGTCGCTTCTAGTAAATCTATTGCTCTTTGATCGGGATCGGCCCGAGGTAACTTTTTAACTACCCCTAGTGACTCGATATCGAAATGTTCCTTCATGAGAGCTAAAGCTTCATCGTCGGCCGTTTGTGGCCCCATGTGGCCTACAAACGCTACGGTTGCCTCCGATGACCTATGCGGTCCGTGCAGTGACCATCCTAGCCGCGTCAAACTAGCTACCGGGAGGTGCGATTTACCGCTGATAATTTGGCGCGTCACTATCAAATGCCAATTATCTTGACCTATAATTATTGAAGGCGCGGCAGAATCGTAACACAGCTCCTCGGCTATGTCGGCTAAATGGTCGCACTGCGCGACTATGTTTTTGGAGACGCCTTGCGCTCCTACGTTCAATCGATTGATGGTAAGCGCTTCCATCATTTCTAGATGCCTACTGCAAAAGCCGCGGATTGCGAATCGCACGTTACAAGAGTCCGGATCGCTCACGCTCCCACCTATACCTTCTATGTCGAGCGTTTCTCCCCGCTCTCGGGGCATTATACGATCGGCTGTTTCGTGTGAAATCAAACTAAGGGCCGCCCCTTCATCTAACAGGGCTAAGGCTTGCGTAGTACCTAGTGGGCCCGTAACCTCTACGGGCATCATTTTCAAAAACGTGGGCGCTATTCTAATCGCGTGAACGTTACTGACTTTTTTGTCTTCCACGGGCGCTTTAGATGCGTTCAAACCGTGTAGTAACCTGTGATGCCCGGCTTCGCACTGTTGCACTCCGCAAGCCACATACCTGCATTTGAAGCGACCACGGTGCGCCGCGCCTAGACATTTATAGCACAGCTTTTCGTGTTTCGCCCAATCCCAACGTTCGGATACCGATGCATTCAAAAATTTAGTACACGCTTCCACTTTGTGTTCATGATTATGACATATTAAACACTTATCACGTGACGTAAATCGTGCTGGTACCGAATGTTGTTTGGGCTTGGTCCCCGTATACGCGGGCCTTTTAGCCTCGCGGGGCTTCGTTTGAGCTACCGTCGGCGACCTATACTCCCCCGTGTGAGCTCTATCTACTCTATTTCGCGGGCGAGTGCTCTGGTAGCTGTCGTTGGAGTCGCTCGAATAGTCGCGGGAGAACACGGGGGCGGGAGTACGGGTGGGGGCGGTATGACGCCCTGACCTATTGTCCAGCTCAAAGGAAACCGTGTTCACGGCATTTTTCGGCTTCGGACCTCGATGACGACTCGTTCTTTTAGCCGCGGAACTAATTTCTAGCAGAAATTCTGATATCGCGACTAAATCGGGCGAGTTCAAATTAGCTTGTTCGAACTTGCCGCATTCGTACCTAACAATAAGGTTCAACTTATCGACGATCTTGTTGACTAGCTCTGGCGCGTACAAGTATTTTTCTTGCTTTAATGATTTTATTGTCGCTACTGCATTTGCGACGTGCGCGGCAAAAGACACGATATTACTGTTATCTTCGGCTAGGCGCGGCATGCGTTTAACATTATGTAGCTCAGTCAACACGATCTCTTCAGGGTCCCCGAACTGCCTCTCTAAGGCCTCCATTATCTCGTTTGGATCCTGGACGGTATACATTATGGATTTCACCGCGGTACGCGCTTCACCTTTCAACGCGCGCCTAATTCGACTGACGTTATTTACGTAACTAAACATGGGCGCGGTATCGTTAAATTCGGCACGGAATGCGATCCATTCTGTGATATTACCGTCGAAAGCGGGTAATTCGGGTGGCCTATGCATAATGGGCGCATACTGACTAGACACATCTCGCGGCGGGCGATGAGTACTCATATGCGGCTCGCGGGGCGCGGGGGCGCTGGGCGCCGGCGCGCTAGAGGCGAAATTACGTATTGTGTGTAACGCGGACGCTTCATTTTTAGTTACGTAATTGCTCTGATCTAGCTGGGACTGTCGTTCTACCCAATTCCTCACGCGTTGCTCGTCTTTTTCGACAAGAGGTTCGGACTTACCGCTAACAGATTGCGCCTCATGCTGGGCAATCTGTAGCCTTTTAACTTGGCAGTTTCCGTCTCTTTATTAGCAACGGCGAGGGCGGCTTTATGAACCTCGAGTTCCGCTAGCAACAGAGCTAACTTTTCGTCGCACTTTTCACTATACATACTTCGATTTTCGCGCACTTTTTTACTACCGCGGTCGCCGCACTGAGAAAAGCGGTCTTTTTCCCCGGCGGACGTGTTAGGTTTACACGATGTCCCCGGTGGACTTTTAACTAACGTCTTTTCCGCCTCGTCTTCCGATATTTCCGAATAAGCGGGCGCCGGCACTATTGCCGGCGGCGGCTGTAGACGCGGTTCGACACTAGGACCATCGCCAAGAGTGCTGGTGGTGCCTTTGTCCCATGTATTGGTATCGCCGGAGGTTGTTTCACCAGACGGCGGGGTAACGGCTCTGGAGGGTTGTCCCTTGTGTGAGCGAAGAGACATCTTGAGCGTATGATCGGACATCTTCTTCTTTCTTCTTGCTTCTTGACGCACGTGGGGTTCCCTAATCTTACCTACCTAAAACCTAATGGCTGACACTGCCTAGTGCAGTGAAAGCGGCCCTACGTTCACTTTACTTACTCGTGGGCGTTAATCCCTGATGCACTGAATCTCGCGCAAAGGCTAAGTGCAAGTGCCAGAGCGTCCGAAAGCAGTGTGAAGACGTCAACCATGTGACGTTGCAACGAAAGTTGCCAGGACACGAACGTGGAGTATGGCCTCTACACGAGCGGTCCGTCCAGCAAGCTGGTAAATAGCACAGGGCTCTTCCGCGAAAGCGGGCAGGTGTATCAGCGGTTAGGCCGGACACCGTATGAAGATTCTGAGCGAAATTAATCCAGCTCAGCGCGTACTTGTTTCTTTCTTCAATTGGCCGCAGTTTTCTGATATCCGGAGCTCGAAGGACCAGCTGTTGTGTGCAGACTGGATTACCACGTCGAACCAAGCAGCGCTGACCCGCTGTACCATTTACCAGGTCATGTAGGGAGATGAATAAAAACACTTATTTAGAATTGTAAAACATTTGAGCAGTGTAGTTGCAGGTGTTTCCCCGCTGGGAGTAGTTGTAGAAGTGAGCGGTGAGAAGTGAATGAGCAACGAGTTTTTTTTTTTTTTTTTTTTTTTTTTTTTTTTTTTTTTTTTTTTTTTTTTTTTTTTTTTTTTTTTTTTTTTTTTTTTTTTTTTTTTGAGCCTGACTTGGGCTTTATGCTTCTGGAGCGTTAAAGCGGGCGGACTGTTTGGTGGGATGGTTGCCGGGGGAAAATCCAGGACCCTTCCGCGACCTAACGTGACGAGTTTTGCTACGCTGGAATGCTCCTACCGAGCTTGCGCTTCCAGCGAGATCAGTTGAAGCGAGTTCAACCTGATCTGGGTGAGTGGGGGGGGATCGAGCTGATGGGAGTTTTGTCGCTGGTTCGCTACTCCTAGCCTAGCTGAGAAGACTCCAGCAAGAAACTCAGCTAGGCCCGACGACTGTCGGGGTGACTCTATCCGGTATGCGGCGGTACCGGGTGGATAAGGGACTGAACGTGTCGATGTGGTCGCGACTGTTCCGAGGTGGGCGACCCCGCCGGCGGGGGCGCCGCAGTGTACATGTGGGGGAGGGCGCACGCACAGCGTTCCATTTCTCATGAATGGCCGCTGTGAGTGCGTCGTCCTGGTCCGTGACGTAGTGTCTAGGCCGCCGAACCGAGCGGCCCCTAATCAGTGACTTCCGTGTTAAGAGTCCGAGTGGGGGAGGGTTGGGAATATAGTTCGCAGCCTTCCTAACTAACGGATTACTACTGTGCGGGGCGTTGTCAAAATAACGCCGGGCAGTCTGCTTAAAGAAACCATAAAGGGAGTCAAGCCCCGCGTCATGGTGCAAACTGAGGGTCGTCTGGTACCACGGGGCACCAGTCGCCCTACGGAGGAAACGATTCTGAACGACCTGAAGCGGCTCGAGACTTGACATACCCACGTGGGTAAAAACCACACTTGAGTATGCCATGATTGGACGAACACAAGTCTTGTAGAGTGTCAGCTTATTTCTAAGTGACATTTTACTAAACTTGTTAATCATCGGCCCTAGCCTTCCTAATACGAACAGCGCTCTGTTGCGTACCCTACGGATGTGGCTTTTGAAAGTCATACGACGGTCGAGAGTGACGCCTAGATATTTGACCTCGTTAACCCACGGAATGGGCTGGTCAAAAAGCCGGACCGGAGCCACCTTCCTGCCTATCGGACCTATGGCAGTAGGGTGGAAGATAATCGCTGCGCTCTTGTCCGGATTGACTTCAATACGCCAAAGACGAAACCATTGACCTAAGCCATTGATTGCCTCTTGGAGGTATTTCCGAACAAGAATGTAGCGATTGTGCGTCGTAAAGAGCGCGGTGTCGTCCGCGAACAACCCTAGTTCGACACGCGGGTGCCTAGGAATATCGTTCGTGAACAACGAATAGAGTGTAGGCGAGAGAACGGAGCCTTGCGGGACTCCTGCCCTAATAGGATGTGGAGGTGAAAGCGTTCCCTCCAGTCGGTAGCAAAAGCTTCTGTCCGTAAGGAAATCTCGTACGAGTACGAGTGCTGGCCTCTTTTATGGGTTTTCTAGCGTGCTCGTACTAGTGGCTGGTATGTGCCGTGTAAATTAGATATTTATTCACGAATAAGCTTACAGTATTACATGTTGGTAGGAGGGTTAAAATTGATATTTATATGGGACATTTCTTCATAAATTAGTACAAAATTCTTATAATCTAGACATTTTGCGTATTATGACATGATATCAATAAAATTAAGACATAAATCAGTACTTACGAACTAGACATGGAAACACAATATTTATACACGTTATTAAATTACAAATCATAAACAAATGGGTATAAATAGAGAAAATGATTGACTTAGGTCTAGTTACACAAAAACAACAGTAATTTTAAGCTATCTGCGACAAGTAATAACCACAAGATATAATATATATTTTAAAAGCTGTTCCTGTAAGTATTACTGTATACTTAGCTATCTGTCTAGATTTAACCGTATGATGATGATGAAGAAGAAACAGGTTATGTATTTCGACAAATGAAGCATCTTTATCGTAAAAATAATATTGTCAGTTTGTTTAGTTTCCCACCATTAAAAGACTGCAAGGAATCATAGCAACAGTTATGCAACCGATATCTGCCAATTATATAAATACAATGAGCAAACATTATCAGATATAAGCATGGGAGATGACACGAAGGTCACCCGATACGTGTGATGTCAACATGACATCATCGCTGTTTACCTCAACTGGACTTAGACTGGACAAGTGGACATGTACATACGGGTGTGGTGTTTACTTGTTAATATTAAGATATCGAAGAAGAGTATTTACGTGCACGGATCCATGAAATAATTAATAAGGGTTGCGCCGCCTCTGTGAAAAAAAAAATGTGTCCGTAATTATTTCTTGATTTAACCAGAGAGTATGTATTAAATAGAGGAACCCAGTCTAAGAACTTTCTGAGGCTCCCAAGTTTGAAGCGCCATATGAACGAGAGCAAACTATAGTTACCGCATAATGTAGGGGTCTGTACAGCGCCATCTAGTATTTGATAGCGTTACTCTGATTTAACTAACCACAAAAAACCTGCGGAGTTCTCTCGCAGACTCTTCATCAGCATCGCTAATTCAGCCTTTTATAGCAGAAATTTTATCAGATGATTACAGATTTAAAAAATCGATGGCAATGTCACGGGTGATTTTCCAATCGAAATTCATTCCTTGGGAACATCAGAGAAAGTTGAAGATTTAATTGAAGAATGGTAGTTTTTTGTGACACAGCGACACGTTGTCATCATAATTTGCGATGTCACGGGACGGGTTGTTAAAGTTGTTAAAACAATGTGTACCTGTTTGTAATCCATACTTAAAAATTTGAATTAGTATACAGTGAAAATTAATAATTCACCACTTTTATCGGGAAAACCACTGGGTTTTACCCGACACCAGATGTTATTATAAATCGTGTACCTATACAGGTACTTGATGTAAATTATGTATGGAATGTGTAGTGTCTTCTAACTTGTCATCAAACACACATTAATGTACTCAAGTGTCCGTATTTCCTTGGTAACTGTTTGTAAATCTTGAAACAAAATTTGAAACATTTACTACGACTTACAACGCAAGCGCTACACATATTTTGCTCAATTTTACACTCTATTCACAAGTAGATAAGGTTTTTATTGATTTTAGACTTTCAGTTTTGAAACCCTATTGTGTCGCCTTACGCATGCGCTACTAGCCTTCGTTCCCTATTTAGACAAGGTTCCACCGCGCAAGCATTTCTCCACTTTCTACTTTCCTTATCATTATTAAGGTTCATTTCTTTTTTCCCTACCCATAAAGAACCCTGTCGAAATTCCGTATAATCAGCTGTGTGGCCCCAATTGATAATTTAGTTAGTGCAGCTCAGACTACCGGCTGTCTGGGTCTAGAAATATTAATATTTAAATGATCATTTTTATATCTGTCCCCAGCAAAACATTAGTGATTGTGCAAAGAGTAGAAAAGTGTGAAAAGTGAGGTTAAAGTGAAACAGGTTATTTTATAGGTTATGTTTCGCCAATTTTTGCGTTGTTTTGATTTGACACTGATTGTTTTTATCACAGTTGTGTGAAAAGCTCTTCATTGTGTTATTCTTGGTCTGTATACTGGTATAATGATGTCATAGTGCGTGTTGATGCGGTGCTAATCTAATTTGTAGGTGCGTGGAACACAAATGGTAATGCTAAGTGAAAGGGTTGTAACATATCATTATTGGCAATGGATCTTATCGATTGATTGATATTCTTGTTTAGAATGCACCAGATATACGCTTCTCAATCGATTGTTGTAAACTCAACTTCTAATTGACATGCACAGATGTTGCTTGTCGTAGGTATGATCTCTTACCATTGTCATCATTACAATACATCTGCAAAAAACACTAGAAATGAGACATGCGTATTATGTGTGTAAATTATTCGTACAAAGACATATAAATAACCTAGAATATAATACATAGGTAGGTACAGGTACAATGGAAGTTCAAATCAAACATACAACGTTCCTCGTAATGAAAGTAATTGTCAATCTCTCTTGGCCACTAATATACGTTATGATATATGATAAAGAAATTTACAGCAGTAATCGACGGAGCAAAGGTTTTGTTCTCTCCGTCAGCCGGTCCACTCATAATGGTGCACCATACAGAGCCATGCTCCTAAGCACACCCGCAAACAGTTTCCTGCAGGAGCTGTTGGGTCCACCTATGTTGGGCAGCAAGCGCCCCAGAGCCGATGCAGCTCCCACTAGCCAAGGGGCGAGCCTCGCGAAGTGCTCACGAAATTGGCAACCTCTGTCCAGGATAAGGCCCAGATATTTAATGTGGGGCTTAACCCGGACAGCTTCCCCTCCGACGGCAATGGTTGTGTCAGGGCCCAACCGCCATTTGCCGAAGACGATCGCCTCCGTTTTTGGGAGGGACACCTTCAACCCGAGGAGCTCTATGCGACGTTCATGATTTATAGATGAAATGCTCAATGCATTTCCGTAGCATTGCGCCTAATTTGATCAAAAAAATCGATAGACTACCGTCAATGCACAATTAGGTGATACATTAGTACCATTAGGTGCAGCTGCAGTGCAGTCGTGCTTAAATCACTTAAATTACACAGCAAAGTCCCATATTTATAGCCATCGCCTGCGTAGAAGGCGTTAAACTTTCAACCCTGCTTTCCTCCTTACGGCGTTATCCAGTGTTGGCCGAACGTTAGTGTAATTGAAAATTAAAAATTAAAGATTGAAACACGTTAGTCAAAATTGAACACTAATAGTTTAATACAAATTGATTTCAATTAGAATTAAAATTAATTGTAACTAATGTGTTAATCCTTTGCGAATAACTAATAATTGAAGATATTTAATTTTTAATCTTTCTCAAAAATTAAACGCATTAATGTAATTTTTAGTGTAGATTGAATAGATAATTGACATTAATAATTTACCTAACTAAACGCGGATTTAGGTAAAGCTACGTGGTTTTGATTTTTGTTTCGATTTTGACTCCGGACTCGGGGGCTTGTATTGATAAGCAATGGGACCGGAATCCTAAGGTGGAGGTCATGCTGGACCCTGGGGATCCCTACTGGATCTCGGGTTTGGCGCATCATAGACTCATGCTGTTTGGGCTCATTCGACTTGTATTGATGGTATGGTATGGTATGGTATGGTAAAGTATGGTATGGTATGGCTTTACCATACCATACCATACCATACCATACTTTACCATACCATACCATACTTTACCATACCATACCATACTTTACCATACCATACCATACCATACCATACCATACCATACCATACCATACCATACCATACAATACCATACCATACCATACCATCAGTACAAGTCGAATGAGCCCAAACAGCATGAGTCTATGATGCGCCAAACCGGAGATCCAGTAGGTAGCCCTAGGGTCCAGCATGAGCTCCATCTTGTGATATTGGTCCCAACTTCCAAACCCGAGATGCAGTTTTATCATTAATTATTAGTGTAAGACAGGATTAATTTAGTTACACTAACGTTAATCTAATTAACTGTTAATCTTATTAAATTTTCGAGACGTTAGTGTAACTAATAGGTTAATTCTTATTGACGGTTAGTGTAATTAACGACGTCACAAAATCAATGCGAACTAACGTAAGTAAATTTTGATGTTAGTGTAATTGATTAGTTACGGAATTAATCTTCAATCTTATTGATCAATTTTCAATTCTAATTGAAATTAACGGCCAACACTGGCGTTATCATTATCACACTTGCGATTTGCGAGCGGTTTTGTATGGGAGCGAACACGCCGCGAGTTCGCCACGTACGAGTTTTTTTATAGTATAGAAATCGCTTTCAAATCGCTCAAGTGTTATAAGGCCCTTAGAGGTTGAATTGAATTTCAAGATTTTTTTAAATGAATCATGTTCCATATTTCAAATATCTACATTCAAATGTATGGGCTGTGAGTTGCCTCTTGATCAGATTACGTGTGATGGGGTACCTAAGTACCTATGTCAATTTAAAAAATATATGTACAAACTTTGTATGCAGGTCTTTGGTATATTTCTCTGCAGCTGACCGTACTTACAATAATTTTATTTTGTATTTGCGTAGGTATATTTTTTTTACTTTAGTTTGACTTGTGTGTTCGTGTTTCTTCATGATTACTCTGCAATCCTGCACCAAACAAACTTTTTCTATTTAGCCTAATGGTTGACTGGTAGAGAATGTCTTAAGGCGTTAAGTCCGCCATTTGTACTTTTTATGTTTTATATTGTGCAATAAAGTTTAAATAAATAAGTAACTAGTAGCCAACAAAGGTACAATTAATAATTGACACGAGTAATTTGACAGCACTTATTTACACAGTTTTAACAACCGCTTAGTACATACGAGTATGCCAGGAACTGTCAAACTGTTTCAGTCGATTATGAATTCTATCTACCTGTACCTAGTACTGGAGTGCAGTAACGATTATTTTTGCTGCTGAAAAATGCATTCGTTTTGTCAATAAATGGCGACCTTCTCTCGTGAAATTTAAAGCACGAGTAGCCGTCCTCGTCAAGTTAGTGACAGGCCATTACTTAAAATACTTGACTAATGACTCAAGTTAACACTTCGCATTTTGCAAGTACCTATTGTATAATTTACAAGCTATCGCTAGACATATTGTAAATACGAAAGTAACTCTGTCTTAACTACTTTTTAGAAAGGTCATGGTAAAAATGTGTAGTTTACCCATAGAAGTCATAAAAGTCCCTAAGCGCAAATCAATATACAACGATGTAAACATAAAATATATGTAAACTGAAAATTATTAGAATTAAACACATATGTAATAGTCATAGGGAAAACCCTTTTTTTTTAAACTGCATTTTTTAAATCTGTCACGTGAGACTGGCTCGCACTTGACCAATTTATATTCATAAACTGCTGTTTACGTCGACGACGACGTTACCTATTCCGGTGTGATGGGCTTAGATTAACGCCATAGTTTCACGTTTTGGTGGTTTGGCCAAGGTTAATGAACAATTTACTAGTTTCAAAGCCACGGCTTCGTTGGTAAAATGGCGAAGGTAGCGTGGCTTTTATAAACTTATGTTTTACTTAACTTTTTTTAAGTCAAGGATTTACTTATGAATGTGACGCAAATATAAAATAGGTAAACGCATACATATTTTAATACTTACAAGTAAAAACTATGTCAAATAGGCAAGAAAACATATCAGTTGGAAAATATATGTTATTAACTTATCAGAAATAATAGCTTTAAAAAAAATCGGCAGCAAATTGCCTCTTCATTGGTGCACTTTCCTTCACAAAAAATCTCGCGGTCCGCACCTACGCGCCCCGTAGTATACAAGGTTTGCGTTTCAAGGGGGGGCAGTTGCCCCTGTATTCGAGCCTGCTCTTTAAAAAAACATTAGTTTTGTGTACGAGTAATGTAAAATATGTGATTCATTTAAAATATTCGCTATAAAACTCGTAGGATTAGTGGAACCTATATCGAATCCTGATTAACGCATAATAACGATTCCATTAACATTCATCGTAAAATTATGGAGATATTATGTTAATTTTATTTAAAATAGCTGATATCCGTATAGTCCGTAAACATTACTAACTAACAGTTATCTTGCTGGATGTCAAAGTTCAGACTATCTTATATTGGGTCCAATGTCTTTGCTACGTATCTTGCTTTCTATATTGTAAAATATTTCCTGTTCTGAAACGAATTAAATTTAAAATACTGGCATAAAATATCGTCGCAGTTGAAGTCTCATTTTCCATTGGGAAATGCACGGAGTTCGTGCGCGGATAAGTTTTATTAGTTACCAGTAGCGGCGAGTCAATAATTCTAAGTGTAAAGCCTGAGTGGACGCTCGAAGCGGAGCGTTCGGCGGGGCGTGCAGCGTGGCGGGTGAGCGTGCATTCACTTTGTGCAGCGTCGACTCAGGACACCAGTATGAGTTTCATTTGTTTAACATGCACGCCGCACGCCCTGCCCCGCTGCACGCCAAACTCGAGCGTCCACTCAGGCCTTACACTAAGGGAAGCGGGGGGTGGGGGGCGCTATTTTCGCGTCGTAAAAGTACTCAACCGGCTAAAAATAGGGAAGCCGGTGGGAATAGAGTTCTACGGACGCTCCGCCACTGTTCGTTACTTACTTTTATACACATCTATTTTTACCTTATCCAAACCAAATAGTTAATTAATCTTATCTTATCTGCGTGTGTAAGTATTCAATTAGTTGTATATCTTGTCCAAGATAGATCAAGGGGCCGGCAAAGGTTGAGGTGATATACGAAAACCAGCTTTATTTTATTAATGTATGTATGTATCACTTTATTGCACACAAACAAGTAGGTATAACATAAAAACAACAGTAACACATAAAATATAAGCACAAAAAAAACATTAATGAACTAACTAAACTAAATAAATAAGTAGAAATATGATACGTATTCTACTATCATCAATATGATCACAATACTTATTAGGAATATCTTTGTAATTGAAAGTAAAAGTAACCCAGAAAACCGTCATAAGCGAAAGTGTGATAAAGCTGAAATTAATGAAAAATAAAAATACTCTAATTGCGTAGTGGCTGCTAATTTCTAACTCGAATGCTATAAAATTATAATAATTTCACACAGTCCTCTTTAAAATTTAGTTTTATAATCGATTTCACACATTTCAATTTTTATTACACACTAGCCTTTTCCCGCGGCTTCGCCCGCGTACTACTAAGTACTCAAAAAGGATACGATACCCATGTTGATTTTCAGACTTTGTGACCACATTTGCCCCTTTTAGGGGTTGAATTTTCAAAAAACCTGAAACCAGTGTTTACTCATTTATTGTTAGAAATACTCCTGTGAAGTTTCGAATAAAATAGTCTAACAAATCTTGATTCGCCATACAAACTTTGGACCCCCATTTTACCCCTTTAGGGGGTGAATTTTGAAAAATCCTTTCTTAGTGCTTCCCTAGACCTTATACGAAACCTACGTGTCAAATTTGGAATCTCTAGAACCAGCGGTTTGGGCTGTGCGTTCATATGTCAGTCAGTCAGTCAGTCAGTCAGTCAATCAGTCAGTCAGTCAGTCAGTCAGTTTCTTCTTTTATATATTTAGATATTTTTTTAATAAAACGTGCTTTTAACTTTTACCAGACAATTTCCTTATACTTAAACATAATTTAAAGATTAGTTTTTCAGATCGATCTGATTTGAAATTAGAAGCAGTTATAATTATAATAAAGTTACCTACATAACACTTGAACAGCATGACACACCGTCATACCGTACACCTATGACACAAAACAAAATGTTGAATGGTTTGAAATACCAATCCTTTTAGTCTAACATCGATATAATCGTCGCCATTTATTGTCCGTAATTTATTCGCTAGCGAACTGCGCGCGCACAGGATTACAATGAAATCTGACGTATTAGAAATTTAAAATGGTGATGTAACGTCACATCCTCGATCTAACATGATATATCGCCGGTGGCCTTTTGAGATACACGATACGGGTAACTGGATACTATATCTATCAATTTCGCTTGCTCAGTAAATGTATTTATCTTTGTTACGACAATGTATGACAGTTAATGTTCATATCGCAGATAGTGCTTTCCAATGGATCATATTTCAATTTACATAGCTATAATGTCTTTCGATTTTAGAAACTGTACAGTAGCATGTCGCTGTACCTATTTAGTCGGTTACTAAGTTCTGTTACTAGAGTTTTCACTAAATAAATAGGAATAGGTAGTAACATTTTAATTATTCATGTATATCATTTAAAAGCTTAGTTAATAGTCAATAGATTTCAATATACTGAATTGAAAATTATTGTCGCAGTTTTTCAGAATTCTTTATAACACTCGGAAATAGGCGTGAAAAATATACGTCAAAATTACACTCCTCGTTCATGTTGATTTTAAATCCTATTTATTCGCATTTAATCAGGCTTGCACAATTCAGTAGCTATATTCTTTAGCTTCAATTTGGTATATGTATAGTTCACGTGGGTCTATCTGATAAAATACTAGACTATACGTTGCAAGTCTGCTTGTTCCATAGCAGTCTAAATCTATGTATTTTGTACAAAACTTAAAAATAGGCAATGTTTCAAATGGTAAATGGTGGTCACGCAATTACCTCTAATAAGGTGAGTAAGGTTGCCAAAGAGCTCAAAGAGGACCCAGTGTGTTGACGATGAGGGACCTTCTTGTTCCTTTAGTCGTCAACACAGTGAATCCTCCTTTTTGTAAAGGGTCGGCAACGCGCATGTGACGCCTTTGGAGTTGCAGGCGTCCATAGGTTACGGTAGCTGCTTACCATCAGGCGGGCCGTATGCTTGTTTGCCACCGTCGTGGTATAAAAAAAAAAAAATAAACAGGTTTCGTACAAACAAGCAATGGAACCTTCGAAACAAAGGTGCAATATTTATTTGATGCACTTTTGTAAAGTGTAATTTTCTTAAATTTACCGCGTGTTTGCGTCTTCAGGCAATCTTGTGCTTTACAAGGATTTTCAATAAATTTCTCATCAGTTTTGTATATTATTATACCATATTATGTTCATTAGAAATTAGGCTATTAAAAAAATACTTGACATTTTTATTTAAAACTTTATTTTATATTTTATCAGTCAGAAATCTGGTAACAGAACTTAGTAACCAACTAGGTAATAGAATCAGAGCTTCTTTGAAAGACTTTAAATGATTTTAAAAATGCTGATGCCACGTATGTACTTGTGCGTAAGTAAGTGTTATACGTACGTATTCCATTTCTTTTCAGCTTTCGAAACATTTTGGTTCTGTTCTGGCCATAATAAAAAACCGGCCAAGTACGAGTCAGACTCGCGCACCGAGGGTTCCGTACAAACCTGTAGGTATATAAGTAAAAGCTCACCCATGTGCATTGCATTGGCTTAGAAGTTTGATTTTTTCACAGCTCCAAGGCCTGACCTGCCAAGCCTGCTGCCAAGCTTGCTGGCCTGGCAAGGACTGTACCTTGGACGGTAGTACTATTAGTTATTCTGTAATAACTAATAGTACTACCGTCCAAGGTACAGTACCTGAGTATTTGATACAAATTTCAGCTTGATACTCCACGCGTTCCTGAGGAAAAGGGTCTTGACAGACGGACGGACGGACGGACAACAAAGTGGTCCTATAAGGGTTCCGTTTTTTCCTTTCGAGGTACGGAACCCTAAAAATGTTTTCCTTTTCCTTCGCTATACAAATAAAGGCAATATGTGGCATATTGTAGCTCTCGTTGCTCTTTATTTGATCAGTATCGGATTCCTCCCACGGACGAGGTGTAAATTTTGCAAACAACAATACTTACTCCGTGAGACGCTCTCTGAATTCTCTGATGCTATCTTCCACGGTACAGTTAGCAGGCTGAAAGAGCCTATTGTGCAACCACTACAAACGGCAATTTCTTTTTTGTATATTTATTTTAATTGACATAAACGTCATAATTTTTGTCACTGTAAAACTCACAAGAACTTTTCTTTTACATCACGATTTCGCAAAACTGTTTAAATAAGTTATATACAATACAATGCTTCCGTTTTGATATCTATGTTTATTGCTAGATTCGATGTAAGTATAGTAGAATGTGCATTTTATTTCAACCTACAATTATGTAGTCGTAAATCATCGCTTTCTTAAATTATCCAACGAAAAATTATAAAGTTTTTATTTTTATATTAAAAATAAGTAGGTAACGTAATTTAAATGATCTTCACTTATCAATATGTTACACTTTGTGTAATTGTGACTCATGAGCTCAATTTCACATTGCATAAAACTATCAATTCTGAACTTACGCAATTTTTCGCACGCGACATTCGAACTATAACATCTCATTTTACGTAAGTACGTCGTAATCCATGGCCTGTAACCCGACACCTTAATGTCACTCGTCTCATTAGCCGTATTACCGGGCGCTAAGGTTCAAAACTGCGTGTATCTGGTTACAGCAATTGTCTTTTTCTAAGCGTTTTCTCACGACCGCTGACTTTCTCGCTCGTGGGAATGTTCGTATGGTAAACATGAAATTTTCGAGTTCCGTCACGTTTGTATCGGTATTAGTATCGGCAATTGTTTCTCTTCTGTAACTGGCTTTTTTAACTTTTTAGGAAAAGTGGCTTCTTGAACTTTTCGAACGAGCGGAGTGTAAGCGAAGTGAGTTCTTACAAACAACTCCGGATACTGGGACGTCTCGGCATTTCGATGGCTTTTTGATTTTGAGAGTTTGTTCCGCGATAACTTTAGTAACGTTTTTCTGATCGATATGAAATTTGTTGGGGTTGTAGCAGAGATACATATAATTTGAGAGTTCGTATATGAGCAGGATCGATCAAGCGGTTGTGGAGCTAGAAGGCAAAAAAATATTTAGAGGGGTCTTGTAATATTAATATCTAATATTGGTCATCTCGTTTGAAAGTTAATCGCGAGTTCTCAGTTCCAGGCGGACTACTAGTTAGGAAAAGAGACAACTGTAGTTTTGCTACTTGTTTTATTTCCTTTCATACACTTGATTATTGTGAACGGAACTGGTCCCGTATCATCTGATAACCTTTATCTGTCGGATATGCTTGAATCCCGTCACGTTGTTAGGCGGGCCTTGTTACCGTGATAAGTTGGGTTAGCAATACTTTTATGTATAAGGCTGCGTTTCCACCAGAGGTGACCGAGGATGCTTTGCAAGGAATGTGTTTAATAAGAACCAGCTGAAGAAGCTGCGAGGATAGGTAACTGAAGTAAGTAACTGTAACGTAACTGAGGTAAGTCTGTTGGTTCTTCAAACTCAAACTCAAACAAACTCAAACATTTATTCAGTAAGTAGGCCACAAGGGCACTTTTACACGTCAAAGTAAAAGAGAGAAAAAAAAATCAAACTACACCGGTTCTAACCCTACACCTCTGACCCGAGAAGAATTATGTCCGGCAAGAAACTCGGCGGGACTTTTTTTTTCAAAACAACAGTACATCAAAACTAAAAAATACATATGTGCGTTGTTCTATAAGAAAACATCAAACCAAGGTTAGATTAACCAACAATAGGTTATAGTTTAAGAAAAATACCAAAGAAAAAAGATGAGTCCAAATCTGACTATTTGAAAATGAATTACATACAAGTTTGATATAATAATAATAATAATAATAAATACTCTTTATTGCACACCTCATACAGTTACAAGCACAAATTTTACAATTAGATAAATTTAGGTAGAGGTAACAACAGGCGGTCTTATCGCTAATGAGCGATTTCTTCCAGACAACCTTTGGGTAGTGGAGACTAGAGAAAAACAATAAGCAATAGGTGGTGCATAGAAACAAAAGAGACGAAATAGATAACACAGCACATTCATATGAATATACATACTTAAATAAATACAAAATAAACATACATATACGTACATATATACATATATAATACACACAATAAGAAACAACAGTGTCAACTTAAAAACCTAAGGAAGAGATAAATAGTATTCCTTAAGTTGCGATTTAAAGCTACCAATAGATTGCGCGCGTTTAATGTTGAGAGGGAGAGAATTCCACAAACGAACGGCCTGGAACGTAAATGAGCAATTATAAAATTTGGAAGATGAAGATGGCACTTTTAGGAGCAATTTTTGAGAGGATCTAATAGAATTAAGATAAGAGAAACGCTCTTTGAGGTAGCGGGGAGTTGCAGGGTTAAAAAGTATAGAAAAGAGTAAAGAAAGTATGTGAGAGTTACGGCGGTGACGGATAGGGAGCCATTTGAGTTGAGAACGAAAACTAGAAACATGGTTGAATTTGCGTAATCCGAAAATGAACCGAATGCAGGCATTTTCAATACGCTCAAGCTTATTAAGTTGTTCCTCGGTTAGGTCTAAATAGGAGATATCTGCATAATCAAGAATGGGGAGAAGTAACGACTGAGCAAGCGCAATTTTAGTAGCATTTGGCAGGAAATTCCGGAGCCGTCTGAGAGACCCTATGGCAGCAAACATCTTCCTGCTCACTTCACTCACCTGAGGCACCCATGATAGACAACGATCCATGATTACGCCAAGATTTTTCACTTGGTTGGAAAAAGGAATTTGGATACCATCGAAGACTATCGGAGGGAGCCTGAGAAAGTCAATTTTGGAGATTTGTTTAGCGCTACCCATCACAATTACCTGTGACTTTAGGGGGTTTACTTTTAAACCGTAATTTTGACTCCAATTTGATATGCGGAGCAGATCAAGATTCGTGGCTTCTATAACTGAATTGAGATCGCTATGCATACCCTGCGAATATATTTGAAGGTCGTCGGCATAGAGGTGATACGAAGAGGAGAGATCAAGAGTTATGGAATTAATGAAGATAGAAAATAAAAGAGGAGACAGCACACCACCCTGTGGAACACCAGCTGATGTGCTGCACCAGGAAGAACACGAAGAATCTAGTTTAATTCTTTGCCGACGACCAACCAAATAGCTGCGGAACCAGTCAATCGCTGCAGCCGATATGTTAAGAGACTGTAAGAACGCGAGCAAAATGTCAAAATCGACCGTGTTAAAGGCATTACTGAAATCTAGAAGTGCAAGAACTGTAAGCTTCTGGTCATTCATACCCAAACGGATGTCATCGGTAACCTTGACAAGAGCCGAGGTAGTACTATGGCCCGGACGAAAACCAGATTGAAATGGGTTTAGGAGGTCATTTCTATTCAGGAAGGAAGTTAGTTGCTGATGCACTAGCCGTTCGAGGACTTTGGATAGGAAAGGAAGAATGGAGATGGGGCGATAGTCAGAGAAGGAACTGGGGTTGGATTTTTTGGGTAAAGGAATAATATTGGCATCCTTCCACAGACTGGGAAAAGTACTTGATGAAATGGAAAAATTCAGAATACCGGTGATAATAGGAACAAACAAATCAAGGAGAGGGAGTATCATATTTCGGCTAACACAGTCAACACCAACGGCGTTAGAAGTGATATTCAATATACCCTTCCTAACATCACTCTCACAGAAATGGCTAAAATAGAAAGAAGAGAAATCTAAGGCAGGAAGTGATGAAAGATGATGAAGTGAGTTAGATTTCTTAGGACCACTGAAACAGGTGGACGATGAAAAATGCTGGTTAAGCTGGTCAACGCTAATATTGTTTAAATTGGTTGCCTGTTGAGATTTGCCAACTCCGAGACCTTTCAAAAATTTCCACACTTTGGCTGGATTTCCATCTTCAACAGAACTGTGAATATGACGCCTCTGAGCATCTCGACATATAGTGCTACAGCGATTGCGCAGGGTATGATATTTAAGTTTATTTTTCTCAGAGTTGTTAGCCTTATACTTAGATTTAGATTGATTCTTCCTCTCTATAAGGGCTTTAATATCCTCAGTGAGCCAAGGAGCAGGGAGATGCTTGACTTTTATTGCACGAACAGGAGCATGAGCGTCATAAAGTTGTATGAGGAGCGAATTAAAGAGAGAAACTTGATCGTCTACCGAACCCGCTCGAGCGATACTGCTCCAATCGTTTGTTAAAGCGTCATCTCGAAGCTTTTCCACATTTAATCCACTAAAATTGCGCTGCAAAAGAATTTTTGATTTAGATTTGGGAGGACGAATTTTGTAAGAGAGATAGAGCAGATCATGATATGAGAAGGCATCCGCGGAGTATTGTCCAAATTTAGACACATGAGAAGTCGAAGAAACTAAAGTTAAATCAAGAAGAGAAGGCGAGCAATTTGGAAAATAGTGTGTGGCGTCTGAAGGGAGAATAGTTAGATTGCATGCATCTACCAGGGATTTAAGGCGCCGGGATCGACTGTCATCCTTCAGAAGACACGTATTTAGATCTCCCATAAGAATGTGATGATTATAAGAAGGCATAAGGTCCTCGAGAAGTTTCTCAAGAGAATCAAAGTAATTAACGTGAAGGGAGGGGGAATAAAAAACGCCAAGTAAAAGTTTGGAATGAGAGAGGGAAACGTCGAGAAACATATACTCTGCGGCATCAGAAGTAGAAGAGCTGGCAGATACATTAACAATTGAATAGGGGATGTAAGAACGAAGGTAAATCGCAACTCCACCGCCACCTCTTCCAAGGCGGTCGTGCCGAATTAAATTGAAACCAGGTAAAGAGTAAGACGTTGAAGGCAAAGCTGGTCTGAGCCACGATTCGGAAATTAAAATAGCATGAATGTTCTTAATGTCAAAAGAGAGTAACATATCGCTGTAATGTGCAGGAATACTTTGCGCATTTAAATGCACAACGTTAAAATTTTTAGGTACATCATTAAACTGAGATTCCAGAATGTCGTGAAGCGAAGGAGGCAAACTATGGAAACTGTCTTCACTTACACTATCTAAGGAGGAAAAAGATAAATACTGATCACTGTTATCACTGAAAGGCATCTGAAAAATATATATAAAGTTAAAAATATAATAAGTATATAATAAGTGTATACTAATATTCAATAAATATAAAAATATATACAGTAAAAACTAAACAAAAACTCCACAATCTACCCGCCAGCAGCAAATAAATAATATATCTACTAACCCTAAACTAATTTAAGGTTCCTTAGCTACCCGCCAGCATATCTGGATGGATCAAAATTAAAAACAAAACAACAAATAATTAACATTCAGAGCAGAAACGGAACGCAATAATTTACAAGTGGCAACACTGGGCTGTTCATGTCAAAGCGCCTGTCATGTCAAGTTAATGTCAAAGCAAAGCAAATGCTATTACGAAAACTAGTTAAGATAAACAAATTAATCAAAAAAGAAAGAAAGGGTAGACACAGATAAGTGCTGCACGACAAAATTAAGAAGTCAATTGTAACACGGTAACAAGAAAAGCACTACACAGTAAACAAATAAAGTAGGTACGAGTACTCTACGATCGAATCTTCGCCTTCACAGTCTCCCTCTTTGCACGCTGCTGCCTAGCTCGCGGAGCCTGGGGGACGGGCCGAGTATCAGGTTCCGACGAAGCGGCAGGATGCTCCGCGTCGGCATCGGTAGGCGTCGCCTGCGCAACCGACAGAGCTTTCACATCGGCGACGCTGTTAGCACGGCGGCGCACGCCATCTTTTCCCAGCACAAGCACGTCGCCGTTCCAGGTCCAGCAGTTGCGCACTCCAAAACGCTCACGAGCCTCCATGAAAGCATTGTGGCGGGGCTTTGTGAGAAACTCTCCAAGTGTGACGCCTGAGCCCTTGAGTGCCACCTTGCCAAACCATACATCATCCCTGATGGCTATATCCTTGAACTTGACAAGAATGGCTCTAGGCTTTTTGCCGCGCCCTCCACGACCACCCAACCGATGACTGCGCTCAATATCTGCTGCGGAAAGATCTTCTAACACGGCCTGCAGTTTGTTAACCGCAAGATTTGTTGTGTCCTCAGAATCAGATTCATCTATACCATGTACTAACAACATCTTGCGGCGAGAGCGCGTCTCAATGTGGTCTACCTGACGAGTGACAAGCTCCACCTGCTTCTGCAAGGCATCGATATACTTTCTTACCTGAACTGTGTCTTCTACATAAATTTTCAAATTATAATAATCCATCATCAACAGTTAGAAACAAATTTTGAATTTAAATAATTAAAAAAAAGTAAGTGATTCTAGTATACAATAAACATACTATTTCCAAATTATCCTTAGAGATGTATAAGGTCTCCAAGTGTCTTGATCTATATAATAAAAAAATATGGATAATCAAGCAACCTTTTTTATTATTATTATTTAGCTTCTTTCCCACATTAGTGGTCCCCAAGGGTATAAGCCTCCTCCATCTGTCTCCACCTCTCTTTGTCGGTGGCAACATCCATCCATTTTTTTCCCGCAGCCTGTACGATGTCATCTGCCCATCTTTTTCTTTGCCTTCCCGCTCTTCTTTTTCCAGCTGGGCCTGGCCATTTGGTTACAAGATTTGTCCACCTTTGATCCTTATATCTTGCTATATGACCTGCCCACCTCCACTTTTGTTTTAAACTAAACTGCAGGGCGTCTATTATCTTTGTTCTCTTGCGGATATCTATATTTCTTGTTTTTTGTATTCTTCTTAAATTTAAAATACTTCTTTCCATTGCATGTTGGCAAGATAGAATTTTGTTCTTTGTTCTTTCCGTGTAAACCCATGTTTGGCATGCATATGTCAAACTTGGAAGAATACAAGAGTCCATTATGATCTTTTTCATGTTAAGATTGTAATTGCCTTTGAGAATTTCTTTTTGTGCCCAGTATTTCTTCCAGGTTGTGTTTATTCTTCTATTAATTTCATTTTCATTACTGTTTGTTTCTAAAGATACTAATTTTCCCAGATATACATAGTCTTCCACATAATCTATGGGTTTTTCCTCGATTTTGATAGGCTTCTTGCTGTAGTTTGACATGATCTTAGTTTTAGATGCATTCATGTGTAGGCCAATTTTTTTGCTTTCAAAGTCTAGTTCTTGTAGCATTTTTTCCATGTCTTTTGCTGATTCACTAAAGATGGCTATGTCATCAGCAAATCTCAGATGCGTTAGTTTTTTGTTTGATATCCATATTCCTTTTCGATTCCAGTCCATCTTCTTGAAAATATCCTCCAGAACCGCTATAAATAGTTTTGGAGAGAGTGGGTCACCTTGTCTCACTCCTCTCCCAATTGTGAATGGTTCGCCTTGCCTTTCCAGTTTAACTCTGCTTGTGCTTTTTGAATAGATATTCTTTATTATGTTTATATATGTGTTGTTGATGTTATTGTTTCTTAGGGCAAGCAATATGGATGACTGTGTTATACTATCAAAAGCTTTCGAGTAGTCCACAAAAGCTATATATAGTGGCCTATTAAATTCTTTGTATTTTTCAATAACCTGTTCCATGGTGTGAATGTGGTCAGTTGTAGAATAGTGTGGTCTGAATCCTGCCTGTTCAACCGGTTGATTTTTGTCGATATTTGGAGCAATTCTACTCAGAATTATTGATGAGAAGAGTTTGTATGTTGTTGATAGTAGGCTTATAGGTCTGTAGTTGCTGATGTCAAGCGGGTTCCCTTTCTTGTAGAGTAGTGTTATGTTGGATTCACACCATTGGTTTGGTACTTCCTTGTTTTTCAAAACTAAGTTGAACAGTTTTACTAGATATGTGATTAAAATTGGAGCACCTATTTTTAAGGCTTCATTCGAGATGTTGTCCGCTCCTGAGCTTTTCTCAGGTTTTAATTTTTTTATATGTTTTAAGATCTCATTTATAGTTATTTGCTCTGGGATTGTTTCTGAAGTGTCTTCTTTATTATAGTTATAGTTACTTTCTTCCTCTTGTAATGGTTTTTTGTAAAGTTCAGCATAGAAAGTTGTGGCATGTTTCACTATATCATCTCTTTCCCTAGTTTCTCCCTTTTCATCATTCAAAGATTGTATCCAATTTTTGTAAGTAGCAAGTTCTTTAAAAGCTCTCTTTGAGCTTCTGAACTTTGACATGTTCCTTTCTATTACTGTTTGTCTGTGGCTATCATAGTCTTTTCGAATTGCCTTATTGGTTTGTTTGAATATCACCTTTAATTCTTCTTTAATTTCTCTGGTTCTTGGCTTCTTGGTCAATAATTCATATCGTCTAGAGATTAGACTAAGTGTTTGATCGGTAAGAATTCTGTGTTGGGTAGTGCTTGGTTTTTTAGTAGATTGTAGACTTTTTGTTATTATTGTTTCTAATTTATTACTTAGGGATTGGACATCTTCGGACTCTATCAGTGAATTTTCTGACGCTGTTACATAGTTTTCTAGATTTTGAATATAGTTACTTCGTTCTATAACACTCTTCAGCTTGTTGGGTACTGTATTAAACACTCTCCGACTGACTTTAGGTTTTTCTGTATTAAGAGTACATCTTACGAGTCTATGATCCGAGGGAAAGCTTACATTGTTCATCACCTCTATGTTTTTTATACTATTTGGGTTAGGGCTGAGAATAAAGTCGATTTCATTTTTTGTGTTGTTATCAGGTGAGACCCATGTCCATCTTCGAGATGCTTTCTTTTTGAAGTATGTATTCATTATAGATAGTTTGTTCTCATATGCATACTGTATTAGGCGTTCGCCCCTGGCATTTCTTTCCCCATATCCATGCTTTCCCATTATGGTGTTTTCTTCGGGTTTTGGATGTCCAATTTTAGCATTGAAGTCCCCGATGATGATTATGTTTTTATCAGCTAAGCTTTGTGCTTCCGATAGATCATTATAAAATTTAGTGATGTCTTCTTCACTTGAGCTCTCAGTAGGGGAATAAACTTGTATTATTGACAGTGGTCCATCTTCAAATTTCATTCGTAGCAATGCAACTCTCTCTGATATTGCCTTGAAACTTAAAATATTGTTCTTTAATGATTTTTGAATGATGAAACCCACTCCATAGAGGCCCTTAGTTTCACCCTTATAGCACATTATATATTCTGTATGTTCTTCAATAGCACATCCCAGTTTTCTCGTTTCTGCAAGTCCTATGATGTCCCATTTAATTTTTTCTAATGCTTGGTTTAGGTCAAGCATTCTTTCTTTTGTTGATAGTGACCTTACATTATAAGTGCACACTTTAAGATAGTTATCCTTTTTTGATATTGTTTTCTCTTGTGGTTTGATGCGGTTAGTGTTGATGGTGTTTGTCTTTTGGTGTTTAGAATTAAATTTTGTTGATTTTTTGTTGGATGGAGGGTAATAGTCATCTTCCCCCACGGTGACAAGCCGGGTTGGGGTGCTTAGGTTTTTTGAACTTAATTTGGTTGTGATTGCAGTAGTTGTTGTTGGGTTGTTCCGGTGGTATTGGTTCTTTGGTTGCTATTGAATTTTGTCGTTTTCCGAGTTGTTGTTAGGTCTCCATTGTGAAAATGCATTTGTTTTTGTTACTTTTTTAGGGTTGTTTGTAGAGCCTTCGTCTGTATTTGGCACAGTGGAGGGTGAGGTAGTTGGAGATCTCTTCCGTTTTTCATTTGGATTGTCCCGTACAATTAGTTTGTCATAGCGCACATATGCAATTTTTCCTTTGCTTATTTCTTCTTTCGCTTTAATTTTAAGCTCCCTCCTTTTTTCCAGTACGTCCTTTGGGTAGTCATCAGTAGCGTAAGTTTCGGCTGGAAGCTTTTTATTGTTTTTAAGCACCATCAGTTTTCGCCATTCCAATGTTACGCTAACCAGGATGGGTCGGTTTCTTTCTTCAGATTTTCTTCCCAGTCTTTGAACACTACTTATTTCCCATTTGTCCCAGTTATCAGTTTTGGCACTTTCACTTTGTTGATTTAGAGTGTTTAGCACTAGTTCCACGAGTTCTGAGGGGTTTTTCTCCTTCTCCGTAATACCATGTAGTAAGAAATTATGTTTCTTCGTTAATTTTTCCAATTTGTTTACTCTGTTTCTAAGTGTGTTAACTTCTAGGTTAAGTTTTGCGTTCTCTTCAAGAATAGGTTTTAGTTTTTCATCGACACTTTGTAGAGCAATTGCCGTTATGTTCTTTGTCAATACTGCTGTTTGTAATTGTAATTTCTCATCAAGTTTTGTCAACAAAAGTGACATCTCAGGTGATCAAGAAACAAAAAAAAGGTGAAAAGGTGAAAAAGAATCAAGCAACCTAATAAAAATTAAATTGACAGAACCCAAAGTTCTGCTTGACGTTTCTTTCCTTTCATGCACTGCTTTTTGCTCTTTATTACTGGTTATAGAACCAGCGTGCCGCACCATCTGATAACCTTTATCTAGATTCGGGTTAGATAACTGCCATATTACTATGTAAATAGTAAAAACTGGTGCGATTTCTATCTGAATTGATTCCGGTGTTGTAGCCAGTGAGAAAACCGCCGTTTTAATTTCAGACCTAGGTCGCGTAAACATAGTCATCAAAGATGGAAAGTCGTTTTGCGTATTACTCAAGACTCAAATAATTAGCAAAGCAGTTTATGCAAATAGGTGGTAATGTGAAAGATGGGAAATTATACTGTGTACAGCTATACTCAGATAATTTGGTAAAATGCAATCGGGCCACGCTTACTGTGCACTGATTTTGCAAGTGACTATATGTGGATGGCACAGTTCGGCATAAACGTCTAATTTAAATATATGGAAAAAAACGGCCAAGAGCGTGTCGGGCCACGCTCAGTGTAGGGTTCCGTATAGTTTTCGTCCGTCACAGTAAGTGTCCCCACTTAAGAGTTTAAATAACACCGCCATGTAGGATATGATATAAGCGTTACACGTACACCGACATCTATCGGCAAATTAAGTAAACTATTGCGCGCGAGCTTAAAGTATGGAAGATGATTTTTATGGGATAATTCCAGAGATAATTCTTTATTGCGTGAACCGATTTTCACCGTTTTTACTTTATTTGAAAGCACGTCATTTCATTGTGATTTTGTAGAAATTACAGGTATAATAAACACCTGCTTATACGGTTAAATTACAAACTTAGTTCAGAAATTATTTTGTAATTTTTTTTCAAAAACTATTCAACCTATCAAGTTCAAATTAATTTTCCTAAAAAGTTTTTATAAAGTTCTACTTTTGAGATTTTTTTCATATTTTTAAAACTTATGGTTCAAAAGTTAGAGGGGGGGAGGGACACATTTTTTTTTACTTCTGGAGCGATTATTTCCGAAAATATTTACATTAAAAAAAAATCGGCCAAGAGCGGGTCGGGCCACGCTCAGTGTAGGGTTCCGTAGTTTTCCGTCCGTCACAGTAAGTGTCCCCACTTAAGAGTTAAAATAACACCGCCATGTAGGATATGATATGAGCGTTCCACGTACAGCGACATCTATCGGCAAATTAAGTACTTAAACTAATTCGCGCGAACTTGAAGTATGGAAGATGATTTTTATGGAATAATTCTTTATTGCGTGAACCGATTTTCACCGTTTTTGCTTTATTTGAAAGCACTTCATTTAATTGTAATTTTGTAGAAATTACAGGTACAATAAACACCTGCTTATACGGTTAAATTACAAACTTAGTTCAGAAATTATTTTGTAATTTATTTTTTTTCAAAAACTATTCAACCTATGTTCAAAATAATTTTTCTAGACAGTTTTTGAGATTTTTTTTCATATTTTTAAAACTTATGGTTCAAAAGTTAGAGGGGGGGGGGACACATTTTTTTTTACTTCTGGAGCGATTATTTCCGAAAATATGTACATTAAAAAAAAAATATTTTAGTAAACCCCTATTAATTTTTAAATACCTATCCAACAATATGTCACACGTTAGGGTTGAAATGAAAAAAAAAAATCACTCCCCACTTTACGTATAGGGGAGGTACCCTGATAAAACATTTTTTTCTACTTTTTATTTTACCACTTTCTCGCCGTGATTGATATGCATATTAGTACCAAATTTCAGCTTTCTAGTGCTGGTCACTGAGATTATCCGCGGACGGACGGACGGACGGACAGACATGGCGAAACTATAAGGGTTCCTAGTTGACTACGGAACCCTAAAAATGATTTTAGTAAACCCCTATTCATTTTTAAATACCTATCCAACAATATATCACACGTTAGGGTTGAAATGAAAAAAAATCACTCCCCACTTTACGTATAGGGGAGGTACCCTAATAAAACATTTTTTTCCACTTTTTATTTTACTACTTTGTCGGCGTGTTGATATACATATTAGTACCAAATTTCACCTTTCTAGTGCTAACGGTCACTGAGATTATCCGCGGACGGACAGACGGACGGGCAGACATGGCGAAACTATAAGGGTTCCTAGTTGACTACGGAACCCTAAAAAGACGTTTCTGGCACTTCCACATATACCTCCTTATTCATAAACGTCTCTCAGGCCTCAGTTAGTTAATTTATGTTTTGTCTGTGTCTAACAAACACAACTGTCAAAGTGACGGATAAGGACAAAACAGAAATCAACTAAAGCCTGACCAGAAATATATGATTATTGTCAAGAGGGCGCTATTATTCTCATTTATATGGCAACAGTTCAGTTCTCTATGGTATGGTCATCTTGATTTGTTTACCTGTCAGCTTTGATTTTAATTTGAAAATGTTTCACATCGAAAAAGTTTCATTTCCCGGGCGTATTACTTACAGCAGTTTATTATTATACACTATCTACAATGTTCCGCTCTTGACTATGGATAATTTTGGGAATTATCTGTCTTTTATTATTTAATATTCAACACTTTATTATCATTTAAGTAAACCGCCTCAATGACAGTGACAGTCTATCACATGCATTCACACATGCATATCATTCTGTCATTAAAATTATTGCCAGTGTAAGAATATTTATACACTCGCGAGCAAATAATACGGGTCAGTGACAAAAACCCTTATATTTTGCAAATTAATAGCGGTATGTGCAGGAAACTAACTGTGTATTAAAGAAAATTTAATATCGAATTAAATTGAACCTTCAATGTTCTACAAGAATTCTGGAAAAAGAATTATTTAAAAAAAAGTCGAATTTGGTACCAAATTCAAATTGAGCTTATTTCACTTTTGATTGTTTTCTCACTTTTGTTTTCAATCTCTCAAAGCAAAATTATAAAAGGCAGTTTTTGTTGACTTTGATGGTCATTATTGAATTACTATCATGTCGCTAACACAAGATGAATGTACACGTATCGTCACTTTGTTACAAGAAGGCAGAAGTCAGAGATATACAGCAAGAAGAACAGGCGTGTCACTATCTACGGTGCAGAGGGTCCTCTAACGTTTCCTACAAACTGGCAGGATCCTTCGAAGACCAGGAACCGGCAGGCCGAGATGTACTACGGCTAGAGAAGATCGATTTATTGTAACAACAATGCTCCGAAATCGGCATCTCACTGCAGTTGAAGTCAAAAACCAACTTCGGGAGACCCGAAGAGATGACATCAGCGAGTGGACTGTAAGGCGGCGGCTTCGTGAAGCTAATTTGACCCCACATAGACCGGCAAATGGCCCAAAACTTAAAAGAGGGCATCGAACTGCAAGGAAACTTTACGCACGCGATCAGGCGATGGGGTGCCGAAGAATGGGCAAGACTTATGTTTTCTGACGAATCCAGATTTATGCTCTATGCACATGACGGGCGGCGAAGAGATTACAGACGGCCAGGTGAACGTTTTATTCCAGCCTGTTTTGCAGAAAAAGTTGCTTTCGGCGGTGGGTCTGTTATGGTTTGGGCTGGAATCTCTTCAGAGAGTCGCATGCAATTAGTTTTGATAGAAAATGGAACGTTAACTAGTGCCAGGTATGTGGAAGAGATTCTTAATGAGCATGTAGGCCCATATTTAATTAATATGGGTGAAAACTCAATGTTCATGCATGACAACGCCAGGCCACACACCGCACAGATTGTGGAAGATTATTTTAAGGAGGTTGGCATCAACACTATGAACTGGCCTTCGAGAAGCCCGGACCTAAATCCGATTGAGCACGTATGGGACGAGCTCGGAAGGCGTGTAAGAAATCGAAACCCCGCCCCAGCTGCACTTAGAGACCTGAAACAGGCGTTAGTGGAAGAATGGGCTAATATCCCGCAAGAACGCATAAGAAACTTAATAAACAGTATGCCCAATCGTTTAGAAGCTGTAAGAAGAGCCCGAGGAGGCAATACGAAGTATTGATATGTTTTACTTTTTTTTTGTTTTTAGTTTTGTGTGTGAGGTACCACGGTTGCTTTTTACCTATAATTAATTGATATCGTGTTTACTATGTTAATTAAATAAACAAATGAATATCATCTCTAACTCTTGACGTTGTTTTATTAACTATGCATTTATCTATAATATACAATTTAATTCAGGCTCCTAGCTTTATTATTTTAGGAGATATTATAGTTTTTCGTACTGACCCGAATTATTTGCACGCGAGTGTATTTATATATTTCTGGTCAGGCTTTAATTGAGTCGCTAAAGTTATGTTCAAAATAATTTCATGCTTTGATATCGATATGTGTCTACGGATTTAGTGTACTCAATGATACTTACGTAAGTTTGTGTTCACTTTCGCAATTTGAGGTATACGTGTTAATGCAATTAGCTCTGATAATGCAAGTGCAACAATTTCACTTGCGCATAATTTAGTTAGACTAATTATGTAGCTCGCGCTGATCCAAACTTAGCATCTTTCACCACTAATTAACTAACTTTACGAGATTAGTCGTAAATCCATATACGATTGATGAAACTTATAAGAATTTTGACGTTATAAAAAATATTTATGAAAAATGTGTAGATCTACAGTTATTTATTTCTGCAATGTAAAAGTTACACGCTGTATATTTCGGTCACCGATTTGGCTAAGAAGTCCATGACATTAAAGTTTGTTTAAATTTGTAGAAACTTTAAAAAAAATTAAAGTCAATTTTTAAAAACAGATTTTTTAATTAAATTATATAATATAAAATGTATGGGGTGCCTCACAAGAAATTAATTTTTTTTGAAGAAATGACAGAGGTTTAAAAATACATAATATTATTAAATTACAGCTATCTAATCATATGCAATGCATAGAGAATGTTACGTTATCTACGTGTGTATGTTGTTAATATGTGTTTTTGCAATGCCACCTTTCCACTTACACCTTTCATTTCAAAATAACTTATCATTTTCTTAAACATTGAGCACGCGCAAGTTTCTGATGTAATAACAGTTTTTAACGAACCGTTTAAGAAACACTTAACCTCTCTCCGTTGTCGGTAAACATCGATGCTTATCGTTATGAAATGTTTTCAGTTAATATTTTTATGTAACTAATCTGGGGATTAAGGTGACCTCTTTGCTCAAAAATGACAATATCATTATATACTTAAATTACATTCGTAAATTTATAATGATTATAAAATGAATGTTATCAAAATTAATTGCTAAATCTTGTTATTTGGTGTTGATTTATCGTAATTTCGGTTCAATATGTTGCATCACTTCATGTTTTTTTAGAAGTGTATGTTGCACCACCTAAGCAAAACCGCCAGTCTTATGTTACTATACGGCATCACTTTGCTCTCCCATATGACATTCAACTCATCTGCCATTGCTGTGATTTCCTTGTTCCCGGTTTAGTGTTTAGTAATGTAGGTCCATAGAACTCGATTCCCACCGGCTTGCCGAATTTTCAGCCAGTTCAGTACTTTTACTCGTTTTTTTATACCACAACTGTGGCAAACAAGCGTGCCTACGGCCTGCCTGATGTAAGCAGATACCGTAGCTTATGGACGCCTGCAACTCTAGAAGTGTCACATGCTCGTTGCTGACCATTTAATATAAAGCAGGAGGATACTGTGTTGAACGGCTAAAGGGACAAGAAGGTTTCCCGTCGTCCTCAGTCAACACATTACATCCTCTTTGAGCTCTGGCAACCCTGGCAGGAACATAACAAACACAAAATCATGAAGAAAAGAAAAACCAAATTAGATTCGGCTTCTTACGAGTATGCCTATTCTGCCTTGCATTGTTCTGCCTATGAAGCAGGAGGTTCTGGGTTCGAATCCTGGTCAAGGCATTTATTTGTGTGTTTATCACGGATATTTGTTCCTGAGTTATGGATGTTTTCTATGTATTTAAGTATTTATCTATATATATATCGTCGCCTAGTACCCACAACACAAGCCTTATTGAGCTTACCGTGGGACTAGGTTGATTTGTGTAAGATTGTCCCATATTTATTTTATTTATTTATTTATACGAAGTGTAAAAAAAATACTCGTGATCCGTTTAAGGGCATAATTGTTATCGTATTCAAATTATGATAAGGGCTTGTGCACAAATCACCTCACGTGTATTTTTTCTAGTGAACGAAAGTAAGCTAAGGTCAAAAATATACGTGAGGTTATGGGGGGGGGGGGTAGGCAAGAACCTCACCAAATATCACCAAGGGGGAGGGGGGGTCAAAAAGCAGCCGACAAAACCTCGCGTGATTTGTGCACAAGCCCTAAAGTATGGAAAAAAAATTGGTTTGTGTAAGGAGGGTTGGCCGGCTGCGACGTGTCAAATTCAAATACAAAATGTTTTTTTTTGGCGTCAATTTTTTTTCCTACTTCTTATCTCTCAATACGATACCAAGTATTTTTACTACATCCTGTAGACGCGCCGCCACTGGTCTGTGGGTATTAGACGATTATCACACTGGCGCCGCAATCGCATGCGGCGACGGTGTGCAACAGTGACAGCGCTATACACATGCATAGCGCTATCTCGCTCGCGCACCGGCGACGCATGCGGAAACCTTAGCAGTGTGAAGAGTGAAAGTCTTACAATAGGGATGATGACACATGTTGAATTATGCAATAAAATTTAGTTGATAGCATGCAGAATTACCAATATATCCAAATAAAGTGAAAATTAAAAAAATATATTGAAATGGTTCAAAGATATCATGCTTCAAATTTTCAAAATTTTAATTTTTTTTTAAGTACGAAATTAAAAAAAAACAATGATACCATTCGATTTTTAACATTTTACTGTTAAATAAATTGTATGGTCATCATCATCGGCCTTTGCGTCTATTGCAAAATTATGAAATTGTATGGTAACCATACACATAAACGCAACATTTCACTGTAAAAATAGCAATTTCATAATTTTTCCATACTTTAAACAGGGCGACTATATGATCGTGACGTCACTTTTGCATGTCATTTTGTTAGGAGCGTTTCGAGAAACAAATGCAAATCTCAGACTTTAAGTCTAATTTCTGACTTTTGTGTTGCTTTAACGCAATTGGTCCCATATAGACATTTGATCCTCACAACAAAACGAGTCGATTGATTTGATACCATACATGAAAAAAATTCACCATGCATTTGATTTGAAATTCGGATAGTAATAATTTAAACAACAACTATCCAAGTCCTGAGGTACAGTTAGGGTTTAGATCAGGTTTGGAGCGGTATGCAAATGTGGTAGTTGTGGTACCGTAACCCGTGAGCCGGAATATCTGCGCTGCGGGAAAGTATCACGACACTTGCATTCCAATCCAACACAAATGGTGACAATGTTGTGAGACGAACCAAAGGATATGGAACCTGTCTGTATGCTGTATGTAGTTGTGGAATTTTTTCAATACAAGGTGTAACAGAAATAGTGATGATCAGTTTAAGGGCATAATTGGATTGCGAGTAAGAAAAAAAAGAAAAAAAAATATTGGAAGCAAAAAAAAAAAATTTTTTTTGTATGGGATACGTCATCCCCAGCTGGCCGACCCTCCATACAAATCCGATTTTATTTCCGGGGAAAAAAATCTTGGTTTATCATAATTAGAATACTAATGTTTACAAAAAGTGTAAAGAAGACATGGAAACCTATGCCCAACGGTGGGATATGTTATTATTAGAAACCAAATTAGTGAAGCAAGAGTTAAGGGTGTCGTTTTACTATAACAAATCCATACTTACTAATATTATAAATGGGAAAGTGTATGTGTTTGTTTGTTATGTGAGATAGTTGAAGGGATGGAGAGTGACATAGGCTACTTTTTGTCTCTTTCTAACCCCCCACTTCCCTAAAATGGGGGGTGGACGTTTGTATGGAGCATTCCGGGGGGCAAAGGGGAAACGTGTTACCCCGAATTTAACGCGAGCGAAGCCGCGGGCAAAAGCTAGTATCTTATATAATTATTTCTTCCACAAATATTCATTACTATAACGATTATATAATTACCATTAAGTAGATTTATATCACGATCACCGCTATGACATCATTGTTACAGTATATTTTTGATTGAATCTCACAAATGCCTAAACAAAACATGTCATTATTTAGCTCATACAAAAGAACTTAAAACAGCAAAGTATGTGCACAATCAATATTTCGTCTAACAGAACTTCTAACAATGAGTAACTCGCGTAGATGGTAAAAGTGAACTAAGAAGAAGAAGATGGATAGTCATGGAGACAGGGAGTCCAGGAGTTCGAGGGCCAGCGACTCTCCAGGAGACACCATGAACGATGTCTACGCCGCCTGGCGTAAGTTAACCTAACTGCTAAATTAAGTAAATTTTCTAAAGTTTCTAAGTCTGTCTTCCCACTGAGAGGGGGGTGAGCGTCGGATGGTGCGTTTGATCAATTTCCGCACGTCTTCTCTCGTCTCCGCTCATCTCTCATCTCCGCCCCAGTAGAAAGGCATTCTTAACATGGGAAACTCATGACCCAGCAACTCATCATGATCACTTTCCGGATAAGTTTACAGTGGAGCGAAATCCCACCAGCTTGCCTAATTTCGACCATCAGTGCCGCTTTATTAAATTACCTATTTGACGTTTTACTGCGTAAGGTGGATTGCTTTTATTTGATCCCACTCTATAACCCCTTTTGTAATAAGTTAATAACACATTTCCCTTACTTCTTATCAGCCTTATATCAATGTAATTAAAGTTCAGTATCGCACAAAGAGCTACTGTACTGCAATCAATCCTCTCAATCGAAAAAGATACAAAGTGCTTTCAGCACAGTTGCATTTTTGCACAGAATGCAGCCTTCGAGCTCGACGGACGCGAATGTAAGCTATGTACTTCCCTGTTTAAAGTGCACTACGTGCACTTTCTGACTGATAGAAATGTTAATTAGGTTCGTTTTAATTGATTTTGACAGCTTAAATAATTGTTTTTCCTGTGCGTCATTTAACAGATCATTAATTTGACTTTATCAAAGATAAAGTCAAGCTACAGAAGTCTCTGGCCACTAGCCCTGATATATTCAGACAATGTGTTCACTTATATGTATAACCCTATAGGGAGAAACGGCACACAACTAATATTTCCCATAGCATCGACATCTAGCTTTATACAAGTTTCCTCTTTAGCAATGCACCCGGCCGTCCTTGTCGTCGCATTCCGCCCTCGTTCAACGTGTCAGCCATTGTCTATACGCCATTCTGTTTTGCACATGTCGCCAATTCGGCACTATTGTTCCGCGCACAATAGTCACTTGGTCAACACAGTTGACCTGAAAGCGATTTTGCAATCGCGACGATTACGTTTACCTCGATTCTTGTTGACATCACTTGGAGTGTGTGAGCGCTTATCCCAGGCTATGATAATCTGCCTCTTGCTCTGTCAGTTTTATTTGTCTCTTGTCTCTATTATTGAGTTTAGTTGGCATCTAGAAGTCTGCGTATGATTTGAGTAAGAAGGAACAAGTCTGTTTAGAAAGCAATTTACGTCCGTCAGTTCAAATTCATTCGGGTACAATATACAGACCATATATTGAAAGATGTAACTACAGAGCTCATAGATTGGAAAAGGGAAACCGGCGCTAAAACCAAAATCTAAATATATAAAAGAAGAAACTGACTGACTGACTGACTGACTGACTGACTGACATATCAACGCACAGCCCAAACCGCTGGTTCTAGAGATTCCAAATTTGGCACTTAGGTTCCTTATAAGGTCTAGGGGTGCACTAAGAAAGGATTTTTCAAAATTCACCCCCTAAGGGGGTAAAATGGGGGTCCAAAGTGTGTATGGCGAATCGAGATTTGTTAGACTATTTTATTCGAAACTGCACAGAAGTATTCCTAACGATAAATGAGTAAACACGTGTTTCAGGTTTTTGAAAATTCAACCCCTAAAAGGGGCAATTGTGGTCACAAAGTCTGAAAATCAACTTGGGTATCGTATCCTTTTTGAGTACTCATAGTACGCGGGCGAAGCCGCGGGAAAAGGCTAGTGATTTCATATAACGCCGATTTTGACCGCACACATACTTATAGTTACGTTTGCACACGACATAAAAAGGTCAAATACGGGTCAAATCTTAGTGGCTCCGTTCGTCAAATCCATCCTTGGATCCTAAGGAATAATAGTGCCAAAGGAAATCTTTTGTTCACGAAAAGCTGTATTTTTTCTTCTACAACGGCCTCTTTTACCCAGCTACCTACTTATCGAGTTTGATTTAACCCTTGACTGGCCTTGACACATTCACCGCTCAGCCAACCGAGTTGAATGAAAATCGGCGTGTCATGATCATGAATTTACAGTTTCTCCCTCTGCCAATAAGTATCGGAGTACCGGTGGCAAATTTCACACTAAATGTATGGAGTCGCCTAAGTATTCTTATGATTAAATAAATAACGAATAAATGATTAATTTTGCATAATAATTTTTAGGAACTTATAGAAATTATCTTACGAGCATACAAATATAATGTAATATGTTGTTAATATCTATAATACATAATAATATGTTTTCTTATCAAAACATTATCATTAGGTACTAAATACTAGACTAAGAAGTTATACCTGCCAAACGATATATTATTTTCAAGACCATTCAATTACAATTGAGAACTGGAATTATGTGTTCGAGGTCCTCCTCACAATCTACACTTAAGTGCGTATCCATGTTATAAAATGAATGGACTATGGCCACATGTTCCTGGTTTTTCGGAGTGAATCGGTTTCTTAATTTATTGAAGATCCATTTATGAGTGGAAAACGATCGCTCTACATCTACCGATGTCATGGTTGCATGTTTAAGGACTTGTTTATAATTTTCCATTGTAATCGTATTCCTTAATTCGTCAGCATCTGGGTTTCTATCTAGAACCAATTCGAGTTTATTTCGCACGGTTTCACTTCCTTGGAGGCTTAAAATACTCCTAACTATATCTATTACCAGAAAACTTTCTTCTATCGGAATTTTAGTGCATTCTAATTTTTCTATCGATTCAGGTATAATTTCGTAACAATTTTTTATAAAGCTTAACTCGTTTTTTAAATTTTCATTTTCAAACAACTTCTGGGCTTTTCTAATGGCAATAGCTTCTTTACTGTTCAATTGCATCACAACATTTTTAATCACGTCAAAATGTCTATCGTAGTAAAAACTTGCATTTAACCAGGTGCCCCAACGGGTGATAATGGGTTCCGGCGGTAAAGGCACATTCTGCGCATGGTCCCTGAAAAATCGGACGCGGTGTGGTGATTTAAAAAAAATCTTCTTGACATTAGATATTAAAGAATTGACCAATTTATGTTCAGATCTTATCTGCTCCGCGACTCTGTGTAGTCCATGAGTGAAACAAGTTACGTGTCGTACTTTAGTGTACTTTTTCTTCAAAATCTTGCCGGCACGGCAGCAAGCATGTACGCTGCGCTATCCGAACAGAATATTAAAAATTTGTTCATATTATCTGTAAAATTATCCTCCCACAAAAAATTCAAGCTTTCGTCAACCACCGCTGCAATTGAGTTCGCGTTTACAGTACTAACGACTTTACACGCTAACAAATATGGCCTTTGTAAAGCATCATCAAGTGATTTTATAATTACATTTACTACGCAATTACCGAAATTATCAAGAGTCTCATCCACCGCAAGCCATAAATTGGAATCGAAAAATGTATTTCGTATTTGCTTGACGGTCGCATTGTATATTCTGGTAAGATAGTATTTTCTCAAAACACTTTCTTCGGGAAGTTTTACGCCTTTATCTAAGTATTTTCCAAAGAACTTTTTAAATTCTGGATGGTTAACTCTTTTCCATGGGATGTTACACGCTATAAGGAAAACGCATAAATCATAGGCAAAGGTGCCATTTTGGTTTCCACAGTTAATTTGGAGTTGTTTACTGTTAACGTGTTTTTCGACATTATATTTTTTCAACTGCTTTAAATCCACTGAGCAAGAAATACAGTGAATGCTACATTCTTCTTCATTATATATAAGATTTTCGTACGGTTCTATCATCCGCAGAATTGTTGCTTCACATGGCTTATTCATCTTGATATTTTTCGGTTTTAAATACAGTGTAAACTCTATATAACGACACTCAAGGGACTGAGCATTTTTCGGCGTTATAGAGAGTGGTCGTTAAATAGGGGGAAACAAAAAATAATTTTCTATTCTATAATAATATGTATTTACTAATATGTATGTATTACACATTTTTAGTTCGAAAGTCTGTAAGAAACTGCAATACAACTTGACAAAAGCCTAGTGACCGACCGACGTAAACATGTGCAAGTTCATCATACAAAAACAAAAGACAACATTTCTTAGAATCTCCGGTACCTCAGTCAAAGTAAACACGTGCAGGATAATAAAACAACAAAACAGTAAACAAAAAACGTACACAGCTGCAGTTTTTATCAATTTCGGCAACTTAGAAAGTATTGCTTAATGTTTTATAATACCATCTTGTGGTCGTTAAATAGAGTGATCGTGACGCTATGTAGAGTGTATTACTGTATACAAAACAAGGTAAACCAACCAAACTCAAGCAATTTCGACGTTTTAAGGAGTTTGTCGCTAAATCGAGTGACGTTATAAAGAGTTTACACTGTATTTAGCCGACGCAATAATAATTCAGATAATATAGATGTAAAACAGCTGTCTAAATTGACAATGTCAAATAATTAGTTTCTAAATGTTTCATAAATTTGTAAATTAGTAACTTTTTGAAAAGAAAGGTTGCATATGGTAAAAAATATTATATCGATGAATGGTGACTTTGTTAAAAGAAATTGAAAAATAACCCAAAACATTTACGACATAACATTTAGGTTTTCCTGAAATCGATTTATGAAAATAAATGTTAAGTACTTACTTCCAATTTACGAGTAGGTACCATACTAAGTACATTAGGTAAATGAATAATTTTATTATTCAAGCCTAAAATAATAACTATAAAAACGACTCCATACCTTTTGTGTGAAATTTGCCACCGGTACTCCGCCCTCTATATAATAACTCCATGGTTTCCTATATTTACACTGGTTTTGAAGCGAACTTGTGGCCAATACGATAGTGATGGCAACAAGGCTGGAAAAGGTCGCGAAACCGGTCGGTCGGCCTTTGAACACAACACCGGCCATCCCGATATGGGAGCTGGCAAGGTGGTCGCGTGCTTGATTGGGATGCAGTGTCTTTAATTCTTTAAATACATGGCAGGTTTTAGCAGGATTTCGGATTTTAATTGTTTGTTGGCCTAGCAGGCAGTGAAGATCATATCTGTAGACAATATAATATATCGCAGCTGTTGAACACGGCTGTATTATGTGAGTATGTCTTCATCGTCAACATCTGCCATTGCTGAATCTGCCTCTTTATCGCTAAAATATGCAGATAAGCAATTTCTTTTTTCGGCCGTTAACTATATAACATTAGATACCTATACTTTACCGATCACCATTTTCTAAAAATGATGTCTACGACATTCTCGAAACACCTTAACATTGCTAACCCAAGCCTTATCTATTCCAGATGAAATGCTAGAAGGCGAGGGCGCCGGGCTGGCGGCTCGCGTAGCAGAGCTCGAGGTCCGCTGCGCCCGGCAGGCTGAGGAGCTACTGTGTCTCCGGTCCACCCTAGCTGATGCGTTACGAAGGCTGAACGCTTTGGAAGGCAGAGCGCCAGCATCGTCCACACCTCAGCGGAATGGTGCTTATACAGGTATATCATTAAAATCTATTCCTCGTGAAATGTTCGACGGCGAAGGCGCCAAACTACTCGCTCAAGATCCACTGTGCACGGCAGGTTGAGGAACTGCTGTTTCTTCGGTCCAGAAGGGAGAGCACCAGCATCATCCACACCTCAGCGAAATGGTGCATATACAGGTAATGTCATTTAAATCTATTTCACATTAAATGTTCGACGGCGAAGGCGCCAAACTGCTCGCTCAAGGTCCACTGTGCACGGCAGGCTGAGGAACTGCTGTTTCTTCCGTCCATCCAGGCTGATGCATTGCGAAGGCTCAATGCCTTGGAACGAAGAGCGCCAGCCATTGCCCACAGCTCAGCGGAATAGTGCTTACACAGGTAAGTAGGTCATTAACATGTAGTTATTCCACATTATTTTAGTAGTTAACCATCTGATACGGCAAATCACACACTCCAAATGCAGACAATCACAATCCGTGGAAATAGCCAGAGAGGGGGAGACAGAGAGAGATTAACCATTTATTTGTTCTAAGATTATGAAGGTCTAGCTGGATCTTGTATATGGGAAAACAGATCTAATAAGATTTTTGTTGCATATCGTCGAGTATCGTGTTCTGTCATCTCATTTAGATGTAACTTAACTAAAATAAAATCAAAATATAAACCAGTTTATTTTTCGTTTCCAGGGTCATCGGGCACTCCAACGAGAGAGCTAAGGCTACGACAACCCGCCTACAGAGAAACTGCTAAACGGACCTCCAGTTATGGCTCTTCGGCTTCCTCACTCCCACAAAGGTGAACAGTAATTGTTCTAGTTTACGTCCATACTTATTATAATATTTATATTCAAGTTTTTCCCAAAATTAAAGCTTAATAATAAATATCCTAAACTTACTTAAACTATAAATAGAAAGTTTGTTGATTGTTGTTATTTTTCCCATATACAAACTGCTACTTTGTACTCTTTCAAACAAAAAAAGAATTTTCCAAAGTGGTCCAGCCGTCTTCGAATAATCGGTGACCACACATTAAAAAAAAACAAAGATCCCGACGAATTGATAACCTCCTCCTTCGAAATCTTGAAGTCGGTTGAAAACGGTCTCGGCAACCTGGTCGGCAGTGACCTAGTTTGTCTACGAAGATGCAGGGTTAATTTGAATCCCGGGTGGACATTTACTAGTATGTTTATCGTCAATATTTGTTCCCGAGTTATTTCTAGTACCTACATACCTACAGTACAAGCTTTGTTTACTTTGGAGCTAAGACGATTTGTGTACCTTTGTTCCCAAATATTTATTTATTTATATAGAATTGTTTCCAATAATGTATGCACCTTGTACAACATCATCGAACTCCATCTACAATCATTAACATCTCTTACAAATCATGTCCAAAAGAATCCATTACATCTCGATGTTTGTATCCATTAGCAACTTTAGAATCCACAATCAGAAGGTCTTAATAACCGTTTTACCTTAATGTAAATACGTCTTTATCAATAGAATTTATAATCAGTTCATTAATTTGTTTTTACGGCAAGTTGAATCAATCGCTGATTTCGTTATTGTTGTTTGGCAACTTTAATGAAGCGGTTGATTTCTAGTGAACATAAATCATACGATCAATTGCTGAGATGCTCAGGCCACTCGGGAATCAATTTGGTTACATAATGTTGCGTATGCGGAAATATTTCAAAGTAACAAGTGACTGCTGAACAGTCAGGCAGTTCAGTGTGATGTAAGAATAATGATGATAAGAATGTACGGCCACAGATTCTAAGGGTCGGTTGCACCAAACAGTCTGTCACCGTTAAAACGTTCGCTAGATTTTATTGTATAGGAAATTTCATAGTACCACAGAATAACTAATAGTACTACCGTACAGAAAATTTACTCCTTCACAAAAGTCAGATTTAGGTATAAAATTATACCTAAACTCGCCGCCTGCAAGAAAAATTGAAACTTATAACCGCGCACGAACCGTGAATCTTTGCGCGCCGCAGTTTTATGATCGAGCTGTGAGCGTCGGCACGGGGCTGGCACTTGACAAGTTTTTGTACCTATACCTACTGATTTATTATTTTTAAGATAAATATGTAGGAATTACAAACATTGATTATGTAACATGAAATTTTTATCCGGAGATAGAATTTTTTACAGAGATTATGTCTGATTTTCACGGAAATAGGTATGCCACAGCCGTATTCCTTTGAAAATATGCCGGTCAGTTTCTAATATTGTTTCTGGGCAACTAATATTCAATAAATTAAGGATGTTTATTTTAACTATTACTAGGCTACGGGACTTCGGGAGGGAGACTCCGGGAGCTTTCAATATCGTCCGGAATTTAAAAATGATATTTCTGCTTCCTTGTTGTTTCGTTTATTCAAACATCCGTAAAGACATATATTATACGGATTAGATCGAGCTTTAGGTTTCAAAGCCATTATGTATTTTAAATTTTGCGCGAGCGCCACGTGACACGAGTATCGTGCGAGCCGAGCGGCAGCCCACTCCCACTGCCATACGCCTGCCCGGGAGGCGCGCCGGCCAAATGTACCTAAACTGCGTAGTGAAACCCCCCTGATAGTACGCTGGGTGACGCTGATGAGTCCGTCAAAAGAGGTTGGAGCAACTGGCCCTAAATTGTTCACAACAGGGCCTCAATTCGACATGGCATAACTGACAGTAGCTAGCGAGACAACTATGAGATCACACTTTTGTGACGGTTGAAATTTGGGGTGGAATCACTCAAGAGTGACATCTAAAATGGTGGCCATAGCCATAGACAAAACGCTCTAGCGAGACCTACTGACAGATTGACAGTTAGGTGTGGACACGTGTGGACAGATGGATTTCACTCTATCACCTAGCGAGACAAGTGTGAGAGCCACGTCTCGCAGTTTGGGCCCTGTCTTTTGTTTTGGGCCCTTCTACAATTATAAAGACATTTTTGTTTCTGGTGTATGAATTCGACATATAGTCTACTTACGCATTCAAGTTGACATGGTCATTCACATTATAACTATTATTTGTAACGGGGTATTTCAGATGCACATTAGAGTTTGTAAGCACCCGATATTTCACCCGGTGTTTTGGTACATGCAACTGTGCCGAAATATCGGGTGCTCAAAAACTCTAATATAGGGTGATTGTGCTAGTTTTCCGTCCAGGTCCAGTTTACCGTCCACTTGATTAAACTGCTGCATATAAATGGGAAAAACTTTTTAAGGTTGACGATTTTTTTATTTATAGTTTATTCTTTAGTAGTTTCTTTTATTTAAAGCTTTTATTTTTGGAAAAACTTGAATATAAACATATAAGTAAGTATAGACGGAAAACTGACAAGAGGGGACGAAAACTAGCACAATTACCCTACATGGTAAATACCCCGTTACTAATAATAGTTATATAGTCTACTTGATATTTTTAAGGATTGCCATTTGGGCTCGTAATTAGGAACATGCATGATTTTTTTGGAAGACTTCATTCGATTCTATTTCCCTGTAGATTCAAATGTCTGTAATAAACCTACTATCTATGATAGCCCTGAAACGTCAAAAATGTGAAAATACGTTAGGCGTCTGCGCCGCGCGTCAAAACGCCCCATACAAAGTGTGAGGAAATTGTGACGTCACCGACCACAAAGTTGCAGAAAACTGTTTGGAAGGAACAAGTTTTTGGAAGGTTTTTGTAATTTTAGGCACGAAAAAATGCGTTTAGCTATATAGTTGTCGTACATTTTTTAACTGACTTCAAAAAAGGAGGAGGTTCTCAATTCGTCTGAATTTTTTTATAACATAAGTAATCGAACTGAAGTTTCGAAAATACATTTGAGGTATAAAAAAAATGCCTAAAATTGTAAGTTTTTAAACCGCAATATCTTTAAGAAACGGTTGAAAATTATTACGGATTTCCACTTATTTATTTTAATTTGGGGTTGTTGAACGTGTTTATGGAACAAATTCAATTAAATATTTTTCATGTATGTTCTCTATTTTGAATCGCCTTTATGAACTCTGTGTGTAACGTTGCAGACGCGGGCCGCAGCACCAGTCCACGGGCTCGCTGCAGTCGGACTCGCCGGCCTCGTCGTCGTCGCTGTCCCCCGCGCCCTCGCCCTCGCCGCGCGCCACGCCCGCGCCGCCCGCCGCCTGCAGGTCGCAGACCACTCTGTATGTACACTAGTCTGGCATCCAACACTGCTCCAGGGTTGCCGAACTACGGCCTAAACTCCATACAGTCCGGACGGCGAAGAGGAAGCGATCCGGCCGGGGCCCGAGGGTAAAAACTGCAATGGAGACCCTGCACTCCACAGCTTTAGCACTGATGGAGCGTGGCAGCCCAAGCCGGAGACCCCCACCAGTAAGGATAGCATGACTTACGTTGTCGCGCGACTCTCTATACTTCAGGCGCGACTCGAAGTATGAAGTCGCGCGCGACAACGCATGTTATGCTAAGCCGCCAGGACTGGTTTAGGTATATACGCGAAATCGTGGTGTTACTGTGCAATTTTTTTTTGTTGAAAGCAACCCATGAGTCCCTTTGGCTAACCTGAAACCTTATAATCTCGCTCCAGAATATGCAACGTCAACACTACGAAATACTATGCTTTCATCAAATAACTTGCAGAAAAGCACCTCGATTTTACGTTTTTGGCTATACCGTCGGTCATTACGACACGTGCTAAGTGACCGGCACTATATCCTCGCATCACCTATTAATGCACTATATTCAAAATGACGCTGCAAAGTTTCACTGTTGTCGGATGACAATAAGGTCCAGCAGGATTCAACTTCGCCGTGGTTCCGGTGCGGTGATGCCGACCAGGAAAAAAATACAATCGAAATGACTCAATCAGCTAGTAAAATGTGATTTTTTTTTCTTATAAAAAAAATGTTGATAAATATCTGCATTTACAATAGGTAACTATTTTTTAAGTATATATGTTATTTTTAAGTGTAAATGTTTACATAACTAGATACATGAAATATGTGTAGACATTTGCTTGTTCAACTAATGTTTTGCGAAACAATTATATTAGTCATGTTCAATTCGGGCGCCAGTATGTAACACCATTGCAAACATTAGTTAAGTCAGATTTACAAACAATAAGTTTTATGAAGTAAGCGAATTTGATACTGCGGATGCAGACATAAACAAAGTAGGTAAATGCTGAACAAGTACTGGGAGCAGTGGCGTAGTGAGTGGTGTGGCAGCCAGGGCACGTGCCCTGGGCGCAATCAAGAGGGGGGCGCAAAAAACCAAATTTGCTAACTACCTATTAAAAAATAATTCAATCCAAATCGGCAAACAAGAGAAGTTTTTTTTTAATAATTTCGATTTCATTCTTAAAAATAAATTTATTCCTGAATATACTGGGAAGTAATGCATGATAACTACTTTGCATTACACTACATTACACACTTATGCGATTAATTTCGTGAGTAATGTTAGTTGGGTTTAAAATGATATCTTTTAAAAATTAGCAACGTATATATTTTTACATAGGTACCTACATATATTTTTTAAGACATCAATCGATTATATTTCCCGTGACATTCAAATTTCCAATATCTCTGAGTAATCTACTATCTACCACAGAAACGTCTAAAATGTGAAAATAGATCAGGCGTCTTCCTTCGCGAGTTGAAACGGCTCTTAAGCTGACCAGACACTGTCAGTAATAATGACATTATTTATCTACCTATCCTTATCATTCTACATATGCTAGAAAAGGACGGGTACAGAAATAATGACAATATTACTGATAGTGTCTGGACCGCTTTACAAAAAGCGCGTGGTACCTGACGTCACCGGCAACGTAGCCGTGAAAAACTTTATGGAAGAAATATGTTTTTGGGGCATTTATGTTATTTGAGGCATGAAACAATGTGTTAAAGTATGAATAAACTTTTTTTTGGAGTTAGAATACAAAGGAGCCTAATAAAATTTAAAATAAGTAAATTTTGTCTCTATTTTTATTTTATATTTAACTATAATGTATTTATATACGTAACAAATTTTAAAGAGTTATTGTAGATTTCGACTTTTGACATGAATTAGGTATTGTTAAACGCCTATTCGTGAATGAAACACAGTGAAATATTGTTCATCCATGAATTCCATGATCTCAATATTCTTAATTACAATATTTACAATCCATCCGCGATTGTCGTAGTGTTGGTAATGTCATGATTATTTGTGATTAAAGATGATGGATGTACTTTTTCAAAATTATCAAACAAGTTTTAGAGGTCACTTTGCGGAAAATTTGTAATTCATTAATTAGGATAAAAAAAATGATTGTGTTAACTTTTGTTTTACTAGCGTCTGCTTTTGACATATGTCAATAAAATATATTAGTAATTTTGAACGTTTCTGAGGAAAACTGAATTGCAGAAATTCCTTGGGAACGTGCCACATCAAATCCGAATAAAAAATCTACGATAATGACATACTTTTTATCATCATACATTACAAAGGCAGAGGCTATTACGTCTACTAGCGAAATTTCGAAACTCTTAATAAGAGAAATACACTTTAATATTATTTTTCTAAGCGGTCGACTTCTAAAACTTGTATAAAATATTGAAAAAAAAAACAGCCGGCATCTTTAATGCCAAATAACATAATGATAGGATGCCCCACAAAACATTTTTTTTAATGAATTACCATAGTAGACTTCATGTAATGTTTCCTGTAATCTATAAATAAAGAACATTTTTTTTGACCCAGAAGTTTCCGAGATAATAAATATTTTTGTAATTCTGGCAATAAGTGCTTTCATCTGATATATTACACGGTATATTTTGAAAAACTTTTAATTCATTTATTCTAATTAACCACTCAAAAGTGGCATCCATGTTTAAACCTAATTTATTAACGTTACACGTCCGACCCGGAGATATAGAGATATGTCTACAAAATGTTTGCTAAATCGGTCCCGTAGCTTATGAGCAAATTTAATTTAAGACAGATAGACAGACAGACGGACGGACAAGTTATTTTTTACCATTTTGGTACGGAACCCCAAAAATCATCAACCGACTGCATCTTGGTGAAAATACCATCAACTGGTCACGTGAACATACGGCGTTCAAGGTCTTTCCACCTCGATACAGCCGGTTGACAATTTTTAATTTTTATAATAGCATATAAACTATCATCTGACAAATTTTCCTTTGGGATGCGAGGACAATTTTTTAAGTGATTAAATGGTTTCCGTTCCTCACCCACCAACGGAGCGACAGCTGACTTTCACGAGGCTTCATTATACATCGACCTTAAGCACTTCACAAGTTATCGCCTAGGACGGGGACGCGATTGGTTATGAAATTTATTCCTGGCTTAATACGGTCCATTACATACAGTCAATGTGTAGAATATCCTGTAAAAAAATTACAAAAGGGCGCAGTTTGGATGCGTGCCCTGGGCGCCGTTTTACATCACTACGCCCCTGACTGGGAGACATCTTTGTTCATAACAAAGAATTATTGATATGATGGATGACGAACCGATCATTTAAGACTGAACCCGATGAATACATTCTGCAGAGATAAAATTCTTGTTTGCGTTATACTTTATTCAGAAAAACAAGAAGTGATTATATTCTCTTTGGCACACATTATAGATTGTAGGACTAAGTCACTTTGTATTTCGTCTCGATTTTAAAGGTTCAACAAAGAATATAGGGTCACATTTGTCTATTTTCTTTATTTTGTAAATACTGGTTTTTTCGCGTCTTCTGTCTAAATAATAATGTTGAGTACCTACTTCTATTTATACGTTACTATTTTTCAACTTTTACTTAGTGCTATTTATGTTTCATTTCAAGCTAAGCTTTGCGCTATCGTTTATTTTGTTTATGATGCTTATTTTCCTTTGTAGTATCCATTGATATTCGGGAATTCAACCTAATTCACTTTTGAAATCTAATTAAGTTTATGAAGCAATAAAGTTATTAAAGAGGAGCCAGTTTTCTTAATTCGTAAAAGCTACCTTTTAGCGGGAAGTTACTAGTTCTTTCAGAATTTCGTAAATAAGTACTTATACGAGGGCACGTGACATTCTTAGACAGAAATGTACCAACGGATAGAAAAAAGATTGGGTTGATTTCTCTACACATTAATTATAATGCTATACATATAGATGTCCTCACGTAGATCGCGCAACAACTCCACATCCAGCAACCAGAGCCAGAGCCCCGGAGGCAACAATCTCACCAAGCGATGGAGCTCCACCGGCGACTTCAACGCACAGGGGTTAATAACCAACATCAGGTCAGCAACGTTGCCAATTGGCTAAAGACAGTCTCTTAAATAAAACTCACTGATGATCAAAGCCTTCCCGGACCGTAACGCACCATAGCTAGGGCTACACCCGACTCAGACCCAACATCAGGTTAGAAAAGTTGCAAAACCAAACAATTAGCAACCGAAACTAGTGGCTTGAGAGGCTGACAACACCCGACGACCTTCAAATTGACTTTACTCAAACAGTTTTTTAGCTATAACCAAATATGTTAGTATTCGTTATATTTGGAAGAACTTCGTTGATTCCGATACACGATTGGACGCTCGATAGAAAATAATTCCAAAGTTACATCTTAAAATTTGCTTTAAACAGTCGTATGTCTTTAGTTTCTTGACTTATCCGTCTGTAACTAAAGACAAAATTCCACCGCACTAATACTAAAAACTTCGTTGTTTTATATTTCTCAATTAATGCGTAGTTTTTTTATAATTCATCATTTTGCTAAATTTGCAATGAGCTCCCATACTAATCGTAACACAGTGTTTCTCTTTCACTCGCGCTGAAAAAGATAGGGAGGGAATTTAGCTGTTGTCAGCTCCTTAATTGACATTAGACATGCTAAATTAGATATATTTAAATATTGCTTTCGTAAACGTACATTCTTTGTCAACTTGGATTGTCGATCAATGCATAAAAAAACATATAAAATATTTAACATTTTTATTCTTGCAAAAGAAATTGCTAATTTGATCCACATTCGACAGGCCAATCGAGTGGTTGGTGCGATGGCTTTGACATTTATTTACGGAATTATATGTTAAATGTACTATACCTAGTTACTTAGTAAACCTGGAACAAAAGAAAGCCGAAGCAATATTATAATATAATCATGTGTACGTGCACCTATATTTAATATTACATTACTTACCAAGGGCTGTAAAAGAAAGAAAGCCCGAAATCGCAGGTATTTGTAACCCGAGCCGCGGGCGAGGGTTGTAAATATGCGATAGAGGGCTTTCTTTTTTACTGCCCGTGGTGAGTACACAATTTTACGTCTCCATCTGGCCATAATGCGAGTTTTACCGTACGCGTAGCGTGCGATAAAACTCACATTATGGCCAGGTGTGACGTAATAGCTATTAGTTTTGGTGTAAAGATATTTCTTGCATATTCTGGTTTATAAACGAAATATTTGTCTTGCATGACTTATTAACGATCGCACCGCTTCGCAAGTTGGATGCGCTTCGTAATTCGGAAAGTTTAGTTTGTAAATAAGGATTGGAGTCCAAAACCCGCTGTTTGTTAATAAAATTGGCATCATGTTATTATTTCTTGAATTTAGCATTGCCCTTTGGCATTGACAAACAGCGTGTTTATGTGCCTGGTGGAGTCGATGGCACTAGCGTAGTCGAAAACGTACTTACTTGTTTTTAGCCTTTGTTTTTGTTAGAGTTTTTGCGGCAAGATAAGTGTTGTGGTTGATATGGGAGCTCATACATTCTACGACACTTCACTTTCCGGACAGACTCTAGTGTCAACAGGACTCTCGAGACGAAACGAGTTTCAAAAAAGAGGATTTGAATTACTTACCTGGCTGGTTATATATTTTGTTCTAAGAATACAAGCGTGCTCCCAAATACACTGAAGGACAACTGAAACGGGCCACCTTGTATGGAAATTTTATACGAAGTGGCCCGTTTACTTTTCCTTGAGTAAACATATGCATAAAAAAAATAGATTATTTTTCTTTTCTTAGCGTTGTGGATGTTCTAATGTATTGTTCGTTCCCTCTAGATTTACAACCACAAAGTCGTTGTTAAATTTGTATTCTAAGCCGCCGCAAAACGGGCCGATTCTCAAACACGGGTAAGTTTGCACCACTTGGTGTTCTTTGCTGGTGTTGGTGTCTAACCCTCAAGGGGTGGTGTGTTCAAGCTTCAAGGGAAATTAGTGGTGATGTGTTTAAGCTTTCTTATACCATTTGGACGCTTACCGCGAACATTGTAAAGCGAAAATTGTGTATCTCTATTTCTGTCATTTTCATACCTACTGTAAGAGCGATAGACATAGAGATGGAGAGAGAATCGATCCACTTCGAATTTTAATATTTGCAGTAGGCAGGCAGCAGGCAGGTCCAATAGTATTTAGATTTTAAGATGTTAGTTTTTACGGTGTTCGGGGTTCAGCGTTTTTTTTTTGGGTGCTTTGAAGTCTTTGATCGTTTATGTTTTACAGACAAATGTTTTTTCTTTAAAGTATTTATAAAATGGTTAGCAGTTCGACTAAAGCTCTTAACTTTTGACTAATTTCTTTTGACTGGCCGAACTGCGCATAATCATTTTAGGTAAATTATAGCTGAGGGTTCTGTGAATTGCTTGAAGATGTTACAAGGAAAAAATGTACTGCAGACATTATCATTAGTCATCACATAAACTAACCTAACAATATGTCAACTATCTGCTATAAGCGATATTGTGTTCGTGTATGTACTATTGATTATATTATGAATAAAATGAATATGAATATGCGTATAGCAAAGTCAAATGTGTGGATTCAACTGTAGCTGTTATACCTACTGATAGATCAAAGACTTTGCTTATCCCAAATATACGACATTGCCAGCCGTTTCACATTTTTGGTTGTCGAGTATAAAACGCAAATATAAATGACGTCATCGTCAAGTGCCATGAACAATCAATTTCAAGGTAGTTAACAGTCGCAAGTCATGGAATTAAGTCATACAAAAGAACAAACTGAGTCTAGGTATAGGCACTTGACATTGTCTTTCTGTGTTTATAAATTGTACTCATCCTATTGCTATGTCGTGGCAACAACACGCGTGGCCGTATTTGCTCTAATATTCTTGCGTGGAAAGTCTTGCCAAGGAGTTCAACGACGGCTACAGCCGACAACTTCGCCAACGCAATAAGAACTTACGCGGGACTCAGTAAAGTACAACTTCGCTTGAATAATCGCGATCGCCGGGCGTCAGGGGCACGGCTAGACGTGTGCGCCGCCATAAAAATCCGCGGCGGCGGCGCGCCGGGAATATTTGGCGGCGTGGCTGCGCCACGCCGGCGTCAAGGTCACTTTTGGCTCCGCTTGCAAGGCTCACGTTTCGCATATGTTAAATACTTATCAAAAACTTGTTAGGAACAAGGAACATAAAACGATATATAATGCCGTTTGCTTCAGTCCTGCCTATTTTTCGGAAATCGCTTTTATGTTGATGTTTTTCATAATTGTCGTGGATTAAGATCCTTTTAAAGCCAACTCTATCTAAAGCGTGTACCAAAACCAGCTACCAAGAAATGTGACAAGCTAGACGGTCCTGTCTTGCGGGAGCTCGCCAGAAGGTTGCCTCTCAAGATAAAGGACGTTATAAGGGATCTTTTTGAAGATACAGAGACAACATGCAATGGCTTCAAGGCGGTTGTGTCCGAAACAGCGAAAGAAGTCATCTCCACTCCTGGGAGCCAAGCAAGACGGAAACCCTGGATTTCTGATGCTACCTGGCAACTTATTGAGCGACAAAGGACTCTCAAAGAACAAGGCCTTAACACAGACATAGCAAGAAAGGAGTATTCCAGGCTACAGACTTGCGTGAAAAGGGCATGCAGACGCAATAAGAATAATAATTCATCCATGCTTTGTGTGACGAAATCGAAAATCATGCTGCAACTGCCCATTCTAAAGACTTGTTCCAGAAAGTCTAACTTCTCACCCGCGACTACAAACCTGCCAGATACAAAGCTGCCAGATAGCGGATACTGATGGAAACACTTTATCAGACCTGGACAAAGTGTATGGAGAGACTATTCGGAACAACTCCATCGAGAAGTTCCGGAAGATTTTTAGTGCGGAATGACGCTGTGCATCCACTAGAACCGGACATACTTATTTCCGAAGTGGAAGACGCCATCAGACGTCTGAAAGTTAATGCCGTGGGTACTGATGGTATATATGCGCTAGTCTCCTAAAGAATCTAGGTGGCGAAGGTACACAGTTCTTACACCAGATTTGCTGCAAAGTGTGGAGAACTGGCCAGTGGCCGAGAGACCATCCATAAAAAAGGCTCAAAGCTAAAATGTGACAACGATAGAACTTTGTCTATTATATCGCATGCCAGTAAAGTATTTCTTTACATCATGAATTCACGATTGACAATGTTGCTGCAAATACCTGCAGAGCAGGCTGGCTTTGTCTCTGGGCGAGGGACACGGGAGCAGATTTTCATCGTGCGCCAGATCATCGAGAGATGTCGTGAATGGAACAAGCTGCATTAGATGGAAAAACATGCTGTACGTGCTCCTGGAGATGGAAGTCCCTGCTCACTTAGCTCACCTTATTGAGAACTTGTACGCCGAAAGTACTGCCGAGTTCGCATCTAGAACATCTTGTCGGACCAGTTCCAGCCGGAAAGAGGAGTAAGACAAGACTGTATATTGTCTCTGAAGCTCTTTAATATCTACGGCGGATACATCTTACGTAAGGTAACCGAGAACTGGGACGGTGGCATATCAATTGGCGGCAAAACGATCTGCAACCTACGCTATGTTGACGACACAACGCTCTTGGCTTCCAGTGATGAGGAGGCGATGTGTCTTTTGTTCCGGCGAATAGAAGCGGAAAGCATCGAATTAGGACTTCACGTCAATCATGCGAAAACCAAGTTAATGTTCGTACACCGGAAACAGTCTCCTCCACGAAGCCTAGAACTGAAAGACCTAGAATGCGTCAGCGCCTTCACCTACCTCGGCGCACTTTGATCTAACGATGGTAGCTGTGAACGTGAAATCATCCGGAGGATTCAAATAGCGAAGAGTGCTATGACTTGGTTAGATAGGATCTGGAGAGATCACGACATACAGAGGCAGACTAAGGTTAGACTTATACGTTCATTGGTGTTTCCAATTTTCCTATACGGTTCTGAAACTTGGACTATCAAGGCAGATCCGAAAAGCCGTATCGACGCGTTTGAGATGTGGTGTTGGCGACGGCTTTTACGGATACCTTGGGCTGCGATGCGCACTAATCAGTCCATACGCATAAAACGCCGGTTGTCTACGACGTGCCAGGACCACATACTCACATACTTTGGACACCTCTCTCGACGCTCCTCGGATAGCCTGGAGAGGATCATCATGACGGGAAAAGTTGAAGGCACAAGACTAAGAGGCCTTCCCCATGCAATATCGTGTGGCCAAATCACTGCACCCATGCAATTAAAACTGCAAGAAGCCATGCGCTTAGCCAGGGATAGAAGCCTATGGAGGAACCTGGTCTTCAACAGAAGGACATGACATGATCCTCAGCGTTGAGGGAACGACTAGTGATGATGAAGATCCTTTTTTGACTCGCAGTAGATCCAAACATACCGTTCAGTATTAAGGATCAATCCTGCCACCGAAAACACTTCTTTTCTCATGGAAATTTAGTTGGTGGTACAATTTTGATGGCAGATTTATTATTTTCGTTACCAGTCTTATTAATTAGGCCATCGAGTTCATATTTGTTAGGTGAGCCAATGATTAACCAATCATACTCATTTATTCTCCTCTCTCTCTATCTCCCGAAAGAGAAGGAATTGACCAAACCCTAAATATTTCAATGTGTAGATGTTTTCATGGTTTAATTCGTCAATATACGTTGTAAAATTTTCAACTGACTTTCCTTCATCGGTAATTGTCATTGGCTATTTTTTGCCGAATTCCGAAATTTTGGCCAACGGCGTGGATTTTGAAATCCGCGGCGGCGGCGGCGGCGTGGGTCCCACGGCGCGGCTACGCCACGCCGGCGCGGCGCACACGTCTGGCACGGCATATTCCTTCGCCGTCTGGCTTTCAAAAAGGTTAATATCGCAAACGAAAGTAATACAACATGGTACGCTAATAATAATAAACCACAAAGTGAATTGCTGGCACCAAAATGGGGACTTTTATAAAACAACATTTATAAAAAGCACATTCCTATAAAAGTTACACAAGTGTTGATATTTCACGCCGAATGCTAACGCGTAGTTATTAAAACGTTCGTCACATAATATGCGACAAGTGTCCTGGTATTCCTTTTTTGGATGTGTCCTTTAACATACTGATAGCGATAATTAAAAACAGGTCATGAAGAAAACTGGAATTTTCCACTTGTGTATGTACTTACATTAATAAAACAAACTTAGTTTTATGAGTTTATATAGTTAACTAGCTTTTGCCCGCGGCTTCGCTCGCGTTAAATTCGGGTAAACACGGTTCCCCTTTCCTGATTTAAAACACAGAAGAGAACTCGGAACAGAATATTATTTTAATACGCTACTGTAGACGATATTATAGGCTTTATAGCTTATGCAGGATTTTTTTGTTAGTCACAAATAGTCCACATACCCGGCTTTCAATGCCTTGCGCGTCCAGTTCAACAATGGGTTCAGAGTGCTGTTGGGACTGCCTCGTTTTTGCAGCGCGTCAGGTATGTTCGCGGAGGCGCGCACTGACGGTCTCAGTGCGATATTAAGAAAGAGAACGGCCTCCCTGATTCGTCGCGTGCGTGACAGTTCCAACAGCCTTCTGCGCCTAGTGTTAGAGTCGCCTGCTTGCGCTTTCTGGAAACATTGGGACTCTGTTCACATGTCTTCCAGAGGTTTAGTATATAATATAATATAGTATAAGTTTTACTAACATAGTTTTAAGTGAATGTATACTAACACTATGGACATATGATCTGAAATAAATTATTTGAATTTGAATTTGAATACCAATTTTTAGCTTTCTACCTTGAAAATTGCGGAATGCTCCATACAAACTTCCACCCCCCATTTTAGGAAAGTGGGGGGTTAGAAAGAGACAAAAAGTAGCCTATGTCACTCTCCATCCCTTCAACTATCTCCACTTAAAAAATCACGTCAATTCGTCGCCCCGTTTTGCCGTGAAAGACGGACAAACAAACAAACACACACATACACTTTCCCATTTATAATATTAGTATGGATTTGCCGTGGTTAGATGTCATATTTGTAGGTTAAATCTTGAACTCAATTTTTTTACCAGTTCCCGATATCTGAGACACTTAGCTTAGCTGCTTAAGCATACTTAGCTAAAACCGGTGACAATTTCATATTATGATCCCAGCGAGCTGATCTGATGATGGAGACCGAAGGTGGCCATAGGAACTCTGTGGTATACAGTTATAAACAACACAATCTAGTCAAGTTTGAGCTTGTTAGAACCGCATCGAGGTGTAGTAGACAACTGTGTCTAAACTAGGTTTCTTTCTACTTGCTTTAGTGTAAGCTAACAAAAACATATATTTAGATTTCGCATAATTAGCCTTAGCTGCGCAAAAACATTGTTTTTGGCTTAATTTTTCCATTTAAAATACATAAAAAACTCAATAACTCATCCTATATGTTATATTAATGGGATCTTTTGATTTTCTCGTAGTTAAGGCACTTAAGGCTGATTTAGCTAAATAACATTTTTAATTATTGCGTAAGTTTCAAATATATGAGAATATATGTTTTATTTACCTTTACAAGAACATGCAGGCTCTTCTACCACCTAGTTTACTGATAAATAAAAGGCTGACAAATTAAATAAAAAATAAATACAAGCATTCTAAACTTTAAAAAATATATATAGGTACGTAATGGCTGCAAGGTTGGGATTAGTGCTAGTGGTTAAGTTAGCACAAGACTTGCATATTCACGAGACAGATGTTGTGGTCAATCAACGTCATCCAAGTCATCCGACATCAACTAATAGGTGAATGCAGAATGATATCACGCCGACAATAAGTAGGAAATTACTCTGACTCAAGAAGTGCTGAATGAAAAACGTCAAGTGCAAATTACCTGGTAAGCAGTCGGAATGAAGCGCGAGGGAGTTAAGAGCATGTCATATTATCTATACTGTATAGGTATAGTATATTTTTTGCACCTTTCATTGTACAACAACCACACGACATCAGTGTAAATATGATTGTATGTGGCTTTATATTGGTAGCTAAAGAAAGCGAAAATAAAGTTATAATTTATAATTGTAATATAATAAAAATATTTTATAATTATAACACGACTAATAATCGTCGTTATGAAAATCTTGAGTAAAAATTGAATGTGATTAAACTAAACCCACAGATGATATAGGCAGGTTCAGTTGGATTCCTTGGATCGGTCATTGATAAAGTTTTATCCGCTCGCAGCGCCGCCTGCGTTAAGCTTTGCGCATTTATCTTATTCAGAATGACACGGTTCTAAGTTCGCGCAACTAATTGAACCGACTGTCCAAATCGTAGTTCAAGGCCATAAACTCTAGCGATGTTGCCGTGAACGCTCCGGCTTATTAAGTCATATGCGCCAACATAAATAAATACAAGATGTGCATAAAGTGAGGCGATCCTTAAATACAACCAATCATTTTGAAAGTGATTACTTCGTTTATTGCTTACCCATTACTGCATTCATTGTGAACATATAATATAAGAAGCAACAAAAGCGGCAATGTACAAGGTAGACTGTTGAATTGTACACTATTAAATGGGAGGTGCGGTCCGATCCGCGCTTACACGTCAGTCTTGTGCCGTTTTTCTTGGACGCCGGCTGTTTAACTACAATCTGTGCCTCGAAAACTCGTTTTTTGCAATAAAAAGTAGCCGCTCTGTGGCATCCGCGTCATTTTCGGAATCAAGAAAATAAAAGTTGTTTCCCGCCATGGATGACAGGTAATTTGCCTAGTTTTCATGTCATTAATTTCTATAATAGTTTTTAGACTGTTTGTTATTACCTGCGTATTGTTTTCCCTTATTTGATATAGATAATGTTTCTGTAATCATCTATTATGGCCTGCTATTACACATAAAAGCGTAGTAACAGGATAATTTACTTCCATTTTAGTTCGGTGCTTTAAGTTGGTAAGGACTCGGATAAGCGAGCGGTACTTTTTTGGGAACTACAAAATTTTAACTCCATTTTAAGAGATGTCGTTCACCCCGATGTAAGTTGCTTGGGTTTTTTTGGTGCTTTGGTGAATTTGCGGTTTTAAATAGCATGGACATTTGCAGTCACTAACTAGCATGATTTCTTGGCAAATAACATCATTAAGTGTAATTACTAACATTTTACATAATGAGTGTTCTTATTTACTAACTTCAAATAATATAAATAATATATTTAACAAAAGCACCTACTTATATCTTGTACCTATGGTTAGCTTTTTTAAATAGAGTTTGCTATATGTTAATAAATGTATTGTATGTTTTAAAAAAAGGTTACTCATTAAAGCAGGGTGTAAAAAATGAGGGTAGTTTTTTAAACGTACGTAAATTGTAAGTTGACACTTCTGCTTTTTTTTATTTTGTCGTTTGTGCACCTACGAGTACATAAACAATTCATTCCATGTACCGTTTTATCAATTTTAACTTTTTGTGAGTTTTAACGTTACTTTAGTTGACCTCTATTGTGTTGTGGTCATTAAATCATTTACGTAAACGGCTGGTATTTTTTTTATTGCATGATGCAGTCTCCATAAGCATACATAATGCGCCAGCCATTATTACCTTGACATTGTTATGTTATGACATTTTTTCCGTAAACAGTTTAAGTACCTACATATTTTGTATCTTACAAAACGTGAGTCATTTAGCAAACCAAATATGCAGGCCAGGTTAGGGTAGATAACACTCGTTATCGTAATTGATTCATCAGTGAGTATTAACTGTTAAGTATTTTTAGAAATACATAACTGGCCCGCATATCCCCGATCGACACCCGATACCCAAACGCCTCCATTTAATTTCTTAAGTCACATAACTAAGAGAATGCCTCTTGGCATTAAATCCGCCTTTTGTACAATAAAGTTTAAATAAATAAATAACTTGATAACAGTAGCCATTTCACCGAGTTCGGCTACTAAATGACAAGCAAGATATTAGCGTAGGCAATTATTTTTGCGAACTTTATAACCCCGGTGAAGGACAAAAATAGCAGCGCAAATGTGTGGGCGGGAGTTCGTAACAGCAAATACCTCACAAAAAGTCATTCACGTTATTCACTTCCTAATCAGCTCTTAAACTCTTATCCAAAATTACATAATTAAAAAGGTATAGGTATTACCTACGTTTATTTCGGTTAGTCTAATTTCAGATCGTTTTAGATGGATTTAGTTTGTATACAAATTCATTTCGTCAAATTTTAGTCGACTTTCACTTCGTATACTATCCATTTTGTATAATGTTGTTTCGTCTAAAATTTATTCTTAATTCTAATTGGTATAATGCCATTATGTCTCATATTCAATTTGCGTAATTATATTCTGTCTAAGGTAAAGGGCCCCTGTTTCGTGATAGTACGTTATTTCGTTAGTTTTTTTTCTGGCGCAAATAATAAGCAATTTAATTTTTTTTTATTTAAATTATGGATAAGAAAAAAATCTCTATTATTTAATCTCTCAAAAAAACCAAGTACTAATATTTTAGTGATTAAACTAACAGTAATATGAAACTCGAAACCTAACCGCGAACAGCTGTGCAGTATGCGTGTACTTCTTCTAACCGTAAGGTGCGCGCTCTCACTTCTTAAGCTTATGGAAAGGCAAGGGTATGTCCATTTGAATAATAGTTTTGAGAGTGTCTCTGTGGGTTCCCTAGTAATTGATTTGGCATATAAAAGGATTAAATGTAAGCATAGAAGTCCCTTAAAAGTGCAATCAATCGCCTCACGAAATAGCGGTCATCTTATTTTTTGTGTGTCTCCAGTTTCGTGTCACTACCGAATCAAGGATTTTCTAGATATTTTTTGGTTGCTTGTCTACCTATATATATATCAACGAAGGTAATCTAAATGTGAATTAGAAAAGAAGTAATGTATTTCGCGAAGCTACGTATGAGCTAAATTCGGTATATGTTTTTCTCACTAGAATTCTCATAAACCGAGTTTGAATATGACCCGATTTTACATTTTTAACATAAATTCGCGTATTAACTACCAGCACAATATTGCTTATAATTCGATTTATTTTATTTATTTTTGTGTATGTGTGTTATATATACGATGGTTAATGATTAATCCTACGTACTTTAAATATAATCTACTAAATAAAGTCCGTGAATTAAAAAAAAAATTGTATCACGAAGTAAGGAACTGGGTTTTTGTTACTTTTCCCCAAGTTCGTGACAGATAAATCTATATTGATAGGTAACACAGACACACACAAGTTACACAATAGACTTCGAATCGGTACTTTTACGATACAGAATTGGTAATTCCTTGTGTTCATTAAGTAGGTAGGAATCTTAACTCGTGAAACTGAAACAGATCCCCACACATAGCCTCGACACTAAGACAATATCAAACTTTAGTGGAAAAAATTAAAAATAGACAATTCTTTTAATGCGACCGTCCTCACGAAGGTGGAAGAAATAGTACATTGTTGTAAAGGCTTGAAAATTAACTATAGGTGACGAGTTAGTTCGAGGGCTGCCCCGTCAGGGCAGACCCTCGAAGATTCAGTCCATCTATAGAGCTTTCGGCCAAGACATTACATAGTGCTTTTTACGACTACTGCGAGGAAATAAACGAAGGAGTTTTCCACGCCATTTCCCATTATTTATCACACGTATCCCACCCAATCACTTTTTCCACCCTTTTCCACACCTTTCCTACTTTTTCACAAATCATTTTCCGTTATTTCCCACACCATTTCCCACTACGGTTTCCTACTTAAGTAAACCCGTTAAATATTTAAGATTATTACCAACAATTTATCATGTTTTACTCTGGAATACATTATACCGAAACAGGGGCCACGAGCTCAAACTTAGGAGCTGAGCTAAATTTTTGTCACGAAATAGGACTCAAATAAGAGGTTCACAAATAAATTCATATAAAAAAAAGTTTTAACTAAAACTACATAGTTTATACAAAAAATTACTCCCAAAGAATCAATATAACTCCCTCAAAAGCTTAAAAAATATTATTATGCATAGTAATATTTAAAAAAAATTACGAATTCTCAAAATTTTCTTAACAGCCTTAACCTGCCGAAACAGGGGACGTTTACCTTATTAAGGCTTCGATTGAACGAGTTAATTACTGAGTATTGGTTATATATATAGGCTTAACTTGTTGCTGGAAGAGCGGAGTCTCCTCACACAAGTATTTCCATACTTACTAGGAGGTCCCAATTCTTTCTCAATTTGTAAACACAATGATTGTAACCCATAAACTATTTTTAATATTTTCATTTTTTTTTCTATTACTTTAAATTTCTGCACTAGCCTATCCTAACAAAGTCTATTCGTTTTTGTTTAGATCGCAGTTTCAACTTCAATCTAACCTATATTAAAAGTTGTCAGACGAACAGAAAAAGAAAAATATTATAACAAAAAAATGTGTTTTCCATTAAATTCAAATCTTGCTATCTTTTTGGGACGCCATTAAATCATAGATTCATAGGTATAACATAAGACATTTACTTAATTTAGCATAGTCCCTAACCTCCTGCATCTCGAGGATAGAAATGATACCAGCGACGGCCCTACAGTACATACCTACCTACCACCTCATACCACAATCTATACCATAACCTTGTGGTTCCAGCACGCACACCTGCCAGTACAACGAGGAAGATGGCTCCATGCGCATGTACCTGCGGGGCAGGCCCGTCATACTGTACGGCCCCTCGGACGACAGCTTCGACCCTGCCAAGGTGGCCCCTCCGCCACAGAACAAGCTCAAGCTGGAGTGGATCTATGGCTACAGGTGAGTCTGAGTAACACCTACAGCTCATACCTGCCAGGCGCATGTACCTGCGGGGCAGGCCCGTCATACTGTACGGCCCCTCGGACGACAGCTTCGACCCTGCTAAGGTGGCCCCTCCGCCACAGAACAAGCTCAAACTGGAGTGGATCTATGGCTACAGGTGAGTCTGAGTAACACCTACAGCTCATACCTGCCAGGCGCATGTACCTGCGCGGCAGGCCCGTCATACTGTACGGCCCCTCGGACGACAGCTTCGACCCTGCTAAGGTGGCCCCTCCGCCACAGAACAAGTTCAAGCTGGAGTGGATCTATAGCTACAGGCGAGTATGAGTAACACCATGACTCCACAGCTCACACCTGCCAGGCGCATGTACCTGCGGGGCAGGCCCGTCATACTGTACGGCCCCTCGGACGACAGCTTCGACCCTGCTAAGGTGGCCCCTCCGCCACAGAACAAGCTCAAGCTGGAGTGGATCTATGGCTACAGGTGAGTCTGAGTAACACCATGACTCCACAGCTCACACCTGCCAGGCGCATGCATCTGTGCGGCAGGCCCGTCATGCTGTACGGCCTCTCGGACGACAGCTTCGACCCTGCCAAGGTGGCCCCTCCGCCACAGAACAAGCTCAAGCTGGAGTGGATCTATGGCTACAGGTGAGTCTGAGTAACACCATGACTCCACAGCTCACACCTGCCAGGCGCATGTACTTGCGGGGCAGGCACGTCGTACTGTACGGCCACTCTGTCGACAGCTTCGACCCTGCGAAGGTGGCTCTTCCGCCGCAGAATAAGCTCAAGCTGGAGTGGATCTATGGCTACAGACCACCACCACCCAACCCCATGTAGACTCCACCACTCACACCTGCCAGGCCCTATGCAGGCTTAACTGGGGGCCTTTTGCAAAAATGCATATTTACAAATATTTTTTTTATTTGAATTGTTTACGGATTCAAAACATCGTTTTGCTATGTTGAGTGTGAACAATACAATAGTACCTACTTAGTGGTTTATGAACTAAAAGCAATTTTCCCCATTATGTATAACACATTATCGATTATTGATACGCTCCCAAGGTCATCTGTAGTCGCTGACCGCAACGCTACAGGCAAATAAAACATTACTTTATGTTATTTGACGAATTACTACCCATTACCACATGTAGATTGATTGATAGTGATATGTTTTGAATCGACCATACATAATAGCTGCTTTCACGCTGGAATATATTTTATCTACACCAATATCATAAATCCTCTATTCCGCGTTCGGAAACCGCATGTAATTACCATCATTACTGCAACCAGTAACGTAATATCAGTGGCAGTGTGGTTAAAACGTATGAAAACTCATTACCCACGGTAATATGCCCTCCTCTCAGCCTGCCGGCACGCGCGCGCTCGACCGCCGGCACAATCGAGTTTGCTATGGCGGTGCAATGTCGGTCATTGTAATGGTTTCCGAACACTTCATTTAGGATTTATAATATGTGTGTAGATAAAGCAGTGTACGCAACTGTACGTAATTAGGCCTTATTACGTAATAGTTACATAAACTGCTACGAGTATTAGTCAAGAGTTGTAGGCACGATATAATATGATGCTTTCATGCTTAGTTATCAAAGTATCCATATCACATACCTAATGGCTCTCAAAGAGGGGAGATCGCGACTCGTCAACTATGAGAGATAAAAGATTATAATTATAATCATCATCAATATTAAGAGGGCCTGGCCCTCTGTCGTTGCAGCATTCTCCATTCCAGCCTATCTTGGGCTTTCGTCTTCACTTCCTATATGTGTGGCTACAGCACCATTCTTTAATCTGTGTCATGTATGATATTCTGGGTCTTCCTCTTCTTTCCTCAATTTTGCCCTCCAGGAGGATCAGGAGGATTATAATTATAGTGAACGAGATATATTTTGATACTCCAAAATCCCAGTGATGTCAAACCAATTTAGTTTCGCACGCGTTTACGATCAAAAATATCTGAGGCAATAATATTTTTACACATAGAATCTACGCTCTACGATCTATCTATTCTATATCGTTGAACATTCCGCCCAGCAAAATGTTCCGTTGTTTATTTCTATTTCCTACTAGTTGCTTCACTAACTTGAAACGATCCACTTTACCAATTGGCCACCTATCTATTACCACCCACATAGCCCAGAACTCCTTGTAGGGAGATATTGAACCCTTTAAATAGAATCGCGAGCCATCTGCGTTTGATTACTCATTTAACGACCTAAATGGAGTACTTTCAAATTTGACGCTAAATTGTAGGTACATACTGATGCCTAGTAACACATAATTTTCCTAACTGACTGCGGTGAGAACATTTCAGTAAAATAATATATTTTTGTTTTTAATTAACATTGTTAATAATTAGTACATTCCATTTCATTTATTTCAGACACTGGGGTAATTATATTGGACTGTTCGTGTGTTTTAATTATGAAAGTGTACCGATAAATATCGTAGTCACAAGGGAATGATATATCCAACTAATTAATTAATACCTGTAGAGTGTAGATTGTAGGTACAAAGTGTTTACAACCCTTAGCCGCCCTCCGGTAAATTAGGTAGGCCATACTGAACTACTTTTGCTATGGGACTAACGATACCCCAACAAAATATCCCAAAACTGACTTAGTCTCCTCACAAAAACCTTTCACCTACAAAGCCTATGAAGAAATGTATGAAACAGCCAATATTTATTTTGCTATTTCGGAGTTAGTTCCATACTAAAAGTGGTTCATTCTTTTAGTGTTGTTGTTTTATTTTAAGCCTACTAACCCCTTAGTCTATAAGATCCACTAATAATATTGTGTCTTGGTTACATGAAATGAATAATTCATTCATTCATTCATTCATTATGGCCTTTATTATCAACTCGTACCTAAGCTAAGCTAAGCCTAGCTAAGGATTGAGAAAATACACTGTATTGTGATAAGTCACGTTTTTTTTTGTATGTTACTTAATCAACAATAGTCGTTGTCTAGACAGACTAAATGAAACCCGAAGGCCGTTACTTCAAGCGTTTACCTACAAATACAAAGCCTAACTACTAGGTCGGCACGCACGTTCCACGTCTCACGCGATAAACTGATCCATATCGCATGTTATGTTCTGTCGTCATGCCCTATTTATTATTCAAAGGGTTTAGTTATGTCGAGTGGACACAAAAAATGTTTATTTTATTTTATTTATATATGGTCAAATTAATGCGTATAATAATTTTAAGTTACTGTGTTCTCACCGCCAAACCTACAACCTGCGTCCTCTATGAATGTCACAGTATGTCACACGGGTCATCTACAAAATCACTAATAAATTAAACCATAAACGCCACTTTTATGTTCTTACTAGCTCGAAATATATTCAAATTTTCACGAAATAGACTTAAACAGTAATTAGTAATTACATACGTCTGCCGTTCCTTTAATGGATGAAAACCAAGGTTAAACTGTCTATGCCCTTGCTTGTTATCAACATAATTACTCATTCGTATTTTGACCCGGGTTGGGAATAATTACTATGATTAGCCAACTGCAAAATTTCACTGAAATCTGTGAAACCGTGTTTACTTGATTGACAATCAAATACCTATAGGAACCTATCTATACATATAATAAAGCTGAAGAGGGTCGAAAGTCTGTACATGGAAGATAATCGAAAAAAAGTTGGCTGGGGATACTTAGAATCGATAACAGAACACGTCCCAACAATTTTTAGAATTTTTGTCTGTTTATCTGTTTGTCTGTTTATCTGTTTATCTGTTTGTCTGTTTATTTGACCGCGCATCACGTGAAAACGGCTGAACGGATTTCGATAAAATTTTGTATAGAGATAGTTTGAGTCCCGGGAAAGGATAATATATAGTTTTAATCCCGAAAATTAACCTTGGTGGGGGTGAAAATGGGGTTGAAAGTTTGTATGGAGAATTTTTAACCGCTGAAACGATTTAGATAGAAATAAGTATGGAGATAATTTGAGTCTCGAGAAATGTCATAGGATAGTTTTCAAACCCTTGTGGGGGTGACAAGGGGGTTGGAAGTTGGTATGAGGATTTATTTACCGCTAAACAGATGATTTTTTTACCGCTGAACTGATAAAGATGAAAGGTATAGTATGGGTCTCAAGAAAGGACAAATGATAGTTTTCACTCCGAAAATCAACCCTAAAGGGGTGAAAAGATAGTTGGAAATTTGTATAGGGAATTATTAACCGCAGAATCGATTTATTTATTTTTGGTCAAGGTGTTCATATTTATAACATGTTACCCGTCGATGCTTTAAATTTACATTTACCCGTTCTTAATAAATATTTGAAAATGTCATGTATGTCAAAGGGTTATTGCAGGTTCGAGTATTATATATGACGGACAAAGATGCATGGCCCAAACCAAAAAACTACTACAACATTTATAGGACACCGTTTAGGTAGGAAAACATATCAAACGTTTTGTGAAGCAGTCAGATTAGGATTAATTTTTCTTTATAATTAAACAATAGGTACATTATCTGTCTCTCAAGCTGTTTTGATATGTCTTCTTGAAGAACTACGTATTATTTTGTATCTTTAAGATCTAATAATGTATTACTGTTTTGAAAAAAATAAGTCACGTCGAGTATCTTTTCGGTCATAATGCTTCTTGGGCCAGAGGTGTAGAGTTAGAACCGGTGGTAGTTTTGGAACGAAGTTCCTTATTGGACGGTTCGCGGATGGGGGGCTAGGTGAAAAAAAGTCACGAAAAAGCGTCACGTCACGAAAACGCGACACCCATACGATTGAGAAACATGTAAAATGGAATGAAATAAAAAATATATAAAATAGAATAAAGTGAAGTGAAGTGAAGTGTAGTGAAAGTGAGAAGTGACAAAGTGATAAAAGTGAAAAAAGTAGAGTTCCTAAATGTAAAAAATGTAAAAAATGTCAAAAACGACAAAATTTCTAAATTTCATAAATTTCAAAAATTTCAAGTTTCAAAAATTTCAAAATTTTCAATTTTTTCAAAATTTTCAAAATTTTCAAAAATTTCAAAAAATTCAAAAATTTCAAAAAATTCAAAAATTTCAAAAATTTCAAAAATTTCAAAAAATTCCAAAAATCCAAAAATTTCCAAAAATTCAAAAATTTCAAAATTTCAAAAAAATACAAAAAAAAATAAAACCACAAAATTAACGAAAAAGTCAAAAATGTAATAAAATTAAATAACATAACTTCGTTCCAACAGAGTGTTCCACGACACTCACGTATTTTATTTGTCTCTGACGTTCATTAGTGCATTGTAATGTGCTTACCTTGAAGTATGTAATTACCACAATTATTGCAACCAGTAACGTAAAAACACGTAAAAACGTATGAAAATTCATTATCTACGTAACGTAATCAAAATCCGCCTCCCCCCCGACCGCCGGCACGCATGGTTTCAGTGGATTTTTAATATGTGTGTAGGTAAAGAAGTGTATGCTTCTGTACATAATTAGGCCTTATTACGCGTAACAGTTACATACACTACTATTTATCTCTTTTTAGGGTTCCGTAGTCAGCTAGGAACCCTTATAGTTTCGCCATGTCCGTCCGTCTGTCCACGGTCTAGCTCAGTTACTGTTCGCACTAGAAAGCTGAAATTTGGTGAGGCCTGATAAGAACTTTCAATAAAAACTATATTGAATAAAATCGGTTAAGCCGTTTTTTAATTATCAGTCAAAATCGCATAGTGAAAGGATGTGCCGGATAGTAAACTGACGTAAGCTCCGCCAAATATCCCTTAATAAACGACCGTTTGAACGGATGTTTCGTAACAGGGCGGCATTTACGAAACTACACTGAGCATCGCCCGACATGCTCTTGGCCGGTTTTTTTTGCATTGTTATCCCGGAAATCACCCCTTAAGGATTACTAATTCCTCAAATAGAAAAAAAACATTTCTGCATTTGTGACACCCCCCCATTTCAACCGCGCCTGTTCTTACCTTTCATGCGTAGACTGATTTAACGGGAGGATCGATTTGGATGATATTTGCCGTGGACATGAACGTATAAATACAAAAGTGGTCCTGTATCGTCCGATATACACCTACTATTGTATGTCGTTTAAATCATGCCAATAAAAATTGATAGGATAAATCCATCTGTCAACCTTTACTTCAAGTTCCGCCTCCAGGGTAGCGGGAGAGAAATTAGGGGTGAATTAGCCTCTTACTGACACAGACCGAATTCCACGCGGGCGGAGTCGCGGGCACAGCTAGTAATAATAATATTGTCAGTCATTCAATATTACAAGATTAATTTTATACAACTAGAGTATCTAGTCTACCTATAGTTGAGTGAGAGCAGCTTGCAGACAGCCCAATATGTTACATCTTAGGACTTCAATCCTTTATATTTAACGCAGCAAACACTCGTAATAGTTTTCGTAGGTAATTAATTACCAACCAGGAAACAATCAGAGTTGAAATCTAAGCCCGCCAAGCAAGGCCAACGCATCTTTTCGGTTGAGTGCCCAACTGTGTCCGCGTCGAGTCTGCCTGTTGTTGTCATCTGACGGACTGATTGACATGCCTCTTCAGCTTCTAAAGGTCCTATGAGACTGGTATCTGGAAATTAATTATTTTCAGAGCATAATTTGTAATTTGATTTGAATGAAACTTTTTAATCTACAGAGGCAAGGACTGCCGCAGCAACCTGTACCTGCTGCCGACCGGCGAGATCGTGTACTTCGTGGCCGCCGTGGTAGTCCTCTTTAACGTGGAGGAGCAGTGCCAGCGTCACTACACCGGCCACACGGATGACGTCAAGTGCCTCGCCATACACCCGAACAAACTTATTGTGGCCAGCGGACAGTGCGCGGGCCATGACCGGGTCGATGCACGGGTAAGTTACATAAACTGTGGCTTACTTCAATGTTAAATGGAGATAAAACCCAGAGCCAAAAAATTCAACTAGCTTTTGTTTTTTGGCACTAACGTTTAGAGCCTTTTATGTTTATGTGTACGTTTGGTGAAGGCTCGTGAACGTCAGCTGCCGCTGCGCTGGAGGATTGTGTAACAGTAGCTAACCAAATAAAAGAATTGTTATTTTAGTGTAAACTCATTTTCCAATGGTTATAAACATAACATATTCTCCACAGCCACACGTCCGCGTCTGGAACTCCGTTTCCCTGGCAACCCTGGCGGTGATCGGAGCGGGACAGATGGAGCGCAGCATCGCCGCGCTCTCGTTCTCGCGCGCCGATGGAGGCGCCCTCCTGGCCGCGGTGGACGAAGGCGCAGACCACACCATCTCGGTGTGGGAGTGGCAGCGGGATAAGGGGCACTGCCTCGCCGAGACCAAGGTAACTAGATAGTTTTAAACATTTTAGATCATATATACTCTTTGTGAGCTTCTAAATTTTATTACTATTAATAACAGCCTCCTAGCCCAGTCGGTAGTGAGCCTGCCTATGAAGCCCCAAGTAGCAAAATTTGGCACTAAAAAAGTCCTGAGAACATTTTAGAACGTGCTAATTAGTGTTCATGATTAGCACTATAATGGTGTCGTAAACCTTTACCTAACCCCAAATAGGCCCTAGTTTTATCACTGATTTATTCTATAAACATTACATAAAGGCTCTCACTGTGATAAATCAGCTCTATAATTGAAATGCCTGCAATGTTTATGTCACAATTAGGAACTATTAAAGTAACCAAAACATGTTTATAGTGCTAATTTGCGCCGTAAACGATTCTAGTGATCTTTTTTATCACCAAAAGCCTCGTGTTGTGTGCTGTCGTCGTCGTGAGGTTATTTCACAAGAAATTAAACAAATATATTTGTAAGTCATTCGCCATGTCCCTTTAGTTCCTTAAAGTGACATATAAAGGTACATACTAAAAAACATTCGTGAACCGTAATTCTGCCGGTACTTGCACTTGCGAAAATAATTGTATTGACAAAATCATTATGCTAATTTCAAGTTTGACAATGCGCCTTCATAATTTTACTGTTTTAATTAAATTTTAATTAATAAAATTAGGACTTGTCCCGACTGTGGCTGCTATAGTACACATGGGCTCCAGTCGTGCTGCTAATGTGCTATCACTTTCAGAAAACGGCAGCCATATTTTAATGGATATGGGTAGCCCTATAGCGATGTTGAGGGAGCATTTAAAAAGCTAAAACGTTATGTAATGGTCGTGCAAAGTCCTTTTATAGTGCAGATTAATCCTGTAATAGTGTTTGCGATACTGCTACAATACTAGTACTATAAAAGCTAATTCGACGCATTATTAGTGCATAATAGGTACATAAAAGTGTCAGTAAAGTGTCTATAGTATTAAATAGTACTATAATTGCTTTTTGCAAATCTATTACAGTGCAACACTTTAAAGATTCTTTTTTATGGTCCTTTAAGCGTTCTAAGAGCTAACTTATAGAACTAAATTGCTCTTTAATTTATAGAACCAAAACGCTCTATTAAAAACCTTTATAGTACAAGCAGTCACAATGGTTACCATTATAGGCCTACTATATCACTGATTGGTGATAAAAGGCCTTAGTTATAGAAGCTTTTGTTACTTGGGGCAGGAGGTCCCGGGTTCGAATCCTGGTCAGGGCATTTATTTGTGTGTTTATCACGGATATTTGTTCCTGAGTTATGGATGTTTTCTATGTATTTAAGTATTTATATGTATTGCAGTAAAACACTTCTATAATTGCATTAACACGTTTAATTTTGAAGATAAAGTAAATTATTTAAAATTAGCAACAATAATCAGATTATTTAAAATTAGCATTTCACGTAAAAATTACAATAACGGTATCTATATAAAGATATTTCACATTCAATAACTTCCTTAGTGGTCAGAATGTAATTAAATTACAATAATCAAAATATTTAAAATTAGCATTTCACTTAAAAATGAAGATAACTGTACCTATATAAGGATATTTCACATTCAATAGTTACCTTAGTGGTTAGAATGTAATTAAATTACAATAATCAGAATATTTAATATTAGCACTTCACATAAAAATGACGATAACTGTACCTACATAAGGATATTTCACATTCAATAGTTACCTTAGTATCGTAAACGTCTACTTTCCGCACAAAAGGAAAATAATAAGGATGGAGTACTAGCAAAACTGGTAAGTACAAATAAAGACTCGGCTGGTAATTTGGCTGCAGGAAAATAATGGGTCAATGAGGCGGATGATATGGATGGTGACAGATGATTCGCTGGCTGAACGTAGCCTAAATTAAAGAGCCAGGTCTTTGTACGCCCGTCAAACGAGGCAATTAGAATTTCGGGGATATTTTAACAAAACACAAAAAAAAGGCTATTATGGCACAAAAACGCTGGATACAAAAAAAAGGAATCGGATTTACAACGTTTTTAAAAAAATGTAAATAATATGATATTCTCGAAAGACAGGATAGCTAAAACTGTAGTTAAATTTTAATAGAGTTCGTGGGCAAGCGTCCCCTTCGGTTTAGGCGGACCCAACAGCTCGCTGAACTCTCTTTCTCACTTGGAGAGCCCGCTGGATGCGGGCTCTAATTCTCCGACGACGGTGAAGAATCACGCGGAACACGCGGCGGTTGCAGACCGTCTCGCCGCTCCGGCACCCACAAGCGCCTTCCGGAATCCTTCCGGCTCAGGCGGTCCCACTGTATAGCACTTGCTATATAATATATATAGCCTTTTTGCCCGGCAACGTATTTGGTTTTGTTTTTGCTTCAATAATGTATTAGCACTTGCTATATAATGTTTGAACGCAAAGATCTAGAGAAATAAATCGCACTTCACCACGATGCAACTAAGCAAATTATAGCAAAACCGTCAGACTCAACCAGAATATGTGTTTTTCTTTAAAAATCTCTTTGTCGATCTGACACACTCAATCAAAAATCAACTTTTTCTTTTTTGACAATCTGGAATACCTCAAAAATTCATATTCAAAATTAGGGAGGATATTATCTCAATTTTATAACTACCAGTCGTATTACAAAATGCGGACTGATATAAGAGCCATCTACCCGTAATGCCGTGAATCACAATGTACGCTTTTTTATATATCAACCGTGACCTAGCCTTAGACCTCCCTTAGACACAGAAGTTCAGAAGTTCTAAAGAAAGTCGACAGATGTCGTACGATAAACGTAGCGTCATGCTACAGCATCTCCCTACCAAACAAAGAAACAAACAAACAACAACACAAGAAAACACAAGAAAACTAACCCCAAGCAACAAAAAAAACACAACTTAATGCTAAGGCCAAAAAAGGTACAACAAGAGAACCCTAAACGAATTCCGGAAAAACAAAACCAACCAGTTATTAACATTACCCCTAAAGACTAATCTAATAGATTAAGAAGATGACAAAACGCCAACCAACGCGTCACGCGGTCCAAGACGTGACGGCCGGGATAGGACAGAAACTGCACCTGGCCACAGATCTTAATCCCTCACATCGAGTCTTCAAATTATACAACCAGGCTATCATAGACCGGGAAAGATAAACGAAGCCTTAAGCACCAACGGGAAAAAGAGTCAAATCTGGAAAAAGGAGCAAGGAAACGCTCAAACGAAAACAAAAAAACGATAAGAAACGAATCAAGCAAGGATTACCAATAAGGGAATGGCGGACTAAAGCGCATTTTAGAATTTTGAGAAATCTGAACGGGCCGAAGGAAGAAACTATTTCAAGATATCTTTAATATGATAGGTGCCGACGTGCTCGGAATCGGTATCAGCCAGTACATATACCTGTGGAGACACCCGTCTAACCACACGGCACCGAACGAAACGTGGAGCGAATTTACCGCCTCGAAAAGGATCAGCGGAGCCACGCTGGAAATTCCGGCGCCAAACGATTTGTTCACCAACGATTCTTGTCGAAGAACGGTTCGTGTTGAATTTGGCGGCGTTACGATGAAAGGCCAAAGCCATCGAATCAGAAACTTTATCGTACACCTCACGAAGCGTCTTAAGATTCGAAGCGCGTTCCATCCGGCTGAGTCCCACATCTTGGTCCACAACCTGATTCTCAACACGTTCACGAATCATTGACAACTCGCGGCCGTACATCAAAAAATTCGGTGTATAAGCAGTAGCCAAATTTATACAAGAGTTTAAATAAACAGCGACCCGATGTAAATGACCCGACCAACTGCGTTGGTCATTTTCAACTAAAATGCTCAAAGTAGTAATCACGACCTGGTTATATCTCTCCACAACATTCGCTTTTGGCGAATAATATGGGGTATAACACGGACCTGGAATATTATAGCTCGCCAGGAAATCCAGAAATTGACGACTATGAAAAACTGTAGCGTTGTCACAGAGAATGTTAGTAGGAACACCGTACCGACTCACAAAATAACCTCCGACTCTAATGCCATCGATATTGACCTCGCATTCACCAACTTCAAAGGGACCAACCAAACAAATTTGGTAAAAACGTCAACCAAAGTCAAAATATAACGACAACCATTACGGCTAACCGGTAAAGGACCAATTAAGTCAATGGAAAGAAGATCCATTGGAGCCGCAACACGACGAGGAAATAAGCGAAGTCCACGAGGTTGTGAATTTGCAATTTTATAAGACTTGCAAATCTGACATTCGGAAAGGAACCTTGTAACATCACGGTACATATTCGGCCAGTAGTATAAGTCACGAGCTTTTAAATACGTTTTCATAACACCAGGATGAACGTTGGGAAATCCATTATGAATTTCAGCAACCGCCTCTCTAGTCCTTGAAGCAGGAAGAACTATACGCCACGGATTGTGATGGTGCTAAAGGGTTTTCGATAGATACCCTGCGCATTAAGACACCATCCCGAAGAGCAAATGCAGTAAACATTTGAGGATTGTCCAAAACCCCCTGGTAAATTCGTTCATACCAAGGATCTCCAGAAGGATCCATACCACGCGCGAATGAGATAAGCCCAACTTGAGCGTGGGACAAGGCGTCAGGAACAACATTAAGGACACCTTTTTTATGTTCAATCTCAAAGTTATATTGGGAAATCAAAGTTGCCCAACGAGCCAAGCGCCCGGTAGGATTATCAAGGGTGATCAACCATTTAAGAGCAATATGGTCAGTAATGATCTTAAACCTCATTCCATCGAGATACCCGCGGAAATGCTTTATGGAATCAACAACAGCGAGAAGCTCATGTTCGGTTGTCCCGTATCCACGTTCAGCTTTAGTGAATAAACGAGAATAATAAGCAATTGGATGTTCAACGCCGTCCAACTCTTGAGCCAGGACCGAGCCTAAGCCAACCTGGCTAGCGTCACATTGAAGGATAAAAGGTTTCGAAAAATCCGGGCAAGCCATCAACGGAGCGCTCATCAAGGCATCCTTCAATTTAGAAAAAGCTTCACTAGCACTATCGTTCCAATCGATGGGATCACGTCCCTTTCTCTTACCGATAAGTGCCGTCAGAGGAGCAATAATCGAAGAAAAACCATCCACGAAACGGCGATAATACGAACACATACCAATGAAAGCACGTAGAGACTTGGCAGAACAAGGGGTAGGGTAATCCCTAATAGCTTCTAATTTCTTCGGATCAGTTTGAAGACCACGCTCATTGACGATGTAGCCGAGATACTTCAATTCAGACTTATAAAACTCGCATTATCTAAATTAACCGTAAGACCAGCTTCTTTCAACCTATCACGAACCTTACGAATAAGCCGCATATGACTGTCAAAATCACGAGACACCAAAATCAAATCATCAACATAGCCGAAGATAAAATCCTCAGACTCAGGGGTATATTCAAAATTGACAATCATGTCAGTAAGCCTCTGCATCTCGGACGCAGCGTTGGTTAAACCAAAAGGGAGACGAACGAACTCAAAGAGGCCCCTTTGGGGTACAATAAAGGCCGTTTTCTCACAACTGGCCTTATCAGCTAAGGGGATTTGCCAAAAGGCGCTCCTAAAATCCAACGAAGTTAGATATTTGGCACCTCGTAGGTTATCAAGGATGTCCTGGATGCGCGGGAGAGGGTATGAATCTCTGATGGTGACGCTGTTCAACTTCCTACTGTCCACGCAAAACCTGACACTACCATCTTTCTTGGTAACCATCACCACTGGGGAAGCCCAGGGTGATCGTGAGGGACGAATAACGCCTGACTCTAACATCTTGTCGATCTCTTCGTTGAGAATCTTGAGTTTGACTGGAGATAAGGGATAGTAACGTTGGCGGATGGGCGAACCAACAGTCTCAATCTTATGCGAAAGCCACGAAGTACAACCTAATCCAGCTTTATCAGAAGAAATCTCCTCAAACTCGTCAATAACAGATTGGAGTTTTGATTCCTGCAGTGGTGCAAGCACCGTACGAGGGTGGACATAGCGAACCTCACCTACTCGTGGGACTGCGACAGGAACATGATGTGAAGCGACGTAAAGCTTACCTGACAAACCATCACGGGCATTCCGTGATGGTTTGTCAGGTAAGCTTCTTTAAAATGTCAATGAGACCAAAAGCATTCCAACACTCAATTCCTAAAATAAATGCAGTAGGAAGATTACTGCTCACTAGACAGGGGTGCAGAACGCGAATGCCACTAAAAAGAATGGGGACGTCCAAACCGCCTAGAATTTCAATAGGAGAATTGTCGGCGGAGACATAAGGCCGGATATCCTCGTGATATGTTATACCGAGCTCCGATAAGAGGGATATATCAATTAGTGAAACCTGAGCACCAGAGTCCAAAAGAGCTCTTACCGAAGAGCCAGCAACTAAAACATCAATAAAAAGTCTATTATCCGGGGCATTATTAATATAAACGGGCGACACCGATGGACCTCTCAGTGCGCCACTTATTCGTTTTTTGACGGACCAGAATTACAACTAGGACAATCGCGTGTGATTGCACCAACACGCTTACACTTGAAGCACACTGCCCCTGAAACGTTAGGACAATTACGATAGTTATGACCAGTTGCATCACACTTCATACACACTATAGAACTGGGTTGACCTACAACTTGAGCACTAATCGGTGCAATAGCCAAACGTGCTGGACGTGAACCTTGAAAGGCTTCAAAATTTTTCGCGACTTCTAACAAACCATCAATATCCCTGGCCACGTTAGTTGCAAGACAAGGATGATATCTAGGATTCATTCCATATTTAATAATGTTAAACAGGTTGTCTTCGGAAACCGGTGTACGAAGCTTTGCGTTTAGATCGCGCGCCTGAATAACAAAATCGACCACTGACTAGTTGTCCTTCTGTAATAAAGCGCGAAGTTGGCTCTCAAGCTTGAAATCGAAATCGGCTACGTCGAAGGTTTTAACGAATTCAGACTTTAATTCCGCATAAGTAAGACCCGGATATCTGATTGCCCTAAAATGTTTCAAGGCACTATCTGACAACAATTCATGGAAACGTCTGACAACATATGAAGGATTGACGTTACGCGCCATACCTTCTTCCTCGATTCGAAAGAAAAATTCGCGAACAGAAGTGTCCCCGGAAAAGTTCAAGTTCCATTTCGTACGTGAATAATCTTTGAAAGGAAAAGGCGGGGGAAGTCCGGACATATGCATCACTTGGGGTCGTGGTTCAGAATCAAAAAACTGTTCTTCATCGTTTGCCATTGGTTCTAAAATCCTCGGATGGTGAGAGTTTAACGACGAGTGTGCATAAGGCGTCTCAGCAATTGATCCTTCATTACTTAAGTGCGACATGGCGAAAAGTCGAATGTTGTCTTGCGTTGCAAGTTCAAACAAAAAAAATAAAGTTAATCGACCTAAAAATTAAAATCCGAAGTTCGAGTATATCAGTGGTCTAAACCAAGCGCTTAAGTCAAAGAAAGAAAATAACACTCGAAGTCTAAATGCTAACTTAGAGTTCGAAAACAAAAAAAAAACAAGTTCAGTTTCTGAAAAAAAAAAACAAAATGCAAATCATACATTCTATGTCTGACTTACCTGCGAATTCCAAGGTATTCGGGATATGTTACGGGTAATTGAGAAAAAGGCATAAGTAAAGGTCAACAGATAAATTCGGTTTTTTTTTAACATAATTAAAAGCAATATTTCAATATGACGGAATTCGGGTTAATGATGAGACGTAACGAGGCAGCAGGCTGAAACAAACCAAAATCAAGGTTAATAGAACCGCGACTGGTCTACGGTCACCGTCTCACAAATCCAAAAAAAAATTATTTAATTACAATTATTAAAAGTAAATCCAGAGTTCTTTACCTTATCGGGCGCCAATTTGCAGTAAAACACTTCTATAATTGCATTAACACGTTTAATTTTGAAGGTAAAGTAAATTATTAAAATTAGCAACAATAATCAGATTATTGTCTTCGGTTGCCGCGATAGTTATTCATGAAATAAAACAATTAATAAAAACGGATTTTATCGCCCCGTTGACCACGAACGCTGTAAAGTGTTTGAAACGTCGGGATGTAATTTAAACTCAATACACGCGATAAAATCCGTTTTTAATTGTTTTATTTCATGAATAATCAGATTATTTAAAATTAGCATTTCACGTAAAAATTACAATAACGGTATCTATATAAAGATATTTCACATTCAATAACTTCCTTAGTGGTCAGAATGTAATTAAATTACAATAATCAAAATATTTAAAATTAGCATTTCACTTAAAAATGAAGATAACTGTACCTATATAAGGATATTTCACATTCAATAGTTACCTTAGTGGTTAGAATGTAATTAAATTACAATAATCAGAATATTTAATATTAGCACTTCACATAAAAATGACGATAACTCTACCTATATAAGGATATTTCACATTCAATAGTTACCTTAGTATCGTAACCGTCTACTTTCCGCACAAAAGGAAAATAAAAAGGATGGGGTACTAGCAAAACTGGTAAGTACAAATAAAGACTCGGCTGGTAATTTGGCTGCAGGAAAATAATGGGTCAATGAGGCGGGTGATATGGATGGTGACAGATGATTCGCTGGCTGTAGGTACGTAGCCTAAATTAAAGAGCCAGGTCTTTGTACGCCCGTCAAACGAGGCAATTAGAATTTCGGGGATATTTTAGCAAAACAACAAAAAAAAGGCTATTATGGCACAAAAACGCTGGATACAAAAAAAAGGAATCGGATTTACAACGTTTTTAAAAAAATGTAAATAATATGATATTCTCGAAAGACAGGATAGCTAAAACTGTAGTTAAATTTTAATAGAGTTCGTGGGCAAGCGTTCCCTTCGGTTTAGGCGGACCCAACAGCTCGCTGAACTCTCTTTCTCACTTGAAGAGCCCGCTGGATGCGGGCTCTAATTCTCCGACGACGGTGAAGAATCACGCGGAACACGCGGCGGTTGCAGACCGTCTCGCCGCTCCGGCACCCACAAGCGCCTTCCGGAATCCTTCCGGCTCAGGCGGTCCCACTGTATAGCACTTGCTATATAATATATATAGACTTTTTGCCCGGCTACGTATTTGGTTTTGTTTTTGCTTCAATAATGTATTAGCACTTGCTATATAATGTTTGAACGCAAAGATCTAGAGAAATAAATCGCACTTCACCACGATGCAACTAAGCAAATTATAGCAAAACCCTCAGACTCAACCAGAATATGTGTTTTTCTTTAAAAATTTCCTCGTCGATCTGACACACTCAATCAAAAATCAACTTTTTCTTTTTTGACAATCTGGAATACCTCAAAAATTCATATTCAAAATTAGGGAGGATATTATCTCAATTTTATAACTGCCAGTCGTATTACAAAATGCGGACTGATATAAGCGCCATCTACCCGTAATGCCGTGAATCACAAGGTACGCTTTTTTATATATCAACCGTGACCTAGCCTTAGACCTCCCTTAGACACAGAAGTTCTAAAGAAAGTCGACAGATGTCGTACGATTAACGTAGCGTCATGCTACAGTATATTATCTATTACATATATCGTCGTCTAGTACCCACATCACAAGCCTTATTGAGCTTACTGTGGGACTAGGTTGATTTGTGTAAGATTGTCCAATAATAATTATTTATTTACTATTAGAGTGGTGCTGGTGGCAGTTAAGACTACAAAACCGCGTGTTGTATTTGATGCTGGTTAAGGAATTCAAGCTTGCTGAATGTTAAATAATGTGACTTAATAAGTTATTTATTCCCTAGACAATGACAGTTAGTCTTCAATCATGATCATAACGGACATCAGGGCTTAATGATATACCTAAAGGTTGCAACTACCAGCTACCGAACGAATACTTAAGTATTGTTAACATTTTAAAGTGCCATGGTGTATTTACGCCCTCTTAATTATTTTTGCATGTTTTTAAAGTGGGGCATTCCACTCATACAATAGATTGTTATTAAATCAAATACAAATATTGAAAACATTGAAAAAATAATCAACCCAGCAGGACTTGAACCTGCATCGATACGCCTTGCCGGGGCTCGATCGCTTTACCAATTAAGCTATGGGTCAAGTTACTGAGTTGACGAAATTTTCAATGCCTTCAATCATCTTTTTGCATTTATTTTGATTTACATCGGCTTTACAGCAGCCGTAAGCGACATCTAGGTACTAACTACTAGAGTTAGATACCCTTCCCGCTGACACTATCGCAAGTGTCACAACGGAAATATAGAGGGCGCTGCTATCAACTCATAATTATTTTTGCATGTTTTTAAAGTGGGGCATTGCACTCATACAATAGATCTTTACTAGGATTACGACGTGAGGGTTGCCACCAATAAAATTAAACAAACTAGAATTTATTTCGATAAACACTGTCGATCTGTTTAGATAGACCTCTATTTCGCTTGTTCCGCAGTGCTCGGTAGACACGGTGGTGGCGGCCGAGTTCCACCCGCTGGACCGCAACCAGATCGTGACGTGCGGCAAGAGCCACATCGCGTTCTGGACGCTGGACCACACCAACATGCTGTACAAGCGCACGGGCGTGTTCGAGTCCCGGGACAAGCCCAAGTACGTCACGTGCCTCGGCTTCAACCATACCGGTGAGTTTTATCATTTGGTTCTATCAAATCAATTATTCCCGATAATGGTAGAATCACATTTTTTGGACCCGGGGTATGTCCTTAAACTACGTCCGGACCTGTATATGTCCTTAAACTACGCCAAAAAGAGAGGTATGGGCACTGCGAATGGCATCTCGCTAATAAGTGTGGTAGGTAGCGAATGTCATCGCTCAAATCTGGAGCAGAGCCCGACTGGGGAAGTACCTCCACCTTACAGAAAACCACAGCCAAATAACACTAGACCCTACTCATAGTGTTGTGTTCCTACTGGTGAGTAAGGTTGCCAAAGAGCTCAAAGAGGACGCAGTGTGTTGACGATGAGGGACCTTCTTGTTCCTTTAGTCGTCAACACAGTGAATCCTCCTTTTTGTAAAGGGTCGGCAACGCGCATGTGACTCCTTTGGAGTTGCAGGCGTCCATAGGTTACGGTAGCTGCTTACCATCAGGCAGGCCGTATGCTTGTTTGCCACCGTCGTGGTATAAAAAAATAACATAAATCACATTATATTAATTTACAAAAAATATATTGCAAAATTTCATTTCGCCGTATGGCCAAGTGGCATCTCAACTTAGTGTTGGGATATTAACTTAAAGATACACTTTTTAAGTTCTTAATTTTAGGGTTTAGAATTATTTCGTACCCATAATATATGAAACACAGTTATATCATCTTTGTTTTTGCAAAATGCCGGTAAATTTTTTACAAAAATATTTTTGCAATTGTAATTACTGGTCCTTGAGCTTCGCCTATTATTTTTGTAAACACAATTTCCCAGGCGACGTGTTGTCCGGCGACTCGAACGGCAACATCATCGTGTGGGGCCGTGGCACCAACACCATCGTGAAGCTGGTGCGAGGAGTGCACTCGGGCTCCATCTTCTCCCTGCTGGCGCTCAAGGACGGCTCCGTGGTCAGCGGCGGCGGCAAGGATGGCCGCGTCGTCATGTTCGACGCCGAACTCAACGCGACGGGACATGAGAACATCGTGAGTCGTAGATTTAAGCACGAATATAAAATATTTCGGCAGCTGCAACATACTTACCACACCATCGCTTAGTCATTTAACCTTTTGGCCGCCGTCGGCATGTATACATGACAACGAAAGAATGGTACACTGGCGCCGCTGTCGTGTATACAAGACACAAATTCATGCGCCCGGTATATGTGAAAAAAATGAGAAATGTAATTTCTTTTACTCATATTAATGCTTTAGGTCTTTATTTTTTCAAACATTTCCATTTAAAGCAGATTTATAAATCCATTCTGTCATAATAAGGCTATGTTTTTGCTGTTCCTCGTCGCCATTGTCGTTTATACACGACAGCTAGACAGCACTAAATATCAAATCGCAAATACGGTTTTATGTAAGCATTTGAACACTTGTTAATTGGCAATTGGTGGTAACGAGTAACTAGAATACGTAAAACGAGAGAGAGACAGGTATAACTATAGATGAAGTTTAGGGAGCTTCTTCAGCTGATGTAAATAGTATAAAGTCAGACAAGTAAATCTGCCATTGTGGTGGTCTACGTAGAAATATTCTATGACAAATAATAAATGTTCTGTTATTCTAGAACATATGATTTTTAACTGCATTTTATTGATTTTTCGATATAAAAGTTACTTTTAGTTAGTTTTGAGACACGTGTAATTTACATGTGTAATTGTCATTGGCCTCCTTTGTGAAACAAAGCTGAATTTTAACGGCCTCCTAGCCTAGTTGGTAGTGACCCTGCCCATGAAGCAGGAGGTCCCGGGTTCGAATCCTGGTCAGGGCATTTATTTGTGTGTTTATCACGGGTATTTGTTCCTGAGTTATGGATGTTTTCTATGTATTTATCTATATATATATCTTTTACCCACAACACAAGCCTTGTTGAGCTTACCGTGGGACTAGGTCGGTTTGTGTAAGAATATCCCATAATATTTATTAATATTATTATTTATTATGTACCTATTAGTGTAATATTAGCTAATATTTATTAGTTGCTGACTAATAGCTAATACTTTACTGGTGTAGCTTCGAGAAACGCACACTAGAATACTTGTAAAAATTATTAGCTCATAGGCTAATATTATTAGTCTAATAATCTTCGAAAAATAGGGCCCTGTTCCGGTACATTTATATTATCGACACACGATGCGCAGCTCTAACGGTACGCTTAATAAGTTTACGTACCGACAAACGCTTACGCCGTTGACCTAGAGACTATCATTACTTAATCTGTGCGAAAACAGTCCTTGTCGGTCTGCACTCCAGACAAGTCCTGTGCGCCGCTGTCGTGTATAGACGACTTCTCGTACAGCCTAGTGCGGTAATATTACGTCATAAATCGATATGGTTAAGTGGTTGTTTTTTATGATAAAGACCTTCTTTTTTAACATTGTCGTGTGTAAAAAATATTTGTATTGGCATTTTCGAAAGAAAATAAAGTTGGTAAAAAACAAAGCCAAATTCAGAAGATTTTTACCGTCGATTATCAATATCGATATCACTACTTGCAATCCCTATTAGTTAATTTGGCGTGTGAGTGAGCGTCTTTGCGGACTAGGTCCGGCGGCCAAAAGGTTAAGCAAACATTATAAAACTACGTATGGTTTTTGACGCTAAGCCATGGCGGCATAGAGCGCCAATATTATCCTTAAACTCGCGTGAGGGGTCCATTTCGACTCCCCATCCCCGTCGCTCTGCTGGCTTTGAATGGCTCTAATGCATGGTGCAGAATAGCATATTGGCGTAAAATATTTTGTGTTGTAATTTTTGTGTTTTCAAATGCTTCATTAGCAATAACAATCGCAGTAAAAACAAGAAAGTTTTAAATAGTAATTGTTGTTTTTAGATTGAAGGCCACTACGGCGGCGTGCGCGTGCTGGCCGAGGGCCGCGGCAGCCAGCTGTTCGTGGGCACCACCAGGAACTGCATTCTGCACGGGGACCTGCAACTGGGCTTCTCACCTGCTGTGTTAGGTTACTATATATTCTAATATTCATTATTTCCGGAGGTTCATTCATTTCTTGATTTTTTTAAACAATTGTCGAAATTGGGATCGGAACTTCTTATTTATTTCGAAATTGCTATAACTTATATTTATTTGCTTCTAAATAAACGAACTGTGATGCATTAAGTTAACTTTGAAAAAATGTGAATGACATGGTATTGTTGATGTAGGTCACGTGGATGAACTGTGGGGGCTAGCGGCGCACCCCACGCTGCCGCAGTTCGTGACGGCGGGCTGGGACCGCCTGCTGCAGCTGTGGGACGGCCTGAGCCATTCCACCGTCTGGAGCAAGGATATTGAGGTCAGTTACGTAGATAACATTGTACGTTCATGTAGGTCACGTGGATGAACTAGCGGCTAGTGGTTTTTATGAAGTGGTTTGTATTCTTTGACCTCCACTACTTTACAGCTGCCAGATGTCCAGATCTAGAAATAAGCATAGTATAGCAAACTGACTAGAGTGGTTTCGTTGCTCTCATTATTGTGTCATATCTGACGTGGCTAGCTTTCCGTTTGTATTAGCTTATGAGCGGTACAGTGTTAATCACTCCTTGCTTAAAAATGCATCTTGAACCTTTTGATCGCCAAGCGATGAACAAAAATGATCAGTTTTATATTGTAATTTAGTTCACGCATGTAAAATATTGTTTCTCACCAGACTAAACATGGCTAGTTTTTATTAATTAATAAAGCCCGCCAGCTTGAACATGTCATGCTCGCTTAAAAGGCTCTGCTTATGGTGGCGTCGTTGATCGGGTCGCCACTTTCCCGAAGAAAGGTTGAGGGAGGCGATGGCTGAGATATGCGTCATACTCGTGAACGGGTGCTGTTTGTGGAGACCGGTCTGTTTAGGCTAACTGGGGCAACACATTTACGTAACTTTTTATTAATCATATTTAATTTTAGTTTAATTGGCTTTAGACACAACATTCGGTGCTTGATTATCCATATTTTTTTATTCAAGACACTTGGAGACCTTATACATCTCTAAGTATAATTTAGAAATAGTATGTTTATTGTATACTAGAATCACTTAAGTACTTTTTTTATATTATTTAAATTCAAAGTTTGTTTCTAACTGTTGATGATGGATTATTATAATTTGGAAATTTATGTAGAAGACACAGTTCAGTTAAGAAATTATATCAAACTTGTATGTAATTTATTTTCAATAGTCAGATTTGGACTCATCTTTTTTCTTTGGTATTTTTCTTAAACTATAACCTATTGTTGGTTAATCTAACCTTGGTTTGATATGTTTTCTTATAGAACAACGCACTATATGTATTGTTTAGTTTTGATGTACAGTTGTTTTGAAAAAATAAGTCCCGCCGAGTTTCTTGCCGGACATAATTCTTCTCGGGTCAGAGGTGTAGGGTTAGAACCGGTGTAGTTTGATTTTTTTTCTCTCTCTTTTACTTTGACGTGTAAAAGTGCCCTTGTGGCCTACTTACTGAATAAATGTTTGAGTTTGAGTTGAGTTTGAGATGCGTCACTGACGCCACGCAATCGCGTTGTTTAAGCGAAGTTGAACTTTGCTGACTCCCACGTAGGTCTCTACTGCATTAGCCAAGCTGTCGGCTGTAGACGTCGTTGGCGTCCATGACACGAGTTCTATGTCATGTCAGTGGCGTTCAAAAGATTAAGAAGTATCTCTCATGTGCCATGACCATGACTAAAAATTATTCCTTCTTTATTCATAATGATGAATCAAGATTTCAAAGGAGGTTCTCAATTCGCTAGTTTCGTATATTAACCAATTATTCGCAGATGTTTGGACCGATTTGGAAAATTATATACTTAACTTAATTTAATACTGGGTTCATGGTGTAACTATTTTGATTATTTAAATTTTAAAAAGTTAACGCCCAGAAATATCCGTTTAAAATTCAATCAGGTCGGTCTTTTTAAGGCATATTGTTTTTTTTTTGTTTATTGAAGTACGGCATGCTGAGTCTGTCTAGTGCATATTGCTAAGAAAAGACTATATTCTAAGATAAATACATTTATTTTAAGGTATTCTTTCACCTTATGTCCCAACCGTGGGACTTCTCAACCCACCCTCGTAATGAAGTAATGTTGTGTCGAGCAGGAGCGCGCGCAGTGCTGCGCGTGGGCGCCGGGCGGCGGCGCGGTGGCGGTGGGCTGTCTGTCCGGCAAGTGGCTCGTGTTCGACCCCGTGTCCAGGGACCTGCTGGCGGCGCACCATGACGGGTAAACTGCCTACTGATTGTAACTATCTATGTATTGTAGCCACGCCATATGAGGGCCGATGACCAAATAGGCGGCGGCGGCGTGACTGACAAAATGAATTAAAATAACTTTTTGTAAACAACTTACAGCTTGGCATTATGAATTTTGTTAAATCGATATGTTTTTATATTAAGAACACTAACTTCTGGGTCGCTAACACCAACTTCTGGGTCGCTAACACTAACTTCTGGGTAGCTCTGCGTCTTCATTCCTACGTAGAGCTCGGCCTTTGGCCCTGACAGGGGCTCTAACCATCGGGTCTGCCCTGTGCACATTTAACCATAGGGTATTCTGCTGGTCTAGATACTCTAGATAGGTCGTGAAATGAATCTTTGTCTTGCTGCCCAAGCGTCAGTAGGATGTTGATTCAATTCTTATTTATTCGGTTTTTCCACAGATCAGAACCGATCCAAACCATTCAATATTCTCCGGACAACAAGTACGTGGCGCTGGGGTCGCGGGACAACTTCATCTACATCTACCAGGTGGACGACGACTGCCGGCGCTACACCCGGGTCGGCAAGTGCTTGGTACGTGTCCTGTCCACCCACGCACTTACTTCCTACTCGTACCTTCTTCGTACATACTTACCCACTTACTTCTTACTCTGTCTGTCACGTGATTTTGTAGCGTATCGTCATCGATTTATTGATTATAAGTACTTGAGTAGTTATGGTTTTAAAAGCACTACGCGTAGTACCATATTAACATAACAATTTTGGTTGCGAATATAATATCGATTAGAAGAAAATGCTATTGTTTATACATAATCATATTATTTTTCAAAACAACTAGACATCTAGTATAAATTTTAGCTATGACGATAAGTAGGTCATTCTTTTAGTTAGAATATTGACACCTATTATGTAGAAATTATTTTCCTGTCTATCTACTGACTGCATTTAACTGAACTGAAACGTTTATTTGTTCTACCGTTGACACAGTACTAAACAATCATAATCCTCATGATGAAATAAGCGTTTGCAATGGTCAAAGTGTGTTGCAAATGATCAGAGCTCAGTGGTATTTAACCTTCTGACCGCCAGGTGGCGAAGTAATACGCCGTACCCCTGACGCCATCGCCAAAACAATACATAGATTTCAGAGTGGTATTTTATACTTTTTGAACGAACGGCTATTGACGTCGGTGGCGTCAGTGGCACGAATTTGGTGTCGGCTACGGGCGACTGTGGCGTTCAAAAGGTTAAATATTACAACGCCTCAAGTCTAAGTCTCACTTCTGCATTACTATAGAATCTTTAAATAGCAAACCTGTTTTACTTTAAGTTAATGAAGTTGTCGTTTCACACAGTGCACGGAGAGAAAGCGTAGAAGGGTAACATCCTGCATGTTACTATACCTATTTTGTCTGCCAGTTTTTGCTATTAAATCTAATGCTACGCTTTTACCCTGTCGGCTGAATTCTTTAATCATTGTGTAGTTAGCAGCAGCAACAGCTAAGCGGGCGAGGAAGTCAAAATTTCCTGAAGTCAACTTTACACTAGTTGTCTGAATAAAGAAAATATTTAATCTTTACTAACGACTAAAGCTGATTGTGCACAATGTATAATGATCAGCCGACAGGGAACATTAGTAGGTTGTGTAGATAGGCACCTATTTAGATTGTGGCTTGTGTCAAGTCGGAGAAAATTCTTAGTTAGTAGTTTAGAAAAAATGGGACGTTTCAAAACCATAGTATTGTGTAGAGCTGTAATGATTGCATTTAAAGATGTATTGTTAGCACTGTTAGCAGTTAGTAGCCTGAAGGTATCAGGGCAAGTGTTATTATTTTTCTTCAGCTATTTCCGCATAATTTTTGTTTCCAAATTATTATTATTTTTCGTAAACAACACTCGCCTAACGCAATGAAATGCTGATGCCATTCACATATATAAGACTAACGGTAAACAAATTAATAAAGTGAAATTCTTTTGTTGTATGCATGAAAATCCTGGACCCTCCGTTGTTCATTGAACCGCCTAATTTCAATAATTAGCCAATACTTAAGTTTAATTTGAACTTTTTTATATAAAAATATTCACGGGTTTTGTAGGGTCACTCCAGCTACATAACGCATCTGGACTGGTCCGAAGACAGCCAATACATCAGGAGTAACTCTGGCGACTACGAGCTCTTATTCTGTGAGTATTAAGTCCGCGTTTAGATAATTAGGAATGTAAAATAGAGGGAGTTTTTTTCATAAATTTACTAAACAAGAAAAATCATAAACTTTTGAATCAAAAAGAAAACCAGTACAGAAAATGCATAAAGTCAGAATAGAGGTAAACAACAGGCGGTCTTATCGCTAAAAAGCGATTTCTCCCAGACAACCTTTAGGTAGAGGAATTGTGTAATAATCATAATCTTGTTCCTGTAAAATTAAAAATAAGTCTGTATTTGTATTAGCCACTAGCCACGTACCTATTTATGTTGTACTTTTTCTATGAATCTATAGGTCTATTTTTTGTAGTTTAATTTTAATCATAAACTACGTAGGTCTGTTTTTTTTTAATAAAAAAAATTTGTGGCTTTTCTTCTTTTTCTAGAGGTTTAAATTTATCTAAGTTGTTGAGCATACACATAAGTTCGTTGGAAGTGGTAGGATATTTTACTGATTTAAACTTACACGAATTTTCACTCATTATTTTGACAAAAATGGTACTTAATCGCGTACACTTACTTTTATTATTTTCCTGACTTAAACGACGACGACGTGACGTTTTCGTGGTTTGTTGTTTTTCGGTTTCGTGATAGGATATTTTTAGATTCTTATACGAATTTACTACCACAGGGAACGCGACGACGTGTCGCCAGGTGCCGTCACCGACGAGCCTGCGTGACGTGTCGTGGGCGACGCACACGTGCCCCATCACCTTCCAGACCGTCGGCGTGTGGCCTGAGGCGGCCGACGGCACCGACATCAACTCCTGCACCAGGTACCTATACACTATACACGACGTGTATAGCCGACAGTCACTTAAATAAAAACAGATTTGCGATTTGATATTTATTTTGAATATTCTCATATAGAGTTAACATTCCCATCCCTAGATGTCTTGTAAAAAAGACAACGGCGACGAGGAACAGAAAAAACGTAGAAATTTTGATATTTATATAGCTGCTTTAAATGCAAATGCTTGAAAAAAAAGACCTAAAACATTAACATGAGTGTAAAAGAAATTAAATTTGATATTACTTCACATAAACCGAGCGGTTGAATTTGTGTCTTGTATACAAGACAGCGGCGCCAGTATATCGTTCCATCGTTGTCTTTTATACATGCCAACGGCGGTCTAAAGGTTAAACAATACGCTTGCGTGGCGGCATCATCATGGTTGCCGCTCAAAAGGTTAACAAAATTTCTAAATAGCATAGTAACATAAAATGTGACGTTATCATGGTTAGGGTACCACTTTGTCGCTTATGGATTCCGAGATATCACTGATTTTGTTAATCAACTCGAAAATAGTGAACATTGGTTTTGATTAAAAATAGCTTCTATACACTTAAAATAATACAGTGTATTGATAAAAAGTTAAACGTTTCAACTAAAAGTAGGAAAAAAACACAGTCAAAGTTTACCGACTAGGGTACCACATTGTCGCTCATAAGCTTGAAGTAATATCGGGGCCATTGGAAAATGTAGTAACACGTGTTGTCTCAATCTCAGTTTACTCCCATCCATTTGCTTGACAGTTCGTAACTCAGCTGCCCGTTACGTTCACTTCGCTTTATGTTATGTTACCCTTTTAACAATAGTGGTCAATAAGCAATAATTATTAAGACAAAGCAAAACTCTCTATTTTAATCTGGCCTAAATCAATCAACTAGATACAAAATATATTAACAAAATTCATATTATGTTAGTTTATTCAATTGGATTGTTATAAATAAATAAATAGATCACATAGGATAATAAAATTATTTACAATTTTAAAGTGCGTTGCGTCCGGACCGTCTTAATACGCCACGAATATGCTGCTAGTACGCTGCGCACGCGTTGCTCTAGCCGGAGAGCTATCAACGGAAATAGGTTTGCTATTATATCTATAGAGAAATTAAATTTTCTTTAGTTAGTGTGCCATACTATAAATTTTAATAATCCGAATGCCTGGCAGATGCTTTGAATATTGATTAATTACATAACAAAAACTTAAATATAAATAAGGGGAGGGATATAAGTTAGTGACAAATCAAAACTTTTTAACAGAAAATATAGTTGACTTATATTTAACAAGCTTCTGAGGGACAACCGTATAGATAATCAGTTAATACTCGTACAAAGTCACCAATCTCTCAATCAGACGTAAGAATTTAAATGACTTGGCGTCAGCACTTACGTACTCCTAGGTGCGAGGTTGAGTAGTGTAAATCATTTTCATAATGACGTTAAATGCAAATTATTACTTTTGTAAGTTATAATTTTATTATAATAAGTCTTAATAATAAGTTTGATCTCATAAGTCATAAGGCGACAATGTGGGACCCTAAGGAATGTTAAACTAACAAACTTGATATAAATTAATAAAGCTGACGAAAAGACTGTTCTTTTTTATAAAATAAGTTATGTTATTGATTCATAATAATATTTGTATTAGATATATGCACTTATAGTGCGGACACTATGTTAAATAATGGAAGTAGAATTCTTATTTCTCTAAACTTATGAATAGCGACAATGTGGTACCCTAGATCACTTTACATACAAAAAATCATGTTAAAAGTCTAAACTTTGACGTCACTTTTTTGATAGAAAACTACATTACTTTTGTGTTTGATTACACTTGATCGTTAGTTTTGTTCCTAAGTTAACGTAAACTATGAGAATTAAAAATTATAATGTTGATTTTGTATATTTTTTTATGTAAGTGTTGATTTTTTTTGGTTTATTATGAAAAAAATTATGCCTTGAGATATGGTTGTTTCATTATTTTTATTATAAACCTCACCTACATCATATTCAGAAATCAACATAAGCCAGCTGAAAATCTGTCGATTTTGAGTTATATAAAATATTTTATTTTTGATTCTTGACTCTACACCCTACGTGCATTATTATTGTATTATTTCTATAAAATGTAAAATGTTAGAGACAACATATGATTTGTCGAGTAATGTAATGTATGTGGAAAATTTTAAAACCGCTATCTCCATAACTTCAACCTATAACTAGGTTTTTTAGGCTTTCAAACTTTAAACTCGAATATCTCAAAACAGTACAAAGATATGTTGAAACTTCAAAAAAATATTAAAAATAAAAATACTCCAACCAAATCCAACCTCTTGAATCCATTTCAGTCCGGCTTCCGTACGGGTCACAGCACAACTACCGCTCTTGTAAAAATCACCGACGACATACGGGAGGGAATAAATGATCGAAAGCTGACGGTATTGACGCTGCTTGACTTCAGCAATGCGTTTAATACCGTCGACTTCGACATTTTAATTGGTATATTGCGCTCCCTTAATGTTTCTCCCACAGCAATTAGCTGGTTTCATAGTTACCTGTTTGGTCGTCGGCAACGTATTAAGGTGGATGATTTATATTCTTCTTGGTCCAACACGCTGGCTGGCGTTCCGCAAGGTGGCGTGTTGTCCCCTTTGCTATTCTCCATTTTCATTCATTCCATCACTCAAAATCTTTCTTCACGTTATCACCTGTATGCCGACGACCTTCAGATCTACTCGCAAGGTGAAGCTGGTGATCTCCCGAATGTCATTGCTACTGTAAACAGAGATCTGGTGAGCATCCTAAATTGGAGCCATAATTTTGGTCTCAAGGTCAATCCTGATAAGACTCAAGCCATTGTCTTTGGTAGTCCCAGACAAATATGCGGAATTGACTTTGATAACCTAGCTCCGATTGACTTTGATGGTGTCCTTATACCGTATTCACAACAAGTAAAAAACCTCGGTGTCATGATGGATAGAACCTTATCGTGGGTGCCCCAGGTAAACGAAGTAAGTAGGAAGATGTTTGCAGCAGTAAATTCCCTTAGGAGACTACGTAATTTCCTTCCTAATGCAACCAAAATTGCGCTAGCTCAAACTTTGCTTCTTCCCATCCTGGATTACGCTGATGTATCCTATATCAATCTCACCCAAGAGCAACTTAGTAAGTTTGAGCGCATCCAGAATGTCGCTATTCGGTTCATTTTTGGGTTACGCAAATATGACCATGTTTCTCACTTCAGGGCTAAGCTCAAGTGGCTCCCTATTCGTCTTCGTCGTAACTCCCATGTTCTGTCCCTTCTGTACAGTATTCTATTCAACCCCGCAACTCCCCATTACCTCAAAGAGCGTTTCAGTTACCTTCGTTCGGCTAGATCCGCCCAAAACCTGCTTCTAAATGTCCCATCCTCTTCGTCAAAAGTATATAATAGTTCCTTTACCTTTCAGGCCATACGCCTGTGGAACTCGTTACCTCTAGAAATAAGGCGTGCAAAATCCCTAACTATTTTCAAGAAACACCTTAAAGAGTATTATCTATCTCTCCCTTAACACAAATGTTTGCTGACTGTATTTTCATTATTTTATTTTTATTTACTCTGTGTATGTAGTATATGTATGTTTATTGATTATTTTATTTGTGTATGTTTATGTATAATTAAGCTATTGTATTATATGTTATTTGTTATTGTTTACTGGATTTTCACTGTTTCTTTTGCCTTGCACCTACTCATACAATTATTTTCGACTAGATTTCCGCTACCCTAAGGTTGTCTGGAAGAGATCGCTCTCTAGCGATAAGACCGCCTGTTGACTGCCTCTACTTTTAATCTGTGTACTGTACTGTTATATGTTATTGAGGTGTGCAATAAAGAATATTTGTATTGTATTGTATTGTAATACTCAACATAGCGATCTCGTTCTTTTTGCATATGAAGTAGAATGTTTTGAACTATAAGGAGGTACCAATAACTCAATACCGACCTTTACCATGGCAATCACACATACAAGTACACAATCACAAATACTTATTGTTTCAGGTCTCACGACAGTCGCCTCGTTGCGACTGGAGACGATTTCGGGAAAGTTAAGCTATTCACCTACCCTGTTACACAACCTAAGGTTAGTATCACCAAATGGTTTGATAGTATATTATTTATTTATTGATATCAGATTGTACATACCTAGAACTTAAACAGTATTTCATGCTATTGGCGTTATAAGGCACGATACGTTTTGAAGCTCTGGTTGACAAACTCTTGGAAATATAATTACCGCGTTATGTATACCTAAATTCCAAATTTCATGGACTGTTTATAAATGAATTCATTCATAATGTGTCCATGAAATTTTGAATCTCACTATTCAGTCGACAAAGAGACGTGTCCACCTTTTCACCTTATTGCGTTATAAGGTTCAAAAGTGGATAAATCTCTTTTTACAAAAATGTTCGGCAAGCGCGGTAGCGTAAACGTTACATTTCGTTATCCTGTTAACCTAAAGGTTATCCTTAGGTGCATTTTTTATGTTAATATTGAGTGTTGTCCACCAACGGGCTGTTTTGCACCGTTTTTGAAAAAAGCACTATATTGGACTCGGCGCGAAGGGCCATTGCTGGCTTCGTATTAAATTAAACGGACTCCTAAAGTCGTCCGTTTAAACATAATACTCAGCCAGCAATTTGCTACATCGCCTCCTCGACAATAATGTACTATTGTAGTCGACTGTACCGTTTTATTGATAGCGATCAAGACCATAATCTTTCCTACAGCGATGAAACTGACTATTTGTTTCAGTCCTTATACCACCAATACGGCGGGCACTCGTCGCACGTGACGTGCGTGCGCTTCCTGCCCGACGACGCGCGCCTCGTCACCACCGGCGGCCTCGACACCGCCGTCATGCAGTGGGTGCTCGACTGAACCGTACACCCCCCACCCCCCCCACCACCCTATCTCTGAGGGATAAATTACATTTTAGTACTACTATATTGAGAACGGCGGGGCCAGGAGTGGATAACTCATAGCTGACCTTTGGCCAACTACACAACACAGGGGCGTATTTTGATATTTGGCGCCCGGGCCATGAAGACCTTATAGGCTGGTACCTGACTGACCGGCGACCTGAACCCAGCGCGTGGGGTGGCTCACGCCGCCTCTGGCGTTATGCCGCTTAGGGTCATGGCCCTCCTGGCCTTGGGGTAAATACGCCCCTGATTTTACACGTTCTAAAACTATCCTAATGTCATTATGTTTTTTAATGGTGTTGCTATCAAAAAAGACCTCATTCAACACATTTTAAAGTCGATTTTAGAAACATTAATAAGATTTATCGTTATATTATAAGTAAATATTTGAAAATAATTTAATATTTTACTATTTGCAAGAAGAGAAAGACGATAAATTTTAAAATTAATAAATTGAACATAAAAAGTATTAAGACCTTTCTAACAAATTTGTATATCGAAAAAACAGGGGAAACGACCATATCGACTCGATTTATATTGAGAAAGTGATATTAATTGCCCCAAAAAATCGATTTATTACGTATCAGATGACTTTGGGTAACTAAATTAAATAATCACTGTCATCATTGAACCATTTATGATTTTCTTTTTTTTGCATAACTTTAATTATTTAAACTCAACAAAAGTAGAGCCCCACTGAAAGGTCAATTATTTTATTTAACTTTTAGAAAACTTCTGCAAATATTTTCACATTTTTGTGGGTCTATTTTAAATGAGAATTAATCTATATTGTAAGTGAAACTTGCACGATGATTTAAGGCCTTAGAAAATAAGTCGCCTGTTTTTACAATTTTGTGTCATTTTATAATAAGAAATTACGATATTGTATGTGAATTGCATTTTAACTGTAAGTGATTCACGTGTATAGGATTAGGTACTATACATTTTGTCTTTTGTGCACGGTTGTGACTACAGCAAAGAGTTATTTCATTGTTAATTAAAGATCATTCGGAGTAAAGAATAATTTTGCATAGTTGTATTATTTAAGCTTAACCTACAAATGTTTCACTGAAAATAATATACTCGAATTTATAAATCAATATCATAATTACAATAATATTATAATAAATATTCGAGATTACTTCCTATTTAATTCTTTACTCTGATATATCTTCACAGGAAATCCGTCACACTAACCTAGTTTAAGTACAGTACAGAAACACTAATCTTAGTTATTTTACACTGGCAACACTGCGAATATTGTTTCTATAATTACCTATGTATGTATGTATGTGATCGAGCTTCTGGGCTAATTTAATTGTAAGCATAATCATTATTTTTGTGGCACGTTTTAATCAATTGTAATAATTATTAATTATTTAAGCCATACAAATTAGGATTAATTATTTTATTTTATAATAATCGTGGCAACGTGGTTTAAGAAATACAGAACTAAAAATTAGTTTTGAAGAGTACAAAGAAGGTTTGGTTGTATTTTTAATGAAAGCAAAAACAGTATTACACATACAGCCGCATTTCATTTTTTAACTTTTTACCGCCACTGGTTATCAATGTAAAATAAACCTTAACACAATCCAGTAAGGTTTAATTTTTGCGTGTTAAACAGTAGGGGCGGTTAGTAGTAAGTTAGTGTTAGATTTGCTTTTGTATTCAGCTGTCACCGTACAGGGGTCTGTCTGTACGTATGTTATACAATCGACGTCAAGTTTACACTTTTGCGCCTTGCTCCATTGTAATAAGGTGTAAATTCGTAAACATATCTAAGACGTCGACTGTATACTGTAAGCGCTCATCTATTATATGAGCACATGTCTGGTAGGAACGATTATGAACAAACAAGAATTCCAGAACCACGTTGCTAATATTTTATAATTTAAGTATCAAAAGCATTCCTTTTGGTGAGAATGGAACGGTTTAAAACCTAGTCACCGTAGTTCATTCATTTAGTTCTTATTGTAAGGCTTAGCTGTAGGTAAGCACTAATTTAGGTCTGTAAATAGCGGAGACGAACCGTCTTTTTGAATGTGCCTCTATTAAAAATCTTTTATCGAAACCTTGTTTCATTTTATACCTTCTAATAAACTACCTAAGGTTGCACCAATGTGCCATATTTCACGTTGATCCTTTTTTCAGGTGTGGTTGGTGCAACTGGGTCTTGACTTGACCTTGACGCCATTGACGGCCAGTCACGACATCAACAAGTCGGGCCACTGACGCCACCGACGTCAACCGCCGTCCTTTCTAAAACTATGAAATACCACTCGTAGAACCCTTTTAATGATGTTTGGCATTATTACTATTTATTACTCAGGTTATTTAATTTATTTGACTCTGGCGTCAGGGGCACGGCTTAATAACTCCGCCACCTAGCGGTCAAAAGGTTAGTGTAACCGTTGTAAACGGCCAAAATGTAAGGGAAGACTGTTTCTTTGTCAGTGTGAAAACTGAGTGGACGCTTAACTGCACTCGGTAGACGCCTGCAATGTCTTTCACAACGACGCGCACATAAACATCTAAAACAACCATATTTGCAGAATATTCACATTTTCTTTTATAGAATGAAGTTCTTAATTTCTCAACCGTATGTTTGCGCCTTGCGGCTTTCTTTGTGCAAGATATTGCAAACTACACAAAACATTTGTAAGCTTAACGCCAAGCTGCATATCCAGGCCACTCTTAACCTTGTCGACGCCAACGACGGATATATCCGTCATAAGATAAGATACCATACGTTTTCCTAACTTATTATTGGTTTGGCGTATGAATGACTACATTGACACTTCGCTGGTTCAATATTACAGGGGGGTTCTATATTCCACTTTTATCAATAATTGAAAATCGAACATTGTCGTATATTCGGCGTCAATGGAAAAATAAAATAAGGTAAACAAATATGGCTACGTTTCTAGGCAAAAAAAGCATTTGACAGATGACAAAATATTATTAAACAAATTATTTTTCACTGAAATATAAGTTAACGGATATTTTTACTAATAGTGAATATAAATAACAAGTGTCAGCTGACAATGAAACCAAAGTTGTTCTTTATAAGTGCGTGATTGCGAAACAATGATGGGTTTGTTTACATTTTTTTCTTTTCTATTAACCCTGAATATAGTGACACGAAGTCTAAATTTAACTACCCTCAAAATGTAACGTAGAACCCTGTAATATTGAGCCAGCGACATGTCAGAAAGCGTCCAAAAGGTCAAAGCTACAGGAAGAAATGTGGTAAATTTTAATCCACAGAAATACAAAAGGTTTTATGACGAAGAAGACATTGTACTGATTTCAACTAGCATAATTTTCACTCATGATTTGAATGAGAAGGAAATTTAATCGCATTTTAATATTTTGCTTGACGCAAAAGAAATGGATGGCAATGGTGTGGGGAAGAGCGCACTACTGTATGAAGGCGCTCCAAACAGTCTTGCATTCTAAATTATGATTAAAATTATTCAATTAAAAATAAAACAATTTATTAAATTAACAATAAATATAAAAAATAAACTAAAGGTAATTACAAAATAAACATAAATTAATAAACAAAACTCGCCAGACCATACTTTTTAAAGCAAAATTAACCACTTAATAAGACCCACTTTACTAAAGTGGTGGTGCTCATATTCAACTCTATTCAAGGATTTTATTTATAGAAAATCGTAGTAGCTTTGATTGATTTTCATGGTATTTTTACCTTCTGGTACAGCCAAATTAAGTACTGTGGTAGTAATGGCTGGCGTAAAATTAAATAAAAAAAGTATTAACAACTAACAGAGGGTGGGGTCGAACGAAAATCTATTTTACTTCTAGGGCGGAAACCTAAATAATAAACTGTAGTTATTCAAATTTCATCAAAACTGGTCTATCACTTTGATGAGACACCGCTTCGTCACTTCATTGAATATAAAATATCACATGTCTTAGGAATTGGGATCCTAATAATATTTGTGCTTATATTTAACAAATAAAAAGCATGATATTTCATTAGTCCCAACGGATCAAGGATAGGACGGGGCCACTGAAAGATGTCGATCGTTCAACGATTTAATCCAGCTATTTCTTAACATCTATATTAACTGTTCTACGCTGTTAGCGGAGAGCTCTAGCAGTCTCCACGCTGCCTTCGGGTTCAACTCCTGAGGATCCCGGCACAGGACCCACACATAGTTCACCCTCATGACCTTATCGGGATCTCCTTCGATGACATTATTCTTTCCGTCTCTAACGCACATGATTTGTTGTGACTGGAAGGTGATGACTAGAACTGGTCCCTGGTCCATCATTTTGCCCATGACCAGTTCAATTTGCTCAATATCGAGTATCTTTGAATCGAGTCTGTATCCGAGCTGTCTGCACTGTTTGATCGGTGTAGCTAGGATGTTGAAGACTCCTTCATAGCACCAATCTTTGAGTATATCTAGATCACCTCGCACCATGGCTTCGAGTATGTTGGGAATTATATCATTGGCACAGTCGTCGAGGAACTTCTGCGAGGTGAAGGTAGGGTCCACCTTGCAGATCTCTGTGAGGGTCTTTGAGAGCTCAGTCTTTTCAAACATGTTGCCAAATAAACTGCCCATCTTTTCGGTAACAAAACGCGCCCCGCGGACCACGGGGTTGTTGGATTCTTCGTATTTTATCTTCCAATCTAAGACCTGTAGGCAACAAAGAAAGAATTGTAAGATGTTAGGTTATTAGGTTCGTTAGTTATCTTCTAATGGCCGAAGGCCAAACCGCACAGAAATAGGCTGCCGCGGGGCTCCGTCGACATCGCTAACGTAACGACGAAAATGATGTAGACATTTAAGACATATTGCGTTCTAGACCATCACACCGGACACACCGGACGCACTGCCTCGCGAGGAAATTGCCGCGCGAGGCAGCTCGGCTAGTGTAGACGTGCCTCGCCCGAGGCAAACGCAAGTGCGGCCGCAATGCCTCGAGCGAGGCACGTCCACACCAGCCGAGCTGCCTCGCGCGGCAATTTCCTAGCGAGGCGGTGCGTCCGGTGTGGACACGCCTAATAACCCGTATTTATTGGAAATCATGTACGAATGTAACTTACGTAATTTTATAAATATTGCCGCCAATTTCTATCGGTTTGTATAATCGTAGATTTTATAAGGTGTCTACAAATTAAGAAAAAAACGTGCCTCGGATCTGTCTGCTGGGTTAGATGAAGCGGTAACTCCGGTCACCAAGAGTTAACGTTTTTTATTATTTTTATTATTTACTAAGCAGGCAGGCAGTTATGACAACTGATATTGCCTGTATCCAGTGGTCATTCATTACGATAGTTATCATTAACGAGTAGATGTAGGTATGCTTGCAGCTTGTCTAATTTATTTTTGAACTGGTGGAACACGTCTTTTGGGAGTTTGTTCCAAGCCCTCACTACTCGGTTGCTCAGATCAAGTCAAGAAAAGTTTGTATGGGTTACTGTGGGACCTATCTCTTTCTAGCTTTAAGCTCTTTTTCTAACGTTTGATTTCAGTTCAGGGTGCATAGCCAACGTGCCAATCTTTAACGCTCCGTAGCGAACGCAACGCAACTGTCACTGTCACAATAACATGGAAGAGTGATAGAGAGAGGTACGATTGGCACGTAGGCTATACGCACCCAGTTATCAAAAAACAGGTAGTTTCGCCTTCTACACGTAACTACCAAATGTTTTAAATAATCATCGAGCAACGCTTTGTTCACTTTTATAACTAACTAGCCTTTTCCCGCGGCTTCGCCCGCGTACTATAAGTACTCAAAAAGGATACGATACCCAGGTTGATTTTCAGACTTTGTGACCACATTTGTCCCTTTTAGGGGTTGAATTTTCAAAAAACCTGAAACACGTGTTTACTCATTTATCGTTAGGAATACTCCTGTGAAGTTTCGAATAAAATAATCTAACAAATCTTGATTCGCCATACAAACTTTGGACCCCCATTTGACCCCCATAGGGGGTGAATTTTGAAAAATCCTTTCTTAGTGCACCCTTAGACCTTATAAGGAACCTACGTGCCAAATTTGGAATCTCTAGAACCAGCGGTTTGGGCTGTGCGTTGATATGTCAGTCAGTCAGTCAGTCAGTCAGTCAGTTTCTTCTTTTATATATTTAGATAGTCCGCCTCGAACTGAGAACCCGCAATTTACTTGCAAACGAGACGACCAATATAACAAGACCCGTCTAAAGATTTTTTTTCGCCTTCTAGCTCTACAACCCCTTGATCGATCCTGCTCATAAACGAACTCTCAAATTATATGTATCTCTGCTACAACCCCAACACATTTCATAAAGATCAGAAAAACGTTACTAAAGTTATCGCGGAACAAATCCTCAAAATCAAAATGTCGAGACATCCCAGTAGCCGAAGTTGTTTGTAAGAACTTCACTTCGCTTACGCTCGTTCAATTAGGTATGGTCTAAGAGCTGGCCACGTCAGATATGACACAATAATGAGAGCAATGAAACCCATCTAATAAGATTGCAATACTATCCTTATTGCTAGATCCGGGCATCTGGCAGCTTTTAATGGGTGGATGTCAGAGTGACAGACTAGCAAAGTTTTTGAATTGGAAAAAAGTTATACCAAAATAGGTAAAAACGGCCGAAGTTATCTTATTTATAGAGGACGAGGCCTATATTTTAACATTTGAACAAAAAACATTGCGTAATATTTTGAAAACAGAAACAGTAGGCCACAAACTATGAATTACATTATACGTCGTTTTGGACTACTATCCCCCATAAGAAACTTTTGGCAATGATATGATCTAATTATTTATATTTTTCATAAAACTGCATCAAAATCAGAACTCTAGGATTTGTATTCTTAAAGTGGTTTGCATTCTTTGACCTCCACCGCTTTACAGCTGCCAGATGTCCGGATCTAGAAATAAGCATAGTATAGCAAACTAACGAGAGGGTTTTCGTCGCTCTCATTATTGTGTCTTATCTGACGTGGCTAGCTCTCCGTCTAGTAGCTCTTTTGTCCGGTCCTATTGGTAAGCTCGCAGGCCGTAATACAGACCATGGTTTGGAGACACCTAATCTAAATGGATGAAACTGTAGACGTACCTTGTTGACGTACTGGTTGTTGTTCTTGAACTCCTCCCACTGCTGGTAGAACTTGGAGTCCTTGTGGAGCTCCACGCCCATGGTCTCCGTGTCGGGTGCGAACGTGCGGAAGTCCTCGGCGATCTGAACAATTACTACTTTTAGACAATATTTAATAGAAATAGAAAACATTTATTCGCGACAACAACAACATGCAAACAAACATATTTATTTTAATCTAAGGATAATAACCAGGGCCCGTAATTTTCATGCCGATGACATCAATTTGACGTCACGCTCCATATAGGATGATCCCAAATAGTTTTATTGTAAATTATTAATCATTAGTCGTCAATCATTTTAATCATGTACAAATGACTTCAAAAGTACTCTATTTACACATGATATAAATAATAACTACTTGATACGTGAAACGTAAATAAAACTATTTGATTTGTTTTTATACATACATTTTATTACATGGTATTGCTAACAACACATTACAATTCATTAGAAAACAGAATTCCTCTCTAACGTAAAGCACGCCATCCTTCTTGCATTAACTCCCATGCAATGAAAATCTAAGTCATCTTCGCGTTCATACGGAAAGCAATATTCATAAAAATCTTTTTTTTTTGTAATCGTATTTTTGTTTGTTGTGTGGTCAATTATTCCAACTTCTCTGCTAAAATGAACATGTATAATTGATGGACACATTTTTTCTGATTTTAACAACTAAAATTAGGAAATCAGTATTTTTATTTCTCAGTGGCACTTGTAACATTTTTGACAGAACGTTTTTTTAATGAGAACGAATAAAAAAGGTTACATTTAAAAAGGTTTTATTACATATTGATTTATAAACAGCCAAGGAAATTGATTTGTGTAACATTACGTACTTTGTCATAGTGTCAATCAACATCTAGACGATAGAGATTTCATATTATTGTCACTGTGACCAGGTTCTAAATGGTATGCAAATCAAAGTCCTGGGCTATACCTACACGAATAACCAGATACTTAATGATATTATTTACAAACGAGGTTTTGTACAATATAATATACAAGTTAGTTTTGTACATAATTATTTACAAATTAATTTGAAACATATTTACATTTCTACTTTATTTGCCCCTTATATTTTGATTCGAAGTTAATAATTAGAATTTGCTCAAGGTTTTTAGGGGTCATGCTGCATCGCCGGTTTGTAAAAATCCATTTTAATATTGAAAAGGACCTTTCAACTTCTACAGATGTAATAGGGGCATACTTAAAATAAGGCCATAAATCTATTTTCTCATTGCTTCCATCAAGACGAACTTCTTTATTGTCGTTTAAGTCGGCCATTATTTGCATGGTTGGTAATTCCTTGTTTTTGTGTAAGACTGTTTTATGCTTTTTATAAATAAATTTTCCTTTTTCATGCAGATTAACCCTTGATAATTTGCCTGTCACAGTTTTAACTACTTGTAGCGACTCACTCAATGTCAGCGTAGAACTCTCCATTTGCTTGGTAGCTTTTACTAAAACTGTGCAGCTTTCAGTTATGAATTTTAAATGCTTTTTCAGATGAGGTTTCCCAATTGCTAATTTAGCCCGTCTTACTTTTGCGGTATTCTGGTCATCGAGATTGTTAAGAACGTTTTTGATTTCATCGAAGTAAGTCATGTAGTAAATACAGGCCTCAATCCACGTATTCCATCTTGTTATAACTGGACGGGGAGGTTGTGGCATATTAGGATATAACTGTTTTAACTTTTTTGTTCGTGATGGGGATTTTAAAAATGTCGTTTTCATACTACAAATCAACTCGTTTACATCCTCATACAAACCTCGAACTGTGTCAGCAACACGGTTGAAGCCATGGGCCAAGCATGTCACGTGTATCATATTTGGAAATGAATTCCGTAGAGTTTTACCTGCTTTTACCATATGGGGGCGTCCATTAATCGCGTCATACGTTTTTGGCTTGTTTTAGACCCCCCCCCCTCCCCCATGGTGATCTTTGGTGATATTTTCAAGACCCCTCCCCCCCCTATCCAATATGACGTGTAATTTTTTGCTAACGTAAGTACAGTTTTCTAACACGTGAACCTACTTACGTAACGTACGTACACGTAAAGGGTAAAAAACCGGCCAAGTGCGTGTCGGACCACGCATAGGAGAGTTCCGTACCTTCAATGGAATAAGAACCAAACTAATAACAAAAGGTCGTATCTGATGCCTATGGAAGAAGTTTGTTGGAGATAACTCAAAAATGGCTGGACCGATAATGTTCAAAACAATTTTCGTTGAAAGTATATAATAAGGCGCATCACTTTAAATTTTTTCATATTTTTTGAAGTTACGGTTCAAAAGTTACGGGGGAGCCCCCCACACAACTTTTCCGACTTTCGAAGCGATTATTTCAGAAAATATTCACTTAATCACAAAATAGTCAAAGAAACCTCAATGTTATTTTGAAAGACCTATCGATTGATGTGTCACATGTTGATATTAGGTTAATTTTTTTTTTTTTTAATTTAGTTACCTGTATGGAGCGCCCCCCTAAAATTTTTTTTTTCTAATTTAACTACATAACTAAGTAGCTGCATACAAAATACACCTTATGTGTAAATTTTATTCAGATACGTCGTATAGTTTCCGAGTAAAATGCCTGTGACATACGGACGGACAGACAGACAGACAGACATGACGAATCAACAAGGGTTCCTTTTTTGCCATTTGGCTACGGAACCCTAAAAATGAAACTACATATTAAAAAAAAATATCTTTAATAGAAAAAAAACCGGTCAATTGCATGTCGGACCACGCGGTTTCGTACCTACTATCGAAAAAGTAATATCAAAAGGTCGTATCTGCGTATGAAATGAGTTTTTAGGAGATAACTCAATAATTCCTAAACCGATAATGTTCTCAATTTTTTTCATATTATTTGGATCTCCGGTTCAAACGTGACAGGGGGGACACAAGTTTTTTAGACTTACGGGGTGATTTTTCCTTAGAATATTCACTAAATAAAAATAAAAAAACAAAAAGTCCTCAATGTTATTTTGAAAGACCTATCGAGTGATGTGCATCATGTCATATTTGGTAAAAAAAATTTTTTTTTGACAAATAATTACATGCAGTAAGGAGGGGTCCTTAAAATATCTTTTTCAGCAATTTTACTACAAAACTAAGTAGCGGCATACAGAAACACACCTTATATTTAAATATTTATTAAGATACGTTTTATAGTTTCCGAGTTAAATAGCTGTGACATACGGACGGACGGACAGACGGACATAACGAAACTATAAGGGTTACGTTTTTGCCACTTTGGCTACGGAACCCTAAAAACCTACTTCACAAAATAATATGTCAAATGCCATTAAAAATTATTTACACTCATAGTGCTAGTGCAAATTTTACTCTGCTTTTGACAGATTGATTCATTTAAAAGTTGATAATTTTTATTTTACTGACCATAATACACTATACAGTATAGCACAAAGAACAAAAAAATTACACGTGATATGTGTCCAGACCCCCCCCCCCTCCCCCCTGTGGTGATCTTTGGTGATTTTTTCTTGACCCCCTCCCCCCCCTATACAATATGACGCGATTAATGGACGCCCCCTATAGGGAGCCCCGTCAGTCAAAAATAACACCACCCTTTCATTGTAATTGTCATTTCCATAAAGATTTTTCAACGATTCGATTACTAAATTGTTTACAGTGGCATGATTAGTCCTGTCAAGGACCTTGGAAGCTATTATGTGTGGTTTACTTGCGTTAGTCTTTCTGAGTGCTCCAACGATAACATTGGCCACATTTTGGTCCAATTGATCTTTCGTCTCGTCAACACTTACGTAAATATACGAATCCGCGATATCATTCCTGATAGAATCGAAAACCTTTTTGAACATTTTAGGTAAATACTGTACTCTTAAGTTTGACTCCGATGGAACTTTTGCTGTTTTCGCATACTTGCCATCAATGCATTTTTGAAGGAAGTTACGGAAATTTTCATTTTCTAATTGAAACCATGGTATGTTTGACGCTACCATAAAATTCGTAAGATCCAGGTTAAACTCATTTTGTGTTAATTTTCCTTCTTCTCTTTCAATATGTTTAGTTGTTTGCAAATGTGCTGTGACATTGCTGACTTTTGATGTTATATATTGATCACAACAGGAACAATAAACGTTTTCGTCGTATACGATTAAAAACGGATATCTGTAGCAAAACTGGTGTAAAGATGACATTGTACCTATTTACATTTATCCAACAATACCTAACAAATAAATTAACAATAATTAAAACACAACAATATGTATTATTTTAAGCTGACAGCTATATGAGTCAATTAGACATGGTACTGATTATTTCAAGTATCGATATCGGTTACCTGCAGAGGTTGTTCAACATAGACATAAACAAAAAGGAAGATGAGTGACGTTCATAGTAAACAAAACTGAAATGTGGTCCAGCACCTACACACTTGTAAAATGCTACACACCGCTGTACTCAAACTCAAACTCAAACATTTATTCAGTAAGTAGGCCACAAGGGCACTTTTACACGTCAAAGTAAAAGAGAGAAAAAAAATCAAACTACACCGGTTCTAACCCTACACTTCTGACCCGAGAAGAATTATGTCCGGCAAGAAACTCGGCGGGACTTATTTTTTCAAAACAACAGTACATCAAAACTAAACAATACATATAAGTGCGTTATTCTATAAGAAAACATATCAAACCAAGGTTAGATTAACCAACAATAGGTTATAGTTTAAGAAAAATACCAAAGAAAAGAGGTGAGTCTAAATCTGACTATTTGAAAATGAATTACATACAAGTTTGATATACTTTCTTACCTGAACTGTGTCTTCTACATACATTTCCAAATTATAATAATCCATCATCAACAGTTAGAAAAAAAATTGAATTTAAATTTAAAAAAAAGTATGTGTGTATAAGGTCTCCAAGTGTCTTGATCTATAAATTCTATATAATAATAAAAAAATATGGATAATCAAGCACCGAATGTTGTGTCTAAAGCCAATTAAACTAAAATTAAATATGATTAATAAAAAGTTACGTGATTGTGTGGCCTCAGTTAATACATGTGTATCAAGGGCAAAAGAGATAAACCTATATAGTTAACACGGCTATGCAAGCGAGACCTCCATATTTTACGTATTGCACAAAGTGTAACTGAGAGACTCTGCCACACGACTAATTCAATATAGGTCCCGGAACCTATATTTGATTGCACACAATCGAGCGCCTGGTACCGTATCTCTCTTTTTGTATAAATCAATGTTGTTAAATGATTAATTATGACGAATTTAATTGGAATCATACTCTATGCAGCATGACTCTATGTAGCAATTGGGAAACATCATCTGAAAAATCATTTAAAATTCATACCTGAAAGCTGCAGAGTTCTAGTAAAAGCTAACAAGCAAATGGAGAGTTTTACGCTGACATTGAGTGAGTCGCTACAAGTAGTTAAAACTGTGACAGGCAAATTATCAAGGGTTAGTCTGCATGAAAAAGGAAATTTTATTTATAAAAAGCATAAAACAGTCTTACACAAAAACAAGGAATTACCAACCATGCAAATAATGGCTGACTTAAACGACAATAATGAAGTTCGTCTTGATGGAAGCAATGGGAAAATTGATTTATGGTCTTATTTTAAGTATGCCCCTATTACATCTGTAGAAGTTGAAAGGTCCTTTTTAATATTAAAATGGATTTTTACAAACCGGGGACGCAGTATGACCCCTAAAATCCTTGAGCAAATTCTAATTATTAATTTCGAATCAAAATATAAGGGGCAAAAAAAGTAGAAATGTAAATATGTTTTAAATGAATTTGTACAAAATTAACTTGTACAGCCTTGGCCAGAAGTATGCCCCTATTACATCTGTAGAAGTTGAAAGGTCCTTTTCAATATTAAAATGGATTTTTACAAACCGGCGATGCAGTTATGACCCTTAAAAACCTTGAGCAAATTCTAATTAAAAATTTCGTATCTAAATATAAGGGACAAAAAAGGAGAAATGTAATTATGTTTCAAATTAATTTATAAATAATTATGTACAAAACTAACTTGTACAGCCTTGGCCAGGAGTGTTGAGCATAGCTCTTTTTTGCTTACAATTTTGATGTTAAGTATTAATTCCCTATCATAACAATATACGATGACGTAAAATGTTATATTTTATTGATATATCTAGAAAACTTCACTTAATAACACTTTCAAGGTACCTATAAAATATGAAAAGTGGAGGTCCCAAAAATGCGAATTTAGGTCGGTGCGAAAAATTGCAAATATTCGATGCAGTTACTACTCATTTCAACAAAACATGCCTGTTCAGTTTGAATTAATTGATAAAATAACTTCAAAAAAGTCAGAAACACCGGTCTAAACTTTCGAGTTTTGTATGAAAATCACAAGGATGCTCAATACTTCTGGCCAAGGCTGTATATAATAATGTACAAAACCTCGTTTGTAAATAATATCATTAAGTATCTAGTTATTCGTGTAGTTATGGCCCAGGACTTTGATTTGCATACCATTTAGAACCTGGTCACAGTGACAATAATATGAAATCTCTAGCGTCTAGATGTTGATTGACACTATGACAAAGTACGTAATGTTACACAAATCAATTTCCTTGGCTGTTTATAAATCAATATGTAATAAAACCTTTTTAAATGTAACCTTTTTTATTCGTGCTCATTAAAAAACGTTCTGTCAAAAATGTTACAAGTGCCACTGAGAAATAAAAATACTGATTTCCTAATTGTATTAGTTGTTAAAATCAGAAAAAAATTGTCCATCAATTATACAAAATTACAACAAAATTAACAGGGAACTTGACATACACTCAAAACCATACCACGAGTGTAAATCGCTCATCACAAAGTGGCTCAAAAGGAAATCCTATGAGGATACGGAGAGTATGTTGCGACCGCTATACTAGGAAGCACCACACACACATGTACACACACCACACACACACACACACACACACACACACACACACACACACACACACACACACACACACACACACACACACACACACACACACACACACACACACACACACACACACACACACACACACACACACACACACACATACACTCACACTCACATACTACTATTATTCTAATATTAAGTATGTTCAGGCATGTCCCATGTATGTAGTGCCTCCCAACACAGGCAATATTTTGCTTACCGGGTGGCCCCATCCCCTGTATCATAACCCTGTATGCATTTATGAAATAAATAATTTTGAATTTTTTTTTTTTTTTGACATTTTCTTTTTAGCAGAGAATTTGAAATAATTAACCAAATGTGTGACACAACAAACAAAAATACGATTACAAAACAAAATGATTTTTATGAATATTGCGTTAGGTACGTATGAACGCGAAGATGACTTAGATTTTCTTTGCATGGGAATTAATGCAAGAAGGATGGCGTGCTTTACGTTAGAGAGGAATTCTGTTTTCTACGTAACAATTGTAATGTGTTGTTAACAATACCATTTCATAAAATGTATGTATAAAAACAAATCAAATAGTTGTATGTACGTTTCACGTATCAAGTAGGTATTATTTATTCCATGTGTAAATAGAGTACTTATGAAGTCATTTGTACATGATTAAAATGATTGACGACTAATGATTAATAATTTATAATAAAACTATATGGGATCACCCTATATGGAGCGTGACGTCAAATTGATGTCATCGGCATGAAAATTACGGGCCCTGATAATAACTAATTACTTATATGGTTGCCACGAAATGGCCCCAATGACAATATGAGTATTTCAGTGACAATTCAAAGGAGACATAATAAGGGAAAAGTCCCATTGCTTGACAAGGTCATTACCAATAGCTGACACCCTGCAGTCTCATGACATCTTTATTGCGAATGACAAGTTTAATGATGACAGGGGCAGTGTCGAGCACTTGGATTTTTACCTTATTGATGTTTTATTTGGTAAATTTTATAAGGATGGCACAGGGGGGTGGAGGTAGCAGGTACGCCCAGGTACGCGACGCTGAGCTACTGGCCTGCACCTCAAGCCTATCATACACGTCCCCGTCCTCTTTGGCTCTGCCGCCGCAGACCGGAGGGGAACCTACCCTTCTGGGTGGGTCGTACCCCTCGGGAATGCTAGTGGTCGTTAACGGGCGTCGCACAACTTACCACCACACCCCGGACCACTAGTAGGTAAGTATGAAGGCCCCACTCTGGTGTGAGCTACGCCAGGTGCCAAGTGCCCTGCGATGTGGCACTCCCATCCACCAGGTGATCCTATCCCAAACCCTACAATTCCCAGAAACATCCCGTGCTCCAACTAGTCACTTCCTACCTACAATCCCGTCAACTCACCCCTTACCTTACATCCCGAAGGGTACTTAGGCTGACGCTCTCTGCCGCCTCCATGTGTGGTCGCATCTCTGACGAACTCGGTTCAGCAGAGAGGTGACCCAGCAGGAGACTCGGGGGGAGCGCCAGTTGAAAGGACTCATATCCCGTCCACTTTTTCCCCTCTTCCTGTTCCACTCCCCTAATCCAAGGTGTAACATATCGTGCCGATGGATGCATGGCTGAGAGGGAGCTCAGTCACGAACGATAGACCCCCGAGCCTTCGGGCTCCGGCGTCTTCAGGAGGTGTGGGTACTCCTGAAGACCTATTTTTTATCCACCTGTGCTAGGCCCTGCACAGTTGAGCGCCGTAAACAAGGATGACGGGATCCTGGGGATTGAGGCATTGCCAACCCGCGTGTCAACACGTCCCTTAGGCCCTAATTTCGGGCAAAACGGTAGCCCTACTGCTAGCCACAGTATGGGAAATGGCCATGTGAGGAACCGTAGGTGGGCTCACCGCGAGTAGTGTGGGGGCCGCGGAGACAGTTTCGGCTGTCAAAGCGGCGGTGAAAGGCCATGCTGACGGAGTGCGTGTAGGTGACTCTGGCGTAGGCATCTGACCTGGATGACCCTGCGTCCCATCTGCACAAGCCCCCGATGTCGCGCAACTAGCCAACTCCTCACTACTATATCCGAGTCGGTGTCCTAACGACCGAAAGCACCTTTTATATGTGTGTGTAGGCGTTCCCAAAGGTGTGGGCCCTTGTAGGGTGGGAGCCGATGAGGATGCAGAACAAAGTTTGCAAGCATGGATAACAGGTCTTCAAACTCAACTCAGGCTGAACCAGAGGCGTCTATCGCTGATGGTGGAGCCACACAGGCGAGACAAGCTGTTCCCAGGACAGTGCGTCGGACCAACAACTTGCCGATGACAACCGGATCAAACACCGTGACCCAAGGTAAGGCTGCGGGTGCTATCCCAAAGCTGAACCGGAAGGTCTCTCCTCCAACCCACCCCCCCCTGTTAAAAGTCAAGGAGAGGTGGTGAAGAAGAAGAAGAAGAAGAAGAAGAAGAAGAAGAACAAGAATCAACGGCGTGCCGGCCGGCTACTGCGTGAACAGCAGCAGCTGGACGGCAATCCTGCTGCCGGTGAAGGTACGCAGGCTCCCATGGGGCCGCCACCCAAACTGAAACCGCCACAGCATAGGGACGCGGGCAGCGGTCCGTCAAAGGGGAAAGGTTCCACCCTACCCCCTAAGGCTGGAACGTCTGCTAGCGTCCCTACTGGGGCACCTGCAGGAGCGCCAAAAAAACAACGCCCAGGCAAGTACGAACGAGCCGCTGCTAAAAGGACACGGGATGAGTCCATCTCCCCGAAAGGAGATCAAAAAAAGCAGCGTCGTGAGTCCGAGCCAAACAGGCGTCTCCTACGCTCAGGCAGCTGCATCTGACCACTATTGTCATTACTGACGAAAAGTCGGAGAAGATCACCGCCGAGCAGTCAAACGCCATTCTCGGCGGTTTCCACAAGGCAATCGTGGAGGAGGCCCGCAACACCCCGGGAGCCATGCCACCGAAATTTAAGGGCCGACCAATATACGCTGAGGGACAACTGAGGGTCTTTGCACAAGACGAACACTCGGTTGCCTGGTCTCAGCGGTGCGTCAAGGCCCTCTCCATACCGAATGTCTCCCTCACGGCTGTTCGCCAGTCGGAGATGGTAAGGAGAGTGAGGTGCGGGCTGTTCATCCCGAACATTGACAACTCGTCCTGGGAAAACGTCCGGCAGGCAGCTGACGGACTGAAGTACCAGAACGACTGGGCCAAAGTAGGCACGTGGGCCATCACGGCGATCCTACGACAGGATCAAGGATGGTTTGTCACCTTTACAATCCCCGAGGACCTGGTCCCTACCTTCATGGAAAGAGGCAGGACCATGAACTGTGGAGTAGGCCAAGTCTACCTTATGTTCAAAGGTCCCGGGGGTAAATATATCGACCAACCCCCCACGCCGCAGGAGTCGACTCTGAAGGTCACGGGGGCAGTGGTGCCAGTAACAGGCGAGGGGAGCACCGAGCGGAGCTCCCCCATGGACTTGGACGACGTATCGGCCAGCCAGCCGATATCCAGACCGGAACCTCCCGAGCCCTCTGAGCATGAGCTTCTTGGCATTGGTGTAGAACCAGCCAGATCAGACTCGGAGGGTGAGGAACTTTCGGACTGGATAGAGACTGGGCTCAACCTGGCCGGAAAGGAAGGGGACATCCTAGATGGCTCCCAGTCCAACAGCGCCAACTAAAATAATACAGGCCAACCTCCAGCACAGCGTGACCGCCACGGCCCAACTGAGACGCTGTCTGGAAGGCCTACCAACAGCCGTTGCCCTCCTACAAGAACCATGGGTGGGCGACGGGAGCATAAGAGGGCTCAGTAATATAAGAAGTAAGCTCTATTATTCTACAACACACGCAAACCCTCGAGCGTGTATTTTAACTACAAATAACGTAATATCACAACCGCTCACTGAATTCTGCTCTAAAGATTTGTGTGCAATTAAACTACAAGTTCCTATGACCACAGGCTGCCGAGAGCTAGTCCTTGCCTCGGCTTACATGCACGAGGAGGACGAGCCGCCACCACTGGAACTGCAACAGCTGGTCAACCACTGCGAAAGAGAGGGCCTCGCAATCATCATCGGGGCCGACTCCAACGCACACCATCCTCTGTGGGGGATGAAGACCAGCAACAACAGAGGTAAGACACTAGTGGAATACCTTGTTACAACTAACTTAAACATTCTAAATGTAGGTGCGGAACCAACATTTGTAAACAAAAGATGCAGTACGATTATAGACCTGACCCTGTCTTCAGAGAATGTAAGTGAACTCGTTGTGGACTGGCACGTCTCTCGCGAGGCCTCCTGCTCAGACCACAGGTGGATTCGCTTCAATCTACAGGCATCATTCGATACACCAGCCCCCCGAAGGAATCCTAGAAAAACAGACCGAAACGTCTTCAGGAAGACCTTGAGCAAGGGTCTAGAAAGACTCCCTCCCAAGGATGACATTCGGGGACCAGCACAGATAGAAGTACAGGTAAACACCCTAACTAACACCCTATTAGACAGCTACCATGTGGCCTGCCCCCTGAATCCACCAGCGAAAACTGCCATGGCAGGTCGTCAATGGTGGGGTCCAGAACTGGAGAGACTCCGGAGCAAAACCAGGAGACTCTTTAATAGGGCAATGAACACCACGGCTGAGGCGGACTGGGACAATTACTATGAAGCCAAAGCCAAATACAAAAAACGACTGCGGTACTGGAGGTCTCTGTCATGGAAGAACTTCTGTAGCAGCATCGAAACATTAGACCAAGCAAATCGGGTAAGGAAAGCATTACCCCCCAAATCCATGACTCAGCTGGGATCGCTGCGAAAACCCGATGGCACATACACAACCTCCTCTGCAGAGACTCAACACCTGTTAGTAACCCACTTCCCCGGATGTGTAAGTCTCACAGACCAGGAACGGCAGGACGAGGAGGTCTATAACACTACAGACGACAACAGGCAAATGGCGAACAGAATCGTCACCGCTGAAAAGCTCAGCTGGGCCATCAACAGTTTCCATTCCTTCAAGGCGGCTGGCCCGGACGGGATCTTCCCTGGTCTCTTACAGTGGGGCCTAGGACAAATCCTGGAAACCCTGATTGAGATCATGAAGGCCTGTCTGACTTGGAGCTACGTGCCAAGGCTATGGAGGGATGTGAACGTGATATTCATACCTAAACCAGGTAAGAGTGACTATACAGATGCAAAATCCTACAGACCCATCAGTCTCACATCATTCCTGTTGAAGACACTGGAAAAACTGTGCGACTGGGACCTACGGGATCTAACGCTCAGGAACATACCGAATTACCGATGCACGACAACCAGCTCAGGCAAATCTACAGAATCGGCTCTTCACATGGTCGTCAGCCGGATCGAGAAGGCCATCGGTGACAAAGAAATGTGCCTCGGCACGTTTATTGACATTGAAGGCGCTTTCGATAAGACCCACTTTGCCAGTATAGGGAATGCCTTAACTAATCACGGCACGGAACCCGGACTGACCAAGTGGATCATGAACATGCTCAACAAAAGGACTATAAGGTATGCAGGTGAGCCGCAGGCCGTAGCGGCGGTGCGAGGATGCCCACAAGGGGGAGTCCTATCACCGCTGTTATGGAACCTAGTAGTTAACAAGCTTATAACCAAACTAAACAAGGAACACTTTTATACAATAGGTTATGCTGATGATCTGGCAATATTGATTTCGGGTAAATTCGCCAGTACGGTATGTGACCTGACCCAAGCTGCTCTCAGGATCGTGGAGCGCTGGTGTAAGGAATTTGACCTATCAGTAAACCCCACCAGGACAGAAATGGTAATGTTCACCAACAAAAGGGCACTTGGCAGCTTTACCAAACCAAAACTGTTCCAAACTAAGTTACATCTGACCAACGAGGTAAAGTACTTAGGACTCACTCTTGACAGTAGACTCCATTGGACCAAACAACTTAAAAAAACGCATAAACAAGGCCGAGGTCGTCTTCTGGCAGTGCAGAAGGATGATTGGCAACAGGGGACTCAACCCAAAAATCACTCTCTGGCTCTACAAGACGATAATTCGGCCTCTATTTTGCTACGGGGCGCTGGTCTGGTGGCCAAGGACGAACCTCGCCACTGTACGAAACAAGCTGCAGAAACTACAGAGGCTCGCATGTGTGGCTACCACAGGATGCTGGAGGAGCACTCCGACCGCAGCCTTGGAAGTTATGCTAAACCTTCCACCGCTACACCTCCACATACAGCAGGAGGCTGCCCTGTCAGCGGTAAGGTTGCGAACTCTCAACGTATGGTCTAACTTGAACACTCTGCACACAATATGCCTGGAGAGGGCATACGAAGAACTTCCAGTGCTCAGGGCAGGCACGGATCGGATTCACAAACGTGCTGTCTTCGACAAAAGGTACAAAATACAGTTACATGAGGACGAAAATCAGGAAGGACTCAACCTCCGGGAACTGAGAATCTTCACTGATGGATCTAAAACAGACATGGGGTCAGGCTGCGGTACATTCTCAGAAGACCTGAACATGTCTATAATCACACCGCTGGGCGCTCACAACTCAGTATTCCAAGCTGAGTGCATGGGCATCATCAATGCGGCTGCCGCCATCACTGCAAGGAAAGTAACAGGAGCCTCCATCCGTATACTCTCTGACAGTAGGGCAGTACTGATGGCTCTAGGAAGTCACATCATTACATCTGGACTAATACATGAATGTCATGAACGACTAATGGAGGTATGTCAAAATAACAATATTGTCCTTCAATGGATTAAAGGTCACAGCGGATCCCAGGGGAATGACGCAGCAGATGAGCTGGCCAGGCAGGGGTCAGGTGCTGGGTCGATTGGTCCGAAACCCATTCTTCTGACGCCCTTCAGCAAGGTACGCTCGACGTTGCTGGAACGTACCGGGAGACTGCACATAGCACTTTGGCAAAGTCAAGAGGGATGCAGACAGGCTAAACAAGCCATGCCTAGCATTAACAATAGACTCACCAAAACACTTCTCCGTCTCGGCAAAATCCGGTTAAGGATGGTAACTAGTGTGATAACAGGTCATGGACCATTTAACAAACATCTCTTTAACTTAGGTGTTACAGACAGTCCCCTGTGCCGTGGGTGCATGAAGACTGAAGAAACGGCCTCTCCGTGGTACTGGAGTGCAACGGAGTGGCCCCATACAGGGCAAAACACCTCGGATCCCCGGGTGATCTCCCCGAGGTCCTACTCAACACCAAAGGTTTGATAGGATTCCTCGAGGAGCTGGGCTGGCTGGACTAGCCGTCCTTCCTTCACGCAAAATAGGCGCCAGACGTCGAGTTGCGGAAACCTGCCCGTACTACAATACAATCCAATAAGGATGGCACAAGACTAGTTATTTATTCAATACAAAATGCTATTGCAGCTTCCTTTCAAACTGTTTGTTAAATGAATGGTTAAAAGGCTGATCCCTTTTTAAACCTAATTATATTTTAGGAATGGGGTAGGTAGATCTAGATGTAATGTAGGGACGCTTGGCTGTCGATCGCTGGTTGCGTTCGACCTCGTTTAGTTTGCATTCCTCTCTCTCATCTCTACCGAATACATTATAACGCGCTGCATACATAGTGCATTCTGTTAATACAGGGGTCGGCTAACTTTTTTGACAAAGAGCCTCATCATCATCATCATCATATCAGCCGAAAGACGTCCACTGCTGGACATAGGCCTCCCCGAAAGAGTGCCATAATGACCGGTCCTGCGCCACCCGCATCCAGCGGACTCCTGCGACCTTCACCAGGTCATCAGTCCACCTTGCGGGGGGTCTACCCACGCTGCGCCTTCCGGTTCGTGGTCGCCACTCGAGAACCTTTCCGCCCCAACGGCCATCGGTTCTACGAGCAATGTGCCCCGCCCACTGCCACTTTAGTTTAGCGATTCGGAGGGCTATATCGGTTACTTTGGTTCTGCTGCGGATGGCCTCATTTCTGATGCGATCACAAACAAAGACAAAGAGACAAAGAACCTGATGGCGGAAAATATGGAATTTTTGGCAGATCATAGAGCCGCAGTTTTCTGTTTTAGACCGTAATATTTGATTTTAAAAAAAATTTTGGGGAACTTAAAGAGCCACAATTAACCCTTCAAAGAGCCGCATGTGGTTCGCGAGCCGAAGTTTGCCGACCCCTGTGCTAACATACTTCAGTTAAAAAAGGTGTTCTCTTGGGGACCAAGATGAATTTTGGGTAGTTGTGCCAACTAAGTAAGTGTGTAGTGTAGTGTAGTGTAGTGTAGTGTAGTGTAGTGTAGTCACCTCAACTCGTTTCCGCAGCGCGGCGGGCGCCATGTACACGCGGCCCTCCAGCCCGCGCGGCGCCATCTCGTTCCTCACCACCTCCGTCGCCTGATCACGTTACAAACCGTTATGACACTTATTGTAGGACTCAACTCCTTTTGAGTCATTAGAAGACTAAGGGCCAGTAGCACTAACTACAGTTGACAGTAGAAGAATAAAATAAAAAAAGTATATTTAAAATGTGAAACATTTTAATGGTGACAGGCCTCAATATAATGATGAGTTGATTTCTTACAATTTAAACTTATTTAGTTTCCAAGGGGGCTATTTTAGAGATTCCAGCACTCGAATCCGATATTTTAAACTCTGAATAAAATAATGTTTTAAAAATCACAGCGATAGGAATTTAAAATCACGATTATTTAAACCATGAATTTCATGCAAATATAATGGCGAGAAACTCTTCTGTGCGATTATATACATGCTTAATTTCTTTGAATTTGAGCGCTCGAAAGTCAATAATCGGCCCCCAGTTCTACTTAGTTCACTTACTTGACCTAATTATGCCAGCTTTGAATCGTAAATGTAGTGTTTAGAAAATATTCACCTGTGATATGGTTTTAAATGCCGAAGTCTGTCCAAACTTGGAACTCCTGTCTGCTATGCTCTCTGCTGCGTCTTTGGCTGTCTTTGAAATATCTTCCGTGAATTTACCTAAAACAAACACAGTCAGTGATAAGTAAACAGAAGCAATAGAAAAAATATTTATTTTTGAAATAAAACAACTAAAAACGGATTATATCGCGTGTATTGAGCTTAAATTACATCACGACGTTTCGAATATCTTATTAATAATTAATAATCCGTTTTTAGTTGTTTTATTGCATGAATAACTATTGCGGCAACCGAAGACAATATTAAATATTTATTTTCCTCTTTCAATATTAAATATGATGTTAATGGGTAATTTTGTGCATGTATTAGTGTAAAATATATAGTGTATTTACATTTAAAACATAGAATAGAAGAACTCGAGCATCTACAATCTACCATTATAATTTATTTTTATTTATTTAATTAATTAATTTATTTATAATTTCTTTTTTTAAATCAGCCTGTTTTCTCAATTGCAAAATAGACATAGGTCATTCACAAGTGTGTGATTTAAATGCACTATATTTTGATGCAACTTATTCACTCTTCAACTCACTGAAAATTTAACTCACTCGGTAACTCATCTATCTCAGCGTTTAGAATTTTAACTCATGATTCGAATGAGCCAGCCAAGTCAAACGAGTGAGACGATGGGAATATGCGAACATATCCACTGAGCGAAATGAGTGATACATATCTCCGCAAGTGAAAGACATGAATCAATCTTTTCAATTCAGGGAAGCGTTTTGCGCATTTCTATTGCAAAGATATACCGTCTTATTCATAAACATCTTACAAGTGTCATTTAACTAATAATTGTTTGTCCCAATCTGTCACTTTATTTTTGTTAGAAACAGAAAAAAACATAATTTAACTAAAAGAGGCTTGTAACTAGGGCTCCCGGTCGTATCCGGGTCTCGTGTACCCGTTTCAAATACTCGTTTCTGAGTAACACGCTACACGGTTTTGTGGACCGTTTCGCACGTGTAATTAAGAAACGTGTAGTTAAGATCCGTTTCTACGGGTAGCCGAAGAAACGTTTCTTAAATACACGCGGATCTGGAAACGTCCTTGACGAGTACGGGTCTGTGTGCTGGAGGTACGGGTCGAAACGTGTCGAGTCGTTTAAAAGCTACGAATAAGAAATGAATAAAATTAAAATAAACCTTAATTGAATCGTTTCTAACTACTTCGGACGCGTTCGGGCCGGTATTAACTACCCGTGTACCTGTGGAGACGTTTCCAACGGCGGTTCGTGTAAACCGGTTCCTTAGCACCGCCGGTCTTAAGTATACGGGTATTCGTCTCCGCGTGCAACACGTGTTGCGGGAGCTCTACTTGTAACACGTTTATGAATAAAAATAAATAACCATAAGAACTAATAAAAACAAAAAAAAGTACATTTAATTTTATGTAATCAAATTATTTTCCCAGCTTACCAGCTTTCTTTGCAATCTCAGTCTTGCCAGCTTCTTCTAAAACATGTTCCATCTTATCTTTGAACCCCCCAAGAGATTCCTTCAGGAACTCGGAACTCTTGGAAGCCTCAGACTCCACCGCATGGAACTTCTTCCGCGCCGCCTGCAGCGCCTCTGAGTTTTCCAGCTTCTGAGCTTCTTCTCGGAACTTCTTGATGTTGTCTTTCATTTCCTTATTCTTGGCTATGTCATCTTTTATGTTTTCTATGATGGACGAGAAGAAGCCTTTTCGTGATGAGTAGTGCCGGCATTCTTGGAAGTTGTTCTGGCTCTGGAATGGGTTTAAGGGTTTATGATGTAAGTGTTTTGCCATACCCCCAACTTACATATGATGACATACATACACTTTCAAGTGGTGAATTCGGATACCACTTGTCTTAGAAAACTGCATTTTAAGTGCTAGTGTGACGTGATTTTGTGTATAATTATTTTGGAATTAATTTTAGCCAATTATAGTAAACTAGGGTTGGACTTTGGCAGTGGATCATCAATGATTAATCATACCTGATCGGTTTTGATGGCGAATGCAGTTGTCTTGATGTTGGTCGGCAGGGCAGTTTTCCATCGTGCCGGACTGTATAGCAACTGTCTGTACGCATGCTGAAATACATTAGAACACTCGTAAATTCACAAGGACACCACTGCATAACCTAAAAAGGATCCCTTAAAAACATTGAACGTTACCATTATGTCACAGCACGATGAAATATCACTGTTCACGGATTATATTATACTAGTTTGATTTGTTTTAATACCGTTGTATTATAAAAAACTATTTTTACGACGACATTGAAGAAGATCCATTCATAATCCGTGCAAACTTCTGTCAAAAAGACCACAGACAATATTGATTGGCACTATTGACAGGTAATGTAATCGTCAAAGGGTATTTTTTTAGTTTTAGTTTTTGTTTAGATTTATTTTAAATAGGTATTTTTTTTTTAAGTCTAATTTATGTTCCTCATACATATTCTTGTATATTTTACCAATAAAGTATAGACTTTTAGAATGATTGCAAGTCAATTAGAAGTGGTATTATAGTATTTTTAAAATAATTAAATTATAAATGTATATTTATAAAAACTTACTTTTTGAAACACTTTACTTAGCTTATAGAAGTAATTTTTTTTTTTTTTTACTTATTTAAAGGTAAACTAACTGTATCATAGACAAAATATTAAAAGTTTATTACTTTCCGGTTTTCATTTCAAAGCTTTTTCAAAAGTGTCTTACTATTTAAGAAGATAAATTAGCAAAACCAAATTATTCGTTACTAATCAGCGCTTAAATAATTAGAAATGAAATATATCCTCAGTTTTAATGCATTGAAACGAGAAGTAATTTTCTCTGTTGCAAGTTTAAAAAATGTTTATTTCCGGTGTGACTGTGATTCAGTTCTAGAAACATAAGAAAGTGTACATTTTCATTTATTTTCTGTCGTCATTTTTAGCCACGGTAACGTGTAAGCGATTGTTGAAAATTAATTTTACTTTATGTTCGTTCGGAGCCGATCGTAAACCGTGTTCTAATTGCGTAGGATCTCCTTTCGGAGAGGTTTCACGAGGTGCTTCGTCATAGATAGTGGAAGGTACGTAAAATCGAATTCGCACACCATGTTGCTATGGTAGATTATTTATGTAGGTATTCTAGATCCGTAGACCACGTTTTTGCCAGCTGGTGCGTACACTGCGGGAGTAAAAATTGGTTAGAATAATAGTTTATATTGTTAGAATGATAAAATTAAGTGTTAGAAAGTGTTTACAGTGGATGTTATAGTGTTTTTGTGTGCATTGTGCCAGGTTCGCGCGGCCGGCGACTGCGGAGCCGTGTTTTCCTGGTGCTAGCTTCAGTGAAGCCAGGATCAACGATTCATCCAGTCTGTCAGCTTTCGTCCAGTGGGGCGTTACCGTTTTATATGACTTTAGCAAGATATATAGGTAAGTGCTGTCTTATTTAATGAATATTAATATTCGCTTATTGGAAATCGCATACGAGTTGGTTGTTGCCAATTTTATCAGTTGCAAGACTTGCGATAATGATACTGCAGTGTCACCATTGTTTTGTTGGCGAACGTGTACGTATATCGCTTATGCGCTAAAAAATAAAATCAAAATTTGATTAACTGGCCAACTGTGGAAGCAGTTTTATATACATTGCATGATAAAAGTTTTCTTAGAAATATCATGGCTTGGCAGATTTGAATAAAAAGGTTAATCAACATTCTATAAGCAGAAACTAACATTTCTTGTTAGGCATTTAGTTTTTCATAGGACAGTACCTATGAGTCAGTTTCAGTTATGGTGGAATATGTAATTCCAAAAAAATTTGTTTAATAAACTGGAGTTTATAGGGTTTGATACTTGTATTGTTATGATTATTGAACATCTTGTTGTAATCTGCAATAGTATTTTATACAATCGTGACATGAAGAGCTTTTCAGTTGAGTACTGTGTTTAGGCCACAAAGCTTGCCGAGTACAATATTTTCTACAAGTGCTAAAATAGGCAAGCCGGTAAGAATTGAGCTCTAAATTCAATACAATTTAAGCCTCAATCTCCCGGTGGAATGTGCCAGCAGTTGGGGAGGAGAACAGTGTTATATTGTATGAAAATCCCTAAGAACATTGCATTTAGCAAACAACTTATGGAATACCATAGACAAGGTTTGTAAAGTATATGTTTTAAATATACCTGTCAGTCATCTAATTAACAGATTCTAATGCTGAAGTAGAAATAGCATATTTTTAACATAATAGTAATACCAAAGCTAAGTTATCAGTCCGATTCTTAGTTATAATCCGTGTTCTTAGTTATAATTTTCTTTAACATTGAACTTATGAAAAGTGTTACTTATAATTATATAGATAGTTTGTCAAATCTATCTTAAACCTATTCACACATTTTTTAGATCAAGCTCAGTGGCATGTCATGGGAGAGGCACAGCAGTCAACTGATACAGGCTGATGATGACGATGAGACATTTTTTAGTTCACAGCTTTAGAAATGTGGTCATTATTTTATTTTATTTTTCAGTAAAACGGATACCTACTATTAACCAAAAAAAACATTAATTGGTTATATCACTAAGAAGCATTCATCTTTGGGTATTGGCTCTTATCTATCATATTATGTTATGTTTAATTTAATTGATTTCATAGGTACTTATATCTCCGCAGGAGATATTAATATTATATGGACCATTTTTCAGGAATAATACATAAATATCCATTTAGTTAGAGCTAGCTAGATTGCCTCATTACGTATTCCATACATGATGTCCATTAGCATACTCCGGTGTGAACACGGGCTTGGAAAATGCATATTTATGGCTGAATCTCTCCTTGCGGACCAATCACTGCGGTTCCAATTTCGTTTTAAGCACTTAAAACATGTTTTACAGAGAGAGTATTAGCAATATCCAATTAATTGCATTTATATTTTAGAACTCGACTGTACCCTTTTTTGCAAGTCATGTAATATTACAATTAGTCAGTTGCAGTGGTGGTGGGTCCATAGAATCCGAATCCCACGGGCTTCCCTAATTATTAGGCGCTTGGGTAGCGCCCTACAGATCATGGAAAAAAGGAAAATCAAATAAGTAATATTGTTGACGCACCGCCACTGGTCAGTACTGTAGTAAGATTTTATAAATATCTTACTGATTATTGATGAACCATGTATTGATGGCATTAGCATACTCCGGGTTCCGTATTTGTATGGACAGAACCCGAAAAATTGCAAAGGTTTTTGACAAAACCAGTATAGGAGTAAATACGACATAGCTAGTGTAGGTTACCTATAAGATAGGCAGTAAGCGTTACAAAGCACATCGTATGGAATCTGTGACAGAATGTCATAGCAAAAGTAGTTTCACTTTTGTTGCCAGTGCTTTACTTGCCTATTAGGTATTTTAAGGTTTCTCACGGCACTGTGGGATTCGCCAATTTCGTACCCAAGGCCTTAGTTAATTGATAATTAATGAATTGAATATCGAGTTAACGGGCTATAACGCACAGACGATTATTGAGTCTCCTAATCAATCGTTTCCCTCGTTAGTGCTAGTTATTTGTATTTGATTAACTTTGGTGTAATAACGTTGCATTCTTACGATAACGCAATGCACATAAATCTACAAAAAATGTAGAATTTAACTAGTCTAAATCGTAAGGAAATCACTAAAACCGTTAATTTATACAGTCGCTGAATCCAACAACGGAGCCGCAGCTGATTTTCACGAGGGTTCATGATATGATAAGCATTTTGCAAGTTATCAACCGGGTGGGACTGGGTTATGATCTTAGCTAGTCTTAACACCGAATTTATCCAAGCCTATAATTATTATAAACCTAGCCTAGCATTATTCTGTTTTATTATAGCCTAGGCACATTGCTCTCAAAGTGTGGACAAAGCAAAGCTAAACCCAGATGGCGATGCAATCTTAAAAAAAAACTCGGGAAACATAAACCATACACTGTTTTTGTAGAGTCCAACACATTTGGCACCTAGTATATGTTATTGAATGTGGCCCCATCAATTTCGGGCGCTAAAAGTATTTCATCTCCAGGGTGCCTTTTATTAGGCGAAATTTACGTGAAAGCTACTGTGCTAGGGATAACAGAATCATGCCGCTGGGACCCCACTACGTATTTGCAATAAAGGCCCGATATTGAATTACACTGCCAATGCCGTGAGTTCAGCGAAAAAAGCGCTTGAGGCCCCGCTACTGTGGGTAGGTACCTACTAAGCATAGGATAGGATTGTGGTTTAGTTTTCCTTACTGCAATCGTCATCAAGGGTCAGTAATGCACAGAATACCACTGGAGTAAATACCTATGTGTTTCTTCTACGTATCTATTATAAAATATATATTTTGTTCAATTTCTCGGTTTCTGTATAACCTTTCATTGCCTAACCAGCCTGAAACTAACATTATAAGTATTTTAATATAGAGTTTGAAATCGTTGGTAGTTAGGATCGGGAGTGTGGGCCGCATTCAAGATGCGTCACGGATCGATCGGCGCGGGGATGCACCTCTACCCGCTTGACACTGCCGTGTCTCATTTCATTTGGATTTTATCGTTATTCCGCTACGCAATTTTAGGTTTTCATAGACTTGTACTCCGTTGTTTTAATCGTGAGGAACGGACTATCATGCATGAGCATGACACCTGCTTGTAAATTGTGCGTCTAAATTTCAGGATTTTTACCAATGTCTAATAATACCGTAACTGTGTGTGATTGTCTACGTAAATCATTTTGTGATTGATGTATTCATATAAGCACATATGATACGGTATATTACAACAACAAAAGTTAATTCTTCGTTGTTTTCAAACAGACACTTAACAGAGTGGACGTGCCCTCCCTTGTAGCCTGGGGCGCCTCATTCCTAGAAGTCTAGACCCAGAATTATTAAACGTTTCGCAGAGTTTGTCGAAATGCGTCGGTAGGCATTACGCTGTGACCCGAAGGCCCTTGAGTACAACTGGCCCTTGAGTGGCAGATGTAGTTAACCGGGTGAGGTGTTCAAAATGATTTTCACACCCCTTTAATGTTTAGTTAGAGTATCGCAATCAGATATATAGGAGCGGCGAAGGTAGTCACAAATATCTGAACATGCCTCTATTGCCAAGCCGATAAACTGCATGTTCAGATCTTTTTGAATACTTTGGCCGCTTCGACATGTTTAATGGTGACTGTACAAGAGTGCGTCACGCTTAGGTCCTTTTGCTACCTACACTTTGCTAGACATTTTAGTGGAATTTTCCAAAATCCGCACACGTGGTAATCGATCACGTGCTGAAGCGGACGCAACGAGGCCCGTGGGCCACTTGCCGCTAGACGAGAAAGGCGGGTCGTTGACCGCCGTGACATAACAGCGATTCGGCGACTGTAACATTTCATAGGTTCTCCGGTCTCACCTAGTTCGAGGCTGTGTTACGCGCGGAGAACATTAAACTTTGTTTTTTTAAGGATCATATTATATTATATTGGTCTTGTCAAATTACGAAGCCTAGAGAGAGGCATTCGATAAACCTGCAGAGTTGCATACACTTGGCGACACACACCGAATGGCGACATACGCGATTCACTTTCGTTCGCGGTCTTCGCCGCGTCATTATATTAACAATCATATAAATATATATTTGTAAGCTGTCTTTTTACTGGGCCGAAGATAAGAGACGTTCGGGAGGGAATCAACCAATAGATAGACTGCAGAGATGAGTGGCAGATGATGCTATGTGGTTTTCCGCACGTCTTATCTCCGCCTCAGTATAAACTGGAAGGGCAGCCTTAGAGTCGGTCTATTCTAAGGTTGCACCTGTCAGTGAGTATTTATACCTAGGAGCGCCATAAGCGACGTTGTCATGGAGTCCGAACACGCTAAGTTTTCTCGCCAAGGAAAACAGAGCAGCAGAGCCGGGCTGGGGAAGTACCTCCACCTTACAGAATACCACAGCTAAATAGCGCTAGACCCTACTCATAGTGTTGCGGTCCTGCCGGTAAGGGCGCCAGAGCTCAGAGGATACAGCGTGTTGACGACGAGGCACGCTCTTGTCTTGTCCCTTTAGCCGTCAACACAGTGAATCCTTCTTTATATTAAAGTATCGGCACCGCGCATGTGACAACTCTGGAGTTGCAGGCTTCCATAGGCTACGTTAGTTGCTTACCATCAGGCGGGCCATAAGCTTGTTAGCCACCGTCGTGGTATAAAAAACCAGACTGGTCGGAGTCCAGGGCCCTATTATTGAAAAGTAGTAGTATATATGATTATGACCGTGACGTAGGTATAGCCATTGTTGTTTGTGACAATTGTGACAATAGTCGGCGAGAGCAATATTTGGTTTCCAGTTCTGGTTTACTGAAAGCAATCCCAATTATTGTGCTCGGCTTTACAGTAGAAAGAGAGCGTGCATGTTTATTGTTTATGGCCTTTATGGGTGGTTACTATGAACAATTAAACTTGCTATCAAATATATCTGTATTCTGTACCATACAGTCGTAATAAAATTAAGTTTGACATCTAGTTAGTCAATGTTATTCTTTATTTGGCAGAAAGACTTCATATAGTAACTAATGTTCCTATGTGCAGTTCGGTAACGTAATCCGCAAGGTACAATAATATTAACCCTTTGAACAAGTGAACGCCATATGTCATAGACAAAACGTCACACATTCACTGGCGCAAGCGAGCCAACTTAAACCTTACTTGAAAGTATGAAGGTGACTTTGACAGCGTACGCCATAACCCATATAGTGGCTCTTGGCGCTGTGGGCACGAGCACTCATGACACCTTTAGGGGTTCTTGTCGTTCAATGTTATGACTCGTTAACATTGAACGACAAGAATGAAATCAATGAAATCAGTTTTAACTTCTCAATGCAGTTCCGGTCGGTCTGCAAGTTCACCAAGTCGGAAGTTGTGCGGTGGCCTAATTTGCGGCGTGGCGGTCCAACTTCGAAGCTGGAACTGTTTAGATATAAAAGAAGCCTGAAACCGTCTGATGAACAAGTGAAGTTATAAACTTCTCATTTGACATTTTGTAGACAAATTAGACATGAATTCAGATTTTTCGATAGGTCTGCTTTACATGGTATTGTATTCATGCTAGTTTCAGTGTTAATTGGCAGATAACAGACTTGTCATAATTTATATGAAGGTGTGACATGATTGCCCCCTACGTGTTACATAGACTGTCTCGCTTCATTCTCAGTGGTTAAGTAATAAGAGAGTCGATCAAGTTTGTATTGTCATTGCTATGGTTACGTCCCTTGGACAACCAGACATTTTCTATGAAACAGTATGAAGATGTCCCTCGGACAACGGGGCTGTCCCCGTTGTTCACTCTGTAGTAAACAACATTAAAAAGTTGATTCGCCCTACACACATAGGACGAAGGTAAGGTATTGGAATTAATAATCCAGTGGAGTGATTGACAGCTCTCGGCATACAAAGCAGTTGTCAAATGTATGTAAAGTTCTGTCAAATCACTCCACTGAATTATTAATTCTACCTTAGGATATTGGGTAGTGTATGTAGCACAGATAGAAAGGACCAATTACAAGTCAAACCTAACTTAACAGGGGAAGTACTCTCATAATCATAAATATCATAATATTCAAATACATACAATCATAAACTAAAGTTTATCATATCTTACCGATAATTAAAAGCTAACGTAATAGTACGTATAGATAACACTTAAACGTATTATTTCATTATGAAATTAATGTGTAAAGCGATTTGTACATAGGTGGTACTTGTATGAAACTTATCAAGTTATCAGGTTACACAAAATCATTAGACACGTGAATGTCAGTTATGAAAGTACTTTGCTTCTTTATCACATACGAGTGTTAAATCAATTGAGTCTCGATGGAAGCCCTCCATTTCACCCTGCCTTGCCGACTCCAAGAAGTTGGAGATGCGGGACATTAAGGATAAACGCGCAAGGCTACCAGCTGATGGCGATGCAATCAATCAAAAAACCTTTTATCTAAGTATATCATAGGGTACGAGGGTCGGTTGATAAGTATCCGAAACGGCACAGAAATAAGACAATATATCTAAATGTGATATTTTATTTTTCAACGTAGGTCCCTTCTAAGTCTACGCACTTAGTCCAACGTCTCTCCAAAGCCATTATCCCATTTTTAAAAAATGACTCTTCAAGTCCCTCAAAATACCTATTAACAGCATCTATCACTTCAGTATTCGAAGAAAATTTTTGTCCGCCTAGCCACTTTTTGAGGTTCGGGAACAGATGGAAGTCGCAAGGGGCCAAGTCTGGTGAATACGGGGGATGGGGTAACAATTCGATGTGCAACTCCTCGATTTTAGCCATTGCAACTTTGGCTGTGTGAACAGGGGCGTTATCCTGGTGGAGCAAAATTTTTTTCTTTTTTAAGTGAAGCCTTTTTTCTTGAATTGCGTTGTGGAGGCTTTGTAGCAGATCGGCATAATATTGGGCGTTTATTGTTTTTCCCTTTTGAAGATAATCCACAAAAACTACTCCTTTGCAATCCCAAAATACGGTAGCCATTACTTTACCGACGGACAAAACCGTTTTCGCTTTCTTAGGGGCAGGTTCACCACGATTGGTCCACTGCCTAGACTGCTCTTTTGTTTCTGGCGTGTAGTGGTGGATCCACGTCTCGTCAACCGTTATGTATCGACGTAAAAACTCCTTAGGATTATGCCTGTACTTCTCCAAACACTTGTCCGAAACATCCTTGCGGGTTTGTTTTTGCTCGTCTGTCAAGAGACGCGGCACCCAACGTGCACAAAGCTTGTTCATTTCCAAATGTTGATGCAAAATGTTAAAAACACGTTCCTTTGAAATGTTTACCATCTCTGCTATTTCCACCAATTTCACACGACGATCATCTAGTACAATTTTTTTTACCTTGTTGATAATTTCCGATGTCGTTACCTCTATAGGCCGTCCGCTGCGGGGAGCATCTGTACAGCTCTGCCGACCACGTCTGAAGTCGGTAACCCAAGTGTGAACTGTGCTTAAAGATGGCGAAGAAGAGCCCAAAACGCGGTCCAGTTTGGTTTTTATTTGTGTTGCAGTTTTACCTTTCAAAACATAATACTTAATTACCGCACGCACTTCGGATTTTTCCATTTTCATGAAAATCAATACAGCTTTTCTTTAGGTCTCTCGAATATATAATTATTCAATTTATAAGAACCTAATATTGCCTTGTTATTTACGTAAAAGCCTAAAGATCAGAATGACATTACAACTTTTTTAATTATATTTTTTTTAATTACTCACTTCGGTGACTTATCAGCCAGCCCTCGTACCATAGACAATAAAAGTATATTCAGTTATATTTGGTTACAACAACAACAATTTCGGACTTATAGTTCAAAATCTGTAAGAATGAACTTTTGACACATCGCAACGCCCGTAGAACGTAAACGCGCAAGACACTTTGAAATTATAAACAAAATCCCATAACGATTTTACAGCTTGTCATGTACGTCAACACAATATTTCACTTTTTATAAACATAACTTAACACATGTTACTGTTACATTTTTTCATATCTTAGTTATTGAATATTTTACGATAACAATTTAGCATGCAAACAGTTACGGTCTACGCCTCCTTTTTTTTAAATTTAGTGTTGTGACCATGTCTGCTGTTCCGATTCATATAACATTTCCGTAAGTCGATAAAATCGATTATGTAATCAATAGATAATATAAGACTTTCTTATCACATTGTATTAATTATGGAATTATTATACATAATTAGTAGATAACAATTATTAAATGATAATTTCCTAAATAATTTTATTTCCTGCTTTGTTATAGTTAAGTTTTCCTTTTTAATTTATTTTTGTATATTAGGCATAACTGCATACAACTCATCTGAACTCATATTATCGGTGGAATCACTGACTTCCGAGTCACAGGCATCCGCCTAGTTCGGAAGACAGAGGCTCAGTTCCGGTGAAACTGTTTCAAACCTAATAAATAAGTCTCTCTTAAGCTATTAGCGTACTGTACAAATATTACTTACACTTGTATGTGGTTTAAGTCAATAAACATTATTTTTATTCTCTTATTGTTATAATTTGAGAAGATTTGTGATACAAAATATATAGGCATATAACAAGAAAAAATCGGTTGTAGTAAAATCGACTCGAACAATTCATAAATAATCGCTAAATTTGACAAACGATACGTCTTAGCCCCATCACTAAAGACGTCAATACTGAAGTGTCAAAAGTTCATTCTTACAGATTTTGAACTATAATTAGCCCTGATTCCTGAAGTTTTGTCTTCATAGTTTTGTTTACGAAAACGTAGGCACGATATTGCTTATTGTTTTCACCACGTTAAAGGATGTAGTGTATTTCACGCCGTCGTAATACCCTATGATTAACTTCAGTATTTCTTATCAAGATTGAGACCCAATCCGGTACGTTGATTTAGCGAGTCGATTACAATTCCTTTAGTCAATGACATGATGGCCGTTGGCGGTTGCGCCAAAACAAATTGTAACTCATTCTAAACCGGACTAAATCTGATTTTAACCGACAAACTCCTGTTTTCGATGCATGGATTTTTTTAGCCTGTCCCACCTGTTTTGTGTCTCACTGCTGGGCAAATGTGATCCCTATTTCCCTCTCGCCATTTCTATCGATTGCTCACTTCCGCTCCCGCTTTACATTTGTTATCTGGCCAGTTCTCCGAACAGTATAACATGCTTATGTTTGCTATTGAATTTAATCCGTTGGACGGTACAAAATATTGATCAGGCTTACGTCTTAAAGGCACAAGTTGAGTGCAGCGAGTTGCGGGCACTCGCTGTCACGTTCGTAGCTTGTTTCCAGGGGTTAAGGTGCGACCACACCCCTGCGTACACGTTGCGTCTGCGTATTTTGAGCAGCGGTGTGGGGGGGCATGCGATTATAACGGTGCGGATACGATGCGTCACTGCGATTCCGTAACGTCGCCGTATTTTAAGCAGCGGTGTGGTCGCACCTTTAAGTTAAAGGTAAAATTTCATAATGAAGTTCAGTGTGCTTCGCTCTTGTCTTATTTCTTCATCGCAACATTTAAAGGTCTCGTAGTACGTTCGAGTACAATGATATATGGCGCTGGTTGTTTTGTTTAAAGGCCAATAAACATAAGATGCATGTCCATGACGTAATGGTGACCAAAAATTCGGCAAACTGGTATTCTCACAACTTATAGAATTAGTTATAAAAAATAAGTAGAATTAGGCTTAAGGTATATGAATTCAAGCTAACATGGGTCATTAACATTATAACTACTGTTCCAACGGGGAATTTACCATGTATATTTGTGTTTTTGAGCACCTGAGTTACTCCGTGATGATGGCGCATGCAGCTGTACCGAAATATCGGGTACTCAAAAACACTAATATATTTATTTATTTTATTTTATTTAAACTTTGCACAGTAAAAATAAGTACAAATGGCGGACTTAATGCCTCAAGACATTCTCTACCATAGGGCCAAACAGAAATTCGCCAAAGTGGGTGCTGTAAGAGAAAACTTGCTGATTTATTTGTACTTAAATATATATATTTATTTATTACCTCGTTTTTAGCAGTAGTTATAGGATTGAAGTAGCTTACCCTCGTGGGTTTCATTAAAGACTAGGCTTCAACGTTCTCCAAAATCCGTAATAACCTCGTGACCATAATGTTATCAAAGTTGGGCACGTTAATCCGTGTTTCCATCCCATTTGTAATTGGATTTAGAGTAACGCGTCCAATTTCACGCACCGCCTGCCAGAGGAATGGGTTCAGTATAAAGGTCACCCTGTACAAGGCACTTTCCATAGCAGGGACCGGAAAACCCCTTCATTTGATTAATCGTTTCGATAGGGTAACCCTATTAAAGTCTTACCCTAATGATAGGGTTACCCTATCATTGGGTTACCCTATCGATATGGAAATAATTTTGAATAGGCTTAACCCTTTTCAATGTGGTTTCCGAGTCGAATGGGGTAAAGATAGCTTTAATATTTACCGCTTACCCTATCATAGGGCTACCCTTTTCCTGTCTCTTTTCCACGCAGGCAGGCGGTTCTATCTTTCTCATTTGAAATGGAACAGGAGAGGTGGCGGCGGAACAAATTGAGTAAATATAAGATTTGCTGTCGTTTATTCATTCTGCTAAAGTCACACTCACAGTCCAGTCCTCTGCTCACGTACACAACTTTAAATTAAAGAATTTCTGTTAAAGAAATGTGTCTTACCTTCAGTTTATTTTTGCATAGTTCGCACGTACTGATGAGATGGGCAATAATTATTTTGAATAAGAATAAAAACACAATTTTTATTCATATTCAAATCGATTTGACACAAACCAATATTCATCCTCCTAGAGGTCCCGGCTTTTGCCACGGCTCAGTTGAGCCTGTGGTCCGCTTGGCAACCTAATCCTATGAATTGGCGTAGGGATTGGTAGTCGTTTTTAGCTAATTATGGGATATACGATTTTTTAAGCTCACATGGTTATTCACATTATAAATATTATTTGAAACGGGGTATTTACCATGTATTACGTATATTAGCGTTATTGGGCACCCGATATTTCGGGTGCGAGGTAAATAGCCCGTTTCAAATAATTAATATTTATAATTAGGGGATGTAATTTCGAAAATTATTTCTGTTTTATAATCCAAGATGGCGGATGGTTATATACTTTTTACAGAAAAATAGTCATGGTACTTATTTTCGGTTAATTATTCGGGGTGTATGGTTAAAATCTGTCGGGATACTCAGATTCACCGTGTATATATATAAAAATTTTTTTTTTCATTTTATATTTAAAAAAATTCAGTGTATTCATTTTTTTTGTTTTTCTTTCATTTTTTTTTTTCATTTTTTTTTCGTTTTATTTTCGTTTCGTTTCGTTTTCGTTTCGTTTTCGTTTCGTTTTCGTTTCGTTTTCGTTTCGTTTTCGTTTCGTTTCGTTTTCGTTTCGTTTTCGTTTCGTTTTCGTTTCGTTTTCGTTTCGTTTCGTTTTCGTTTCGTTTTCGTTTCGTTTCGTTTCGTTTTCGTTTCGTATTCGTTTCGTTTTCGTTTTATTTTCATTTTTATTTAATTTTTATTTAATTTTATTTTTATTATATTATAATAGTAGATTGTACAACAAGTGCATAAAACGTACGATTTTACGCGAGGCGTTTAAAAGTCGAGTGTAAAATGGGTTTTATGGACGAGGGTTACACTCTAATTTTCACTTCATTTGCGAGGAAATTATTTATCGGTAATCGTAAAACAATTTCAAGTTGTGACAAAAATATTACAATGAAAACAAATATGGTTCCAACCAATTAATTTTTTAATATATTTTTTTGAATTTTTAACATGTGAATTTAGAAATTTTCTGCCAAGTCATCAAAACATTTCGGGGCATTTCTAAACTATTGTCAACTCCTATTTTATTTGATTTCATTTATTTAATTATAGAAAACACGCAATTCAAATAATTATAGCAATACTCAGATAGAATTAGCGGAAAAATCATAAAAAGTACAGTCAATTCCTATTGGACGGGAAAAAATTTGTTTGTATAAGTCAAAGTGGCAGGAATTGATATCAATAAAATTTATAAGTGAATATTGGGCGCTAAGGTGCCAAAAAAATGGTAAAAACCAGTTTTTCGCTTCTAGAGGAAAAACTACGGGTCGGACAAAAAAATAGTTAAATATAACAAATGTGCGCAATTATAAAAAAAAGAGAATGAGCCCCGGTAGAGCAAAATCGGTCCAGAGAATCGTCCGCAATTCGCAAAAAAACACATTTTTTTTGCAAATATTGTAAATTCAATAACTCGCGTTCCGGAAGTGCTGGAGAGCTGAAATTTGAATATGATGTCAGTTTTGTGGTCCTCTAACTACAGTTAATTGTTCAAATTAAAACGTTGTAAACTTTTTGCAAACCGTCGACTTTTGCAAAAAGTGACCTTTTTAGGCTTCCGTAGTCAACTAGGAACCCTTATAGTTTCGCCATGTCTGCCCGTCCGTCCGTCCGCTGATAATCTCAGTGACCGTTAGCACTAGAAAGCTGAAATTTGGTACTAATATGTATAGCAATCACGCCGACAAAGTGGTAAAATAAAAAGTGGATTTTTTTATTTTATTAGGGTACCTCCCCTATACGTAAAGTGGGGAGTGATTTTTTTTTTCATTTCAACCCTAACGTGTGATATATTGTTGGATAGGTATTTAAAAATGAATAGGGGATTACTAAAATCATTTTTCGATAATGTAAATATTTTCGGAAATAATCGCTCCAGAAGTAAAAAACTATGCGTCCCCCCCTCTAACTTTTGAACCATAAGTTTTAAAAATATGAAAAAAATCTCAAAAGTAGAACTTTATAAAAACTTTGTAGAAAAATTATTTTGAACTTGATAGGATGAATAGTTTTTGAAAAAAAATTACGAAATAATTTCTGAACTAAGTTTGTAATTTAACCGTATAAGCAGGTGTTTATTGTACCTGTAATTTCTACAAAATTACAATGAAATGACGTGCTTTCAAATAAAGTAAAAACGGTGAAAATCGGTTCACGCAATAAAGAATTATTCCATAAAAATCATCTTCCATACTTTAAGCTCGCGCGCAATAGTTTACTTAATTTGCCGATAGATGTCGCTGTACCTGGAACTCTCATATCATATCCTACATGGCGGTGTTATTAACTCTTAAGTGGGGACACTTACTGTGACGGACGGAAAACTACGGAACCCTACACTGAGCGTGGCCCGACACGCTTTTGGCCGGTTTTTTTTTAAATCGATTGGGAGGGTATTTTAATTTTCGAAAAACGTTATAATTTCGGTTTCTATGCATTAAGGAGGAGTTGAACTACAAATTTCCAAATTTATAGATCATTTGACAAGGAATAAACTTGTTTAAATAATCCATGACCATCAGACACTTTTTGCGCGCGCGGCAGCGGCGCACTATGGCCGAAACGCCCGATCTAGCTGGACAAAATTATTTTACACTCATAGACTAAAATTGACTATTTTTATTATTATTTTGGTATAATTAATGTGAAAAAAAATTAACCAGTGTAAGTTGACCTTTGTATAAGAATAATTACTAGGGCAGAAGAGGTCAGCTAAACATGGTTTTTAATTTTAAGAGAAATGAAGCATTATTGCAAATGGCACCTAAAATATAAAAATAGCAGAATTAAAATACTTAAATATAGTTTAAGTTAATTATTAATTTTTTTAGGTGCCATTTGTAATAATGCTTCATTTCTCTTAAAATTACACTTCCAAGTTTAGCTGACCTCTTCTGCCCTAGTAATTATTCTTATACATTGGTCAACTTACACTGGTTATTCTTTTTTCACATGAATTATAGCAAAATAATAATAAAAATAGTAAATTTTAGTCTATGAGTGTAAAATAATTTTGTACAGCTAGATCGGGCGTTTGGGCCATAGTGCGTCGCCGCCGCGCGCGCAAAAAGTGCCTGAACTTATTGGGATTAGGTCCAGTTTCCACACGATGTTTTCTTACACCGAAAAACCCAGATACATTCTTATACGCAGAACATTATATAAAATAAAAAGCATGATTAAATGATTCTGTTAAGAATCAATTATTTTTATTACATTTTCTCGCATATATTAGTCCCGACGAAATTATTTTGAATCATTTTAACGGGAATACAATCAACATAAGTTTATTCTTACGATATTTTTTTCAAATAATCATTTTATTCTTGAGTGTCCAACAATGACTGATATTGATCGTTTCATTATACTAGAAGTATCGGTGAACGGCGTCACATTTTGCTGGAGCCATTGAAACAAAGTACTACCTATAACTAGAATAACACAAAATTATATATTTTAACACTTCACAATATGCATTTGATTTTGGTTCCTATAAGCCTGGGTCTAAGATTCAACCGACACGAGCCGTCACGCTCGAATGGCAAGAACAAAAACACCGGCACCACACAACGATCTTTTAGCGCACTAACAACCAATAATAGCGTCTAGATCAAAGGCGTAAGTACGAAAACATACGCAAATAGATTCTTGTTTGTCTGTAGGCTCGCTCGTGCCGCCCGGCAGCGCTTAGCTCGTAGGGTCCTCGAATAATAAATAAGTCAAATGTATTGGTCACAGAGTTAAAATAGCTTAATCGCATTTGAAAAACCCTATCTGATAGGGAAACCATATGCTGGGTTGTAACCACTTACCCGAATTAACTGTATTGACATGGTTAGCCTTTCGTTCGGGTAAGTCAAACGATACGCTTACCGAATTGATAGGGTTTTTAAAAACAACTCTATCAAATACCCAATCTAATACCCCTTTAATGGTTACCGGTTCCGGTCCCTGTTCCATAGTTTAGTAACTTAGCAGTTAAGCTGACGGGTGAGGTGCTAAAAACGAACTGAACACAGTACTCTTTTAACAAACTTATTTTAACACTTCTCCCGTTCAGCCATTTCTACTGCCGGCTGTACCTCTAGCACAGGAGCTCTCAACCAGTGAGATATGTTTTCTAGAAAGGTGTAACGAAACCTCAAGGAAGCGACAAATGTCTTACCAACTAGCGAAAAGTTTAAAACGTGTAACTCACTCGCATTATCTTATTGTCGAACAAAAGCATGTAATGAGGATAACTACGTACACAACACACCTACTGCAAAAATGATGGCGCTTTACCGTATTTGCAGAGAGCTTACAGTAGTTTGCACCGAAGATGACATTGCAGAAAATCTTACCAACTCTTCTAATACAGTGCGAAAGACATGGAAAACTGGAAGATTTCAGCCCGCACGACTCTAACAGGCACAGACGATGTGTGTAATTGGAGGTCACATTGGACTGGTCTGCGCGAGGCTAGTTAGAGCGATGCAAGTAGCAGCTAACAGCTCTGCACGCAGACAAGCCTATCGATCATCGACACGTCGCCGAGAAGGTTACGGAAGAGTTACGTTTTGACAAACACTTGGGATCCCGCTCGCGAGGCTGATCTCCGATGCGTTGGTTACGCTACAATATATAATATGATATATAATTAACTTCATGCTCTAAAATGGTTGTAAAACCTTGTGTTAGAACTTGTTCTGCTCTATTTGAGTTTCCTTGCTCTGACACAGGAGTTATGCAAACACAGCGTTCCCAAACCCAAATAAACGCTTCCAATGTTGGTTAACGATCTAATTTGTTTCGCACATTCGGATTATTATGTGCGAAACTAATTCGGACGTAGCAACTAAAACTGGAGCACATACAAATAACACCAAATATAAATGTGCGACTTGTAAAGAAAGTTACAAAAATAATTGGAAGTCTCTGGAAAGTCTCAGATTTTTATAGGAATTAAAGTAGGCTCCCAGTTACGGCAAGAACATGGTAACATGGTGTGGTGTATAGATAACACACGGATAAACGGATGTGGATTCTTAAATGAATGCTGATGTTAATGCTTTTGCGGAATATTCGCACCCCTATCTCCTAGCATACATAACATGGCGCGCATATCATAGAAATACAGTGTATATAGGGTAAAACGCCAGTAACTGGCCATCGTTCAGTAACTGGTCACTTTCATTCATACCAATAATGAACTCTGTTCACATATACTTTTAATTACTGGCCCCCTTCAATAACTGGCCAAGTTATACTAAAAAGAGTTCTGTTTGTAGGTGAATAGAGTTCATTTTTAGTATGAGGGGGCCAGTTATTGAAAAGTATCCAGCTACTGGTGATTTACCTTATTCTCGAATTTATCGATAAGGTCAATTTCGTATTGGACCTTTATGGCAATATCGCGTTATTGACTACCAAAAATAAAAATGGCTCCCGATCGCTTTTGATCCCTAAAGAGCAATATAGCCGAACACCAAGATTCTTTCCATTCCAAGGTGTCGCCACCTCCACTTGTACCTTTATTTCTATTATTATGTTCTATTGTCCTGAAACTTGCAATATCATTCGTATAGCATACCGAGCATTCGCCTCAAACGTACAGTTAGGTGCAAAACTGTCCCAATAGTAGCATCTTAGTAGAATGTGGAGAAGTGGATGTCGATCGAGGAGAGGGGCACATTATTAATACATACCAGTACTATTTAAAATTTCCTACCAATCGGCCTTACATATGATATACTTAGAATTTACGGTTATTTTGTAATTTAGAATCGAAAAGTAGAAAAAAACACATTTTTATTTTTTCGAATATTTCTAGTTCCTCTTATGGAAACTCCAAATAGGGAACCATACATAATTAAGAAATTCAGCCTCTATAAAATAAGGTATCAACTGTTTAAATCACAAACATAGTTTTGTAGTTATGGCAGAGTAAAAGTCGTCTTGAACATTGAACTAACAAACACTTTCTATGGCTGTTTTTAATGGTACACTTTTGCACCGAACTATAAGCCACCTAAAAGTAACTTGAAAAATATGCCCCATTAAAGCAATTGCATGATGATTTTATAGAGGCAGAATTTCTTAATTATGTATGGTTCCCTATTTGGAGTTTCCATAAGAGGAACTAGAAATATTCGAAAAAATAAAAATGTGTTTTTTTCTACTTTTCGATTCTAAATTACAAAATAACCGTAAATTCTAAGTATATCATATGTAAGGCTGATTTGTAGGAAATTTTTAATAGTACTGGTATGTATTAATCATGTGCCCCTCTCCTCGATCGACATCCACTTCTCCACATTCTACTAAGATGCTACTATTGGGACAGTTTTGCACCTAACTGTATATGACTAAGTATACCTAATTAAATGTGATATCAGATAACGCACGTTTTCTTTGGGTTTTGAGTTTAAGTGATTCACTGACGAAAGTTTTGTACGCGATGAATACAATATCTCTTGTCTTTCTCCTACTGTTGAGCCTTTTTAACTCAGTCGAAAGGACATCAGGCTTATGCGATTTATCGTATAGCCCCATTACTTTGCGGATCGCGTTTCGTTAATCGCATAAACGCTGTAGAGCTTTTCATTTGGAAATTCATTCCTTAGCCTCGTGCCGCCCAATGTGCAATAGAGTGTACAAAGTAACACTCAGCATTAACGCCCAGACTTTCGAAAAAATAAAATGAGGTAAACTCCCAGTGTACAGTACGCTGTACTTAAAAGCTTATGAAATGTCATTTTTATATTTTCGCGCGTAATTGAATTTCACCTTGACGTCGTGAATAGCCGGTTCAATGGCGACCATTTTGACAGCTGACGTTTGACAGATACGCAGAGACAAGTTTTAGGCCTCCGCCATTTTGTCACCATGCCGCGTACGCGCACGACACGTAAGTATTTATCTTAATTAATTAATTGAATCATGGCTTTTTTTGTTTTGAGGATGACATAAAAATTATCCTAAATGTGTGTTTTACTGAAATAACCTGTTATTTGTTTGTAAAAGTACTAATAACTATTTTTAATTCCTTATCAGAATATTATGTACATTGTAATGCATATTGGGCGTTTGTTTTGTAAATATATTATAACCTGCAGCTAAAGGTTCTTTTTTGGTTTAAGGTTTTGTTCAAGTGATTATTTTGATAAAAACTATGAAGGCTTGTGATTCTGATTAAGTATTTAGTAGTGCTATAAGCATTAAATAATAATTGTTAATTGAAATAAAAATTGTTTTGTGTTATGACAATTGTTAAAATAGTTGTAAGAAAGCATGTAATTGCTTATAATTCTTAGTGTGACATGAAAAAAAAGTATTAAGATATGAAGATGTGATATTGTAACATTAATCTCGGAAAAATTGATCTCAAAGTTATTAAATAACTTCCATTAATATAAATGTAGTAATTTTTAAGTTAAAAAGTTGTTAAAATATTTCTTTTAGTTTTTTCTCAAGCATTTTGGAGCATTTTGTTTTCTAAAAACATATTTTTTTCTTTTTGCAGATATTACTGATGTATAATTTGTTAGAGTTGGGAGAAATGTTATGTGATTTAGTGCCTAAAACTGAATAAAAGTAGGTATTATGTGATTTTGTGCCATAAATCTCTTGAAAAAATTGATCTCAAAGGTATTGCATAACTTTTTAAAATAAAAATTAATAGAAAATTAAGTTTTTTGTTAAGCAAGTTATAAACCTATTTTTTTAAAGCTTGTTATCAAGCATTTTTAAGCATTTTTATGTGATTTTGTGCCTTTAAACTTAATAAAAAGTTGGTTTGTAGTTAAATGTTTATATTATTTACAACTTCAACCAAAGACCCAATGTGCATGGAAGTGAACAAAAGATACGAAGTTAGAATTCACTTTATTGTATTTATTTGTATTCACTTATACCCAGAAAAATATAAAAAAAATCCCACTTAAGTTTATCACTGAAAAAAAGTCATTTATTTGGGTGGGCGTTAACGACTATAAAACATATTGGCTTATACATTGCACATTGGGCGTTTAGCTGAACTTGCGTTTTTTTTTCTTGGGCGTTACGAGGTTAGGGTTCGTTTACAGTCGAAGGCCACATCGCTAAAGGTTTTGGCATATTTAGGATGTAGCTTAAGGTTCGAAACTGATGTAGGTCCTAATCTTGGGATGACGAATACGCGGTTGTAGTGTCATTCGCTAATCGCAGGCGCGTTACTTGAAGCTTGCCAGTCCTTCGCATATAGGGAAAGGAAGCTATTCGCGGAACGTTCGCCATACCAGCGGGAATATCGAAATTTCGTATCTCCGTTTCTATCGCTCTTGCCTATTCGAAAGAGAGTGTTGCGAATAGACGATCGAACGAGCGAAGTGGTTCGCTGTTCTATAACCGTAAAAGCCTATGCCTGAACGCGCCTTTACACTGAATTTGCAAAGCATGTCGCTGTTGCAAATTTAGCAGTGTTTTATTCCATTTCGGTGGGTTTTAATTAAAATTTGGGAGTATCCTGTGCGGTTTGTTTCTCCAGAGCCAGCTTAGTTGGAATGGAGGCACTGACCTGATTCCATCCCTGACACGCACTGGGACGGCAGACCAGAATGCTCATTTTGTATTTGCCAGAAATAATTCAAATGGCGAAAAGAAAGACTTTTGCAAACTGATATTGTGTTCTTATTAATGGAGGTTGTATATAATATAACATTGCAAGACTCTAAATCTATTTGTATTTTCTCGAAAGAATTAACAAGTTTAAGTTGTGGGGAAAAAATGGACTACCTACTGTAGTAATCGTGACTACAAATGGTAGTACAGTACTATTAAATTGATTTGTATAGGCTGTAAATAACCTGGATTTACCTTACTTTAAATACTTATGAAAATATTGCATTATAAATAAAATTAAAACAACAATTCTGTTTATTTCTTTGTTTAAACTTTATTTCACAGTAAAAAGTGAAGGCAATTTTTCCGAAAATCGCACCAATTGATTTCGTTACTTTACGAAAAGTTTTTCCATACGCTCTAACTTTTTAAAACATAGTTTTCCTGTTCAAACTAGGTTAACTTTTAAACTGTAAAGTTAGGCCGTTTACGTGGACGTTATTTTTTAAAGCCAGTGTCGTAGAGTACTCCAGTGGCTCCAATCGATAGTTCGCACCGCGCATGCTCGGCCCCACTCCGAAGCCCCTAGGCGTCCTGGCGCTGAATTCCATCGTTAGACAGAGATTCGGCTACAGAACCAGCATAACTGGAACCTGGTCAATGGATATTCTTGAATATTCTTTCTTATAGTAATTTAGTATTTTATTTGAACTTTGGATGAGTGTAATCTCCGGGCGGTTGTACCTACGCAGTTAGATTTAGAACATTTAGATCGACTTATTAAGTACTAGCTTTTTCCCGCGGCTTCGCTCGCGTTAAATTCGGGGTAACACGGTTCCCCTTTGCCCCCCGGAATGCTCCATACAAACTTCCACCCCCCATTTTAGGGAAGTGGGGGGTTAGAAAGAGACAAAAAGTAGCCTATGTCACTCTCCATCCCTTCAACTATCTCCACTTAAAAAATCACGTCAATTCGTCGCCCCGTTTTGCCGTGAAAGATGGACAAACAAACAAACAAACAAACACACACACACACACACACACACACACACACACACACTTTCCCATTTATAATATTATAGTATTAGTATGGATATTAGTATGGATTTCACCCCCTCTCCCCAGAAATATTTAATTCTGGGGATACGAATGATATAAACGAAAACGTTCAAATTAGGAATGAATGAAGATTTTAAAAGTGTTGAATAATTTTTACAAAGTTACAGGAATTTCGATGGGCCCTGAAATTTACAAAAATGTAAAGTTTTACTCCACTGTATATTAGAATTAGAAAACATAAAATTTAATTGTCAAAATCCATTGTCCATTTTTTAATTATTTACGAAATTGGAAATGTGTCTTATCAGTGGTAGCAAAGGCTGGCAAAGGGTAGAATTAATGGTTTTTATTTTTATAATATGCATGGAGCAGCCGAAAATTTTGTAACTTGTTTGTGTTAGACGATGGTTGTTCCTATGATTAAAAAATGTACTTAAAATAATAAAATATGCTTAAAATTTCATCCATTCCCAATTCCTTGTGAGTAATTCTTTGTGGTCTGCAGTCAAGCACCCAGAACGTTTTGTTTGATAAGTATTTTAACCTAAGTTTTATATAAGTTTCGCGCAAATTAGGCACCAGCCGCAGAGTGCGGAAGGAAACCTGCCCGTCTATACATAAAATACTAGTAGATCATAAATCATAATAACATGCGTTTGCGTTAAGCGAACGCTCGGTTATAGTTTGGAATACCCTCACCCTCAGATCTTCCAGGCCCCAGTGGTTTCAAGAATCATTTCGAGTGTCCATTGTTCGTTTATGAATTTTCCTCTTTCAAGTAAAAGGGTTGCGGTGTTATTTGTGGGGTTTTGCAGACATTTTCTATTATAACCTGACCGTGTTTCTTCAATCACATTGAATGGTTTCTTCTGAAATTAAAAAAGAAAATTAGAAAAGCCTTTCTAATGTGTATTTGTCTTCAATATCAAGGAGCTAAGTTGGAAGTTTACAAACGGGTTTTAAGAATGGTTTACTTTGTGAACGAAAACTAACAATATAAGCAAATAATAAGTAAAACCATTTTTATACATGGAACTCTGAAAGACGTGTTGTCCGAATTTCAGAAATGGCAATTACTTAAGCGACATGGACATGGCAACGGTGTATAATTAGCGCATTACAAATGCAACCGGCCTTGACTCGATGTCTAGTCATACGATACTAGTTTGGTCGTTGACATCCCTATAAACCGCCCACTGCTGGGCTAGACTGGATGTAGTCTCCTCTAAGTCAATCCGGGTTTGAGGAGATATCATAAACCTACGTATTGGATGAAAAGTTTCCTTTTCTGCAAGATTAAATAAATGTACCTATGTTCCTTTTACCACCACCTTTTTACTTCAATCCTATACAGAAATCCAATTACAACAAAATTACTCATGACAAGCTGCTTAGCAATTTGATAGGTATAACTTAGTTTTAACTAAGCACATTACTAAGTTAGCAAGCCAGAGTTGTCAATAATATGAACTTGTCACCCGATAAATAATATCCTGTTTGATGAAATTTACATTCTTGGCCGTGTACTTATTCTCATTGCCCACGGTCCCCACGGAGCTCAAGCGAGTCTTAAGACTTCACGACCAGTGTAGTCTTTCCTATAACGTACCCTTTGTAAATGATGTTTGTAGAGGTCATGGTATAAGTGGATACAGATATTTGTTCCTCAGTTCTGTAGATGTTTTCTATGTATTTAAGTATTTATCCATATTTAACTATATATCCTTTATTCATATTTATCTATTATATACATACTAGCCTTTTCCCGCGGCTTCGCCCGCGTACTATAAGTACTCAAAAAGGATACGATACCCCTGTTGATTTTCAGACTTTGTGACCACATTTGCCCCTTTTAGGGGTTGAATTTTCAAAAAACCTGAAACACGTGTTTACTCATTTATCGTTAGGAATAATCCTGTGAAGTTTCGAATAAAATAATCTAACAAATCTTGATTCGCCGTACAAACTTTGGACCCCCATTTTACCCCCTTAGGGGGTGAATTTTGAAAAATCCTTTCTTAGTGCACCCCTAGACCTTATAAGGAACCTACGTGCCAAATTTGGAATCTCTAGAACCAGCGGTTTGGGCTGTGCGTTGATATGTCAGTCAGTCAGTCAGTTTCTTGTTTTATATATTTAGATATCGTCGTCTAGTACCCATAACATAAGCCTTATTGAGCTTACTGTGAGCCTAGGTCGATTTGTGTCAGATTGTCCTATAATATTTATTTATTTAACTGTAGGCTTAGTTTACCTCGTTTTACCTTCGTTTTAACTCGTTTGCAGAAAACGAAACGAAACGCTACACGCTCTCGCTCACTCTTCCATATTAGTGCGATAGAGAGACGCATAGCGTTTCGATTCGTTTTCTGCAAACGATTGTCATCTTGGCTACAGGGCCTGGTCCGCCTGAGATTCTGGCATGTACCGGATTTCGCCACCTTTTAACAGAAGCCGCGGCTAAGTGCTCCTCTACCCACCTGTGTCCCTGTTAATTTTAATACCAGCGGCTACATGTCCACGAGAATATGAATATTGAAGAGATGCGCTATAGTATATTCCTTCCGGTCTAACCTGGCGACTTAGCATAACATGCGTTGTCGCGCACGACTTCATACTTCGAGTCGCGCCTGAAGTATGGAGATTGAGAGTCGCGCAACAATGTAAGCCAGCAAGGCTGATAGAACATCCACATTAGCAAATCCAATGTTGATCCACTTTAACCTTGTTGTAAAGAGTGAGTACCTGGCAACGACACCTAGAAAGATAACTTGGTGATAAGCCACGGGCGGGTGATGTGCAAACTTCACATCCCTTGCATTACATCCTAGCTTGTTGTCTCATTCGATCTTTGATAAAGGAGTTAAGCATGATCCGTGTTATATTCCTGCTGCTTTCCTGTCAAAATGCAGGTTAGGTAGTAGAGCATACTATACGATAATACGATAGGTACTATAAGTACAGTCGTGGCCAGATAATTAAGGACAAGATTATTTTTGCCATACAACTGCATACAAATATGACGTTTTAAATTTGATAAAAATATAAATTGTGCTTATGCTATTTATATTTTAAAAAATACTGACGTATCCGTGTTTAAACAAGACTTAATATGGGCCATAAACATCTTCCATAAAATTTTAACTTTAAAAAATACAGACGGTCAAATCAATACGTATGTTGTATGGCAAAAATAATATTGTCTTTAATTATCTGGCCACGACTGTATATAGTCAAGACTACAATTTTGTCTGTTTTTTACGTGTGGGCGTAATGTAGCACTTTATCGAGTATTTGTATACTTATATTTTTCTCTCATGTCATGTCTATGCTCGACAAGATGTCTAGAACTTGAGAAACCCTTTAATAAAACATGTAGGAAAATATTCGCGGCGCGTAAGCTGCCTGCTCGATACGACGCGTCTCTTTGAACATAAATCGGACGATGCCTAGTTATAAAAGTCACGTACATGAGCGAGATAAATAACTTTGATAACATGTTTATGTTTAAGATGTGAACGAAATAAATTAGGATCTTGTTTAACAAAACTACCCTTCACACAATATATCTCTTCGATAAAATTATGGACTACATAGCATAGCGAAATAGATGAAAAACGAATCAAAGAACAAAATTTTATGTAACTTCAAAACCTGTAAACTGAACCGTATAGACGGAGAGCTAACCACGTCAGATATGACACAATAATGAGAGCAAGGAAACCCCTCTAGTCAGTTTGCTATACTATGCTTATTTCTAGATCTGGACATCTGGCAGCTGTAAAGTGGTGGAGGTCAAATAATGCAAACCACTTCAAGAAAACCAATCCTAGAATTCTGGGTTTGATGCAATATTATGAGGAATTATATAAATAATTAGATTATATCATTGCCAATAATTTCTGTTTGGGGAAAGTAGTGCCGAACGTTGTATAATTTAATTCATACTTTGTCGCCTACTCTTTTTGTTTCCGTAATCAGCCCGGATCTAGCAATAAGGATAGAGAAGCAGTCCAACCAGATGGGTTTTGTTGCTGTCATTATTGTGTCATATCTGACGTGGCCAGCTCTTAGTCCATTATTGTGAGAACAGATTTAATTCCACTGATGATCGCCCGTGCTTGCTCACGCAGGCAACTACAGGCAGCGCTGATGTGTTTCATGTCGCTTGTACAACTTGGTATCAGTGTCCGGCGGGTGTCAAAACATCGATATTGCCGCACGTTGACTTCCGGACGCCGCACCAAGCGGCCGTCTTCGGCAGCTCGACTACTGACGTGTCAAATGGGCGGGAAATATTGGAAAAATGACGCTGGGAAACTCTTAACATATATATGTGTAGTTATCTATCTATGGAGCGAAGCGATGTAAAGTATGAAAAAGAAATGAGAGACCTACGGCGTTGCGCGCGTTGGTGCCAAAATACTACAGTACGCGAACAGTTCTGAGATTCGATAACTCACAAGTGCGATTTCCTTTTTTAGAGTTCCGTAGCCAAAATGGCAAAAACGGAATCCTTATAGTTTCATTATAGGACAGACGGACTGTCCGTCCGTCCGTCCGTCCGTCCGTCCGTTATGTCACAGTCATTTTACTCGGAAACTATAAGATGTATCTTTAAGCTCTTATAAATTTAGACATAAGGTGTATTTTGTATGCCGCTATTTAATTATGTAGTTGAATTGCAGAAAAAAATATTTTTTAGGCCCCCCCCCCCTAATTGCTCATACATGTAACTAAATTTTCTCCGTATAACTTCTTCGTTCTCTTTGCAGAATATGAATTAGTCTTCTTCTTAGTCGTTATGTTTCATTGCTGAAGGTCGTGTCCGTTATGAGAGGTTTCCGCTACGTTCTTGATTATGGACTTCCACGCGGTTCTGTCCTCAGCTGCACGTAGAGCAGTGGAGATGGATAGGCCTGTGCCAGCTTTAATTTGGTCGTACCAACGGGCGGGCGATCTGCCGCGACAATCGCCCTCGACTTTACCAACCATGACGTCTTTGTTGAGGTTATCGGGATCTCTACGGCCCTATATGTCCAAAATAGGACAGAATTCTCTGAAAGCATATTGTCGACAGGTTGTATGACTAAGTAAGGGTACAAATAATCATAATTTTCTTATCCTCTACGAGAGAAACCTAAGACGGGATTTGCAAATGGATTATCGATTATGTCAATCCATTACGGCTTAATGGAGAGTCCATTAGACGCGTCTGTTATGTTATGGCCAAGTTTATTCGTATTCGCTCGTCTTGTCTCTGGTACGGAACAGATATATAGATACAGTATTAGGCGGTGAATCTGTTCGTTATACGCTCGAATAAATCCCGCCCATATGGAAGAAAGAAAGAAAGAAAAAATGTTTATTGCCGCAACCTTATTCACTAGTACACTGTTTCTATTCTTACAACTAATAAAAAGAAAATACAAAAAACAGACAAAACAGACAAACCTAATTTACATTTTGTTGTGTAGGCAATGGGTACCAGTCTCAGACTGTGCTGGATTGGTGGTATTATCCAGCGCTGATTTTCAGCCTGGCCCCGTTGTGTGTTCGGGTAGTGTTACAAACAGCAGCACCGTTAACCGACCATCGGCAGACTTTATGCCTTTGCAATTGAGATTACCAATGGTCAGTGAACTGTGCTGGCGATGATACAGAATTTCATTAACACTTCCAGCGTGACATACATAAGTGTCTATGTGTTTGTGTGTGTGTGTGCAAATTTATATAGCACAAGATTTTATTGAGCTTACTGTGGGACTATGTTGATTTGTATATAATAATATTTATTTATTTAAGAATATATATGCGTGTGCGATAGTGTGATTATATTGTGATATGATAATATACATAAATATAATATAATATACATAATATATAATATAATATACTTTTATCCATGTAGATCCAGGTACATATATATATATCCTTGTAATACGTGCGTAATGTGTATAGGACGCCATCACCTACGTTGACGGCGCTGGAGTAAGTTCATTTAATAACTGGAAGATTTACGTACTATTGTTTATTTTTAAGAATTAATCGAACGAGCTGAGCGTAGGCGAAGCGAAGTTCTTACAAACAACTTCGGGCACAACTGTCACCTGGCTACTTAGATCGCTAAAGCTACCACTTTTGTGAACAGAGGTTTTGACATATGTCTCGAAAAACACTACAATTGTCACTAAATTCCGATACAAGCCTTATAGTTAGAGAGCCCATGACACTGATAGTCCAGTCATTATATCCGAAAAACCGACCCTACCCGTGAATAATCAGTTCTTGGACTTTTTTTTCGTAGGTCCTTTGGGGGGGTCACTGGGAGTGTAAATTCAAAAAGTAGACTGAATCAGGCTCCTGTGTATATTCGAAAAACGGTTTTTCTTGAATAACTCGGGCATTTTTGATTTTACAGTAAAACCGTGAGGACAAAAATTGTAGGAAATTTGATTCTCTTACAAGTTTGGTCCTCACAATTTTTCTTCTAGGATCGATATTTTGGAAATTAAACCTGAAAAACCGCGACAAACAAAATATTATCATTATCTCCTATGTTCCACGTTTTACGGCATGAATGAAGAAAAACAAAGTTGTAGAGAATCAAATTGTAAACAATTTTGGTTCCCACCTTTTTTAGGTTTAATTTCCAAAATATCGATCCTAGAAGAAAAATTGTGAGGACCAAACTTGTAGAGAATCAAATTTCATAAAATTTTTGTCCTCACGGTTTTACTGTAAAATCAAAAATGGCCGAGTTATTCAAGAAAAACCGTTTTTGGAATATACACAGGAGTCTGATTCAGTCTACTTTTTGAATTTACACTCCCAGTGACCCCCCCGAGGGACCTACGAAAAAAAATCCAAGAACTGATTATTCACGGGTCAAAATCTATAATGACTGAACTACGAACCTAGTTCTATAAGTCTCCTAGATGAGATATATATAATTAGTTGCGTCTTTAATGGGGAAACACGAAATGCCGATGCTGCAATGCAAAAAAAGTGGTGGCGTATTTCTTTTTTTTTTGAAACAAAAAAAAACCGGTTTTTAGTACGATAAGTCTCCTAGATTTCCTTTGTTCCTCGAAGCAGGGGAGGGGTAGGGCTACACGATAATGCGGTGCTGCAAGCCCCTGTGCGTGGCCTTGTCAGTGGCAGCAGCATCAAAAGATGTAGATGTATGAAAAAATAAAGCGCCTGATCTTTTAAAATATAAAAACATTTTAAAAACGTAACATCTTGTTGCAGTTCAGGCGGTAAGTTTAGGTTACATAACATCTCGTTTTTGTTCGTGTGCGTTTTGTTTTTTCATACATCTACAATCTTTTGATGCATGCGGCCACTGACAAGGCCACGCATGGAGGCTTGCAGCACCGCATTATCGTGTAGCCCTGCCCCTCCCCTGCTTCGAGGAACAAAGGAAATCTAGGAGACTTATCGTACTAGAAACCGGTTTTTTTATAAAAAAAAAAAAAATTTAATACGCCACCACTTTTTTTGCATTGCAGCATCGGCATTTCGTGTTCCTCCATTAAAGACGCAACTAATTATATATATCTCATCTAGGAGACTTATCGAACTAGGTTCAGTGTCATGGGCTCTCTAACTATAACCTTATGCCGAAATATATCGACAATTCGTTGAAGGACTTGTTACTACGTGAAAATTGTCATGAGCTCTTCACCAAACTAGTACCTATTTATTGACGATATAATTTAAATATGTCGAATTTTATTTAAAAACATGGTGGTACAAGCATACAGAGCCCGCCTATGTCAGAAATTGTGACAATTGTCAGCGTGGTAAAATAGGGGCCAGGAATATACAAAACAGAAGTGTTGGCTCTCCAGATTCAAAACTAGGCTCCACCGAAAAAGCCCGGACAGGTGCTGTGCTTGCGTGAAATGTATCTACCAACAGATATTTATATACCAGTATTCCACTTATATATTTAGTCACCGTTTGCGGAATTCAATATCTGCAGTTGTCTCAACTGAATGTCGTGAAGGCAGGTTGAATGATTACAAACACCTATTCAAGTTCCGGTACTCGTCTATGTTACCTAGTACTATGATATTATTTATTCATTGAAAACACTGTTTTATTTTACTTCGAACTTTCGAAGTATAAAGCTATCATCAAAAAGCATGTGTGAGTCTTCGACTTGAGTCATCTAAATATTCAAATACCGGCTCCAAACCAAGGAAATTACGACCTTGCTTATTTATACGAGCTTATCCAAATACAAGTTCGTGTATAACATGCGCCGCATAACATAACCCGCATCCCACCGAATACCGACGAACAGCGGAGCCATCAATGAAATGTCGGTCGCGTAAACGTAAATAAACAAGGGATATTGTTGCAGTTTGCTTCCGGCTTTACATAACCATGGGCATGGCCGTATTGTTACAAGAATTTTAAATCGGTTTCAAAATCTTCTCTAGAAAGGACTTGAGTGAAACCATTGCCATAATCACGACCACTCTCTTCTTCCTCTTAGCGTTTGTCCCGGCTTGGGGTCCGCTTGACAACCTAATCCCATGTATTGGCGTAGGCACTAGATTTTTCGAAAGCGACTGCCATCTGACCTTCCAACCCAGAGGCGAAACTAGGCCTAATCGGGTTTAAGTCCAGTTTCCTTACGATATTTTCACCGAAAAGCGACCACTCTGCCAATAGTAAAAGACTGAGAAGAAGAAAGGACTTGTGATACTTCAGACAGAAACAGAACCCCTCATGCAGGTCTGGTTGATCGTATCAATCTCGGTGGAAATGATAGCTCGTAAGAGCATTCTAGTGTTAATGTTATCCAGAAGCGTCCTGGAACTTTCCTTCTGTTACCTTCCCACCACATAGCCGAAAGTTGTAACGCTGCCTGCACGAGCATAATGCCTTAGTAAAAAAAAACACTTCAGAACTTTTAGTTTAAATATGATGACTCTAGTTCTGTGTGGAGTCCGAAAGCTGAGAACACCAAATACGGTACAGTCACCAGCAATGGTATCTTCCTACAAGAAGGCCGCAAAAATATGTGACTCGCTCTTATGGCCCTACATATAAGAGCGTGTCACATTTTTTTGCGGCTTTCAAGTAGAAAGATACTATTGCGGGTGACTGTTGGTTAACCTGAGATGTCGACTCGCCGGGTCGCCGCTCGTGCAAACAACAATACTGCAAAGCCTGAGCGCCGCAGTGCGGCTGTCTGGTTGTCCAACTAATTGGACTGCGTTCGGCCCTTTGCCTTTGCCCGGCCGAAATAGAGTCGTTGAAAGATGGGATTTACAAACGTGGTTAACGCGAATTACATTTTCTCGTCTGTTAACTATTTTTAACTATCTAGTTGGACAACTTAGTTTTTAGGTGTCAAAGGTAGACCCTGACAATTACTAACTTGAAGATCTTGCTTATCTCTTTCTTCCCACAGAGGTTAGGCATGTTGAGAACATTAGAGATGAAAATGTCGACGGTAGCGTTGTGAAATAATTTTAAGGCGACGATATATGCAAACACGTCAAATCGAGGTGTTTTTGTGCAAGGTTTTTGAAGAAAACAAACCACGTTGGAGCATGAATGTTACATTTTCTGTAGGGGCATATAGTTGTGTTCGCTGTACCGATACGTGCTTGGTCTTGTATAACATAATTAAGTATATATATCATCGTTAAGAAACTGTTTTGGAGAAAACTTGTCGCAAGTTTTATGTCGGTCAGAAATAATTCTATGTTGCGAAATTAAACATAACTACGTCTTAGCACATTACTAATGTTCGGCAGATACTATAGTCGTATTAAGCGCTTAATAAAGGTTTAAGACGCAAAACCTTGTAAGAGCCTGTAATAATCAGAACTATGCAATTGCTAATAAAACTTATAGGCGTTTATTCTATTGCAGCCAGAGACATGTTTCATGTGTCAAATTTGAGTAATATGATTAGTAATTTTGAGTGCGGAAATTCGTTCCACATAGCTTAGGTTATAGTACGCTTGCTTACTAAGTAGATATGTCCGAGTTCAAATCTAGGCTGATGTTAACTTTTTTGTTTATTTTTTTATCTCATTTCTCATTTATATTTTCAATCCTGATCCTAAGCGATTTATAGGTATTTTTGGACAAAAAAAAGTCAAATCATACTATAGCATAGTCAAGTTACTAGTTAGTTTAATCTTTTTATTTTGACTTTTTTACCCAATATATTTAAACTACCAACTTATAAAAGAGACTAATTCATTATTAAATTTTTACAGTGGGTATGGGTACTTTTTACCATAGACGGCTTCATCCATGTTTTTACCATAATTTGTATTACAAGAGCGCGTTTGTTCGAGCAGTTTCCATCCGAGGCGACGTTGCCAGCTTACTTTCATTTGCTCATTTCGCTTCTTGCTTTGCGCTGTTGCAAGCTAGATCTATATTATGATATGAATGACGGATTCATTGAATAGAATCAAATGCGCTTGAAGTTGAAACACATTCGTGCATTTGTCAATGATTTGTCCACATCATCGTGATAGGTTATATATCTCTCTCTTTACTATGGAATAAGAAAGAAACAATCGGCTCGGCTGTCCCGGTACTCTGCGATGTCTGGTCGCGCCATTAGGTTTATTATGGCTTATTGTTTGTTCGTTTTCGTACGATTTAAAAGATATAGTGAATTATTAATGTTATTATTAGGTAGGTAAGTAGATATGGAATTAATTTAATCGTATAAGTATATATACCTACCAATACAATTTCTCACAATCCCTAAAATGAAAAAACCAATAAGTACTCGTAAGGTACGATGGGGTAAGATCGGACCATTTTTGAACTAGTTGGTCAGCTTTCAGGGCTGACTTTTATGCTTTACCTTTGTAAAAATTTCTCGAAATATTAATCCTTGTTTCAAATCAGTATGAAGTGTACCTAAGCTGTTTGTCGTGTATAAAATTTCAAAATTTACTTCTTCTACTTAAGATTGGACTATTCAATAAAATGTACTCTTAGTAAGTTTTTAGGTGCTAGTTTTCTTCCACTTATCGATTTTGCTAGCTTTGTAATGCAATAATAAATTTTGAAGTGCCCGTTCTAGAGCTTATATGATCTTGTTTAGATTAATATTATACGAAAATAAATCATACTCGAAAGGTTTTTTATACTAAAACATTTTTTGTAAAAGTGGAATATGTGTCAGTTTTCCGTCCATACTTATTGATATATTGATATTCAAGTTTTTCAAATTAAAGCTTATAATTAATATATCAATTAAAGAATAAATAATTATTATCAATGGCCAATTTGACCTCAAAAAGTTTTTTCCATGTAGACGGAGAGCTGGCCACGTCAGATATGACACAATAGTCAGGTTTCATTGCTCTCATTATTGTGTCATATCTGACGTGGCCAGCTCTTAGTCCAATAAATTTGTAGCAGTTTAATCAGGTGGACGGCAACCCGGACGGGAAACTAGCATAACCACCCTATGCACGGTTTCAAATAATAGATATAATTATAAACCGCCTGTATTATGTTCATGTCAACCTTTCAGCATTTTCTCAAACTTTTCAAAAACGAGTGAGTTAAAAATATTAAGAGTGGAAAGACAAGATGTTTCAAACCTTGAAGCAAGATGTTTCAAAATTTAAAAAAATTTAAAAAACTCTTTGGCTATAATTCTTTTTTTTTTTCCCAGCCTACTTGAAGAGATATATTATATGGACGTATCCATACTAATATTATAGTGTGTCTGTCTGTTAACTCTTCACGCTTAAACCGCTCAACTAATTTAGATGAAATTTGGTATGTATAAGGGGGTGAAAACGGAATGGAAGTTTATATGGAATTGTTGCTCCCTGTTGACTTGAAATAGCATACGTACTAGTTTTATATTTGCTCTTAGATTTTACTAACTATTAGTAACTTTTATTTTGCGTTTTCCATATCGCTCATGTTAATTTCGCGCAGACGAAGTCACGGGTAAAAGCTAGTATTTTAATATTGTAATGGATTTTGATATGGTAAAACTTTTGAAATAGATGGCAATTAACCAAAACTAACCCAAAAATGTACCCAAAAAACCGTGACGACCCTATACACGACACGATACAACCAATCCATACTAATATTATAAATGGGAAAGTGTACGTGTGTGTTTGTTTGTTTGTCCGTCTTTCACGGCAAAACGGGGCGACGATTTGAAGTGATTTTTTAAATGGAGATAGTTGAAGGGATGGAGAGTGACATAGGCTACTTTTTGTCTCTTTCTAACCCCCCACTTCCCTAAAATGGGGGGTGGAAGTTTGTATGGTTTGTTACCCCGAATTTAACGCGAGCGAAGCCGCGGGCAAAAGCAGGTATTATATGTTATTAACTTACTCGTGCTGACTTTTCATGTTTCTAATTATTTTGTGTAATTTCAATTTATAATTCTTATGTGAGACCACAAACGCTTTTATATTTGTAATTTTTTTTAGTAAAGAACACTTATGGTATATGTATAAATGAAAATGATTAAAATATGTTAAAAAATTAATCTTAAACTTTAGGTTGAATTAAGTTATTTGCTTTTTGGCTATGGTTTTCTGTGAAGTACTTCCCCAGTCGAGCTCTGAGCCAGGTCCAGATTTGAGCGTGATAACATTCGCTGAACTGTGCCTTACCACAGTTAGCGAGATAACATTCGGAGTGCCCATACCTCCCTTTTGGACGTAACATACCCGTGTCTAAACCTGTTCCTAGTAACCAACTAGGTACACATTTAAAAAATGTTCACAGCAACAATTAATAAGATCCAGTCTTAAATGCCACGCAAAAACAAATCAAACCATTTTTTGTGACAAACAATTGAATTTATAGAACGAAACTTTTTTGTCTATAAAGATCACATGTATGCGTGACTTCGGCAGCAGATAGCATACATCCTCCATACGACCCTCTTGAACCTGATGTTTATTCAGTGTTGGGCGTAATTTATTAGATGGTACCTACTTTTGTAATGTATTAAATTGCTAATTAAATTACAAGAAAATCAATTATATTAAGTAATTGAAATTGCTTGTAATTGAGATTACATGTTAGTAGTATTTCCGATTACATATAATTTGTAATTGCAATTACTTTTATCTTAACTACTTTTACTTGTAACTTCGATAATTTGAAATAATATACAAGTTCAATTTATTTTTGGGTCAGTGGGGGCAGCTACCAGATCCCTCGCTGCAACGCGAAAATGGTCTTAGAAGACCTTCCCTCAATTTCAAACTAATAACGTTACGGATTTTGGAAAAAACATACAGGATGCGAGAAAGAGGTCACATTTGGTAAACTTCTTTTTGATGCCAATCGATCCCATTCTTGTATGGGATCAAAAATAATTTGCGGCTAGAAAAGCCACAAATTGAGAAAAACTTTTCCCATACTTTATGAAAATTATTTATTTTTATTTTTCACATGCTGCTTTTTTATGCCAATCGAGTCCATTCCTATCGTTTCTAATAGTTTCCTATTAGGGGTCAACTTACGGTAATGTACTAAAAAGCTACAAATTAAATATTTTCCATACATTTACTATAAATAATAAATAAATAAATAAATATTATACGACAATCTTACACAAATCGACCTAGGTCCACAGTAAGCTCAATAAGGCTTGTGTTATGGGTACTAGACGACGATATATATAATAGATAAATATGGATAAATACTTAAATACATAGAAAACATCCATAACTCAGGAACAAATATCTGCGATCAACACACAAATAAATGCCCTGACCAGGATTCGAACTCGGGACCTCCTGCTTCGTAGGCAGGGTCACCACCGACTGGGCTAGGAGATCGTCAAATAAAGAATAAGTGATTTTTAGGGTTCCGTAGCCAAATGGCAAAAAACGGAACCCTTATGGATTCGTTATGTCTGTCTGTCTGTCTGTCCGCGTATGTCACAACCATTTTACTCGGAAACTATACGACGTATCTGAATAAAATTTACACATAAGGTGTATTTCTGTATGCCGCTACTTGAAATTTGAAAAAAAAAAATATTTTAAGGGGGGCGCTCGATACATGAAACTAAATTTCAAAAAATCTTTTTACCAAATATCAACATGTGACACATCAATCGATAGGTCTTTAAAAATAATATTGAGGTTTGTTTGATCTTTTTGTGATTAAATGAATATTTTTTGAAATAATCGCTTCGAAAGTCAGAAAAATTGTGTAGCCCCCCCTGTAACTTTTGAACCGTAAGTCCAAAAAATATGAAAAAATTTGAGGAGATGCGCCTTAGCATATACTTTCTACGAAAATTGTTTGGCCATTTTTGAGTTATTTCCAAAAAACTTCTTCCATAGGCATCAGATACGACCTTTTGGTATTAGTTTGGTTCTTATTCCATTGAAGGTACGGAACCCTCCTATGCGTGATCTGACACGCACTTGGCCGGTTTTTTTAACCTTTCAGTTAACCAACAGTCGTTGTTATTAAGCATACCGGAAGAAACATTTAAGTAAAATGTGTAGGTACCTGAAAAAAGCGCCATCGCCATTATATCAAAATGCAACTAGGTAGAGGTACACAATAGTGTTGGAGGATGTGTGGTTTGTATTTGCAACTAAAGGCTAATTTTCCATATAGGTAATTGAATTATCCGATGTTCTCCCGATGCGGTCTTATCCCAACGCACTTCACCGTCCTCATTGAAAGCGTTTTTGACCATCTCTAATTTCGTTATAGATACTAAAAACCTGGATTTTTCAGAGCAGAAGAGGACATAAAACAAATTAGTTACAAATAATATTATCTTCAGTTAAGTACATTTTATTTGAACTTTTATTTTGAAAGACTTGACACGTACTTGACACATAGAAATATAACCGCCATGATGAATGCTTATTTTGGATATTTAGAATAAAACATTATAATTGTGCGATTATGATACTGTAGGTAATGGCGTGCGTTGGCCAAGTCGTTTTATATTATAGGTAACTTAAATTATTTCGTCATTGATTACCTACATACAATAGTAACTTTAATTAAGTAAGTACACATAAAATGAAATTATTATCAAAGCGCCATCTTACTGTAAAAGACCGCGATTGTTTGACTATTTAAACATGTCAACATTGAATTGTCATAGTTCATCTCAAGTATACTAGATGGCAGAAGCGGAAGCTACGATTATAAAAACGCAAAATGCAGTCGTCAATCGTGATACCTGTCACCTTAAGCAACAGACCTTATCAATACCTAGATGGCTTTTCGTTTCGACTAAGGAGTGGTCCGGAAAAAAAGTAGCCGTGCCTTTTTTGATTTATCTTTTTATTTTGTGCCGATTTAGAAGCAGTGTTTATATTTAAATAATCTCTAGATACAATCATACAAAACATAAATACAATCATACTTAAATAAAACAGCGTTTGGAAGTTTTCGCCTTTTGTATTCCATCATACACATAGTTTTTTGAACAGCGTCTTCTGACAGAATTTTTGAGGTGTTTCTCAAAAACATGTTTTTTCTTATAGTTTGATTTGATGAGCTATTTTATACCTTAATAAATTGTCTTTCTTCAATAGTAAACTTTTTTATCTGGCTTCATTTTAAGGTAGTTACAGTAATTTTTAATTAAATGTAATTGCCTTTTTTCATAGAAAATTATCTCCCATAGAAAAATCTTTGTCAGAGGTTAGATTAGAGAGTCTTCCTGACTATCCTAGCTAAAATACAGTTAATTAATGTAGCTTCTTGTGTAAAACGTATAAAACGGGTTGTGAAAATGGAAACACAATTGTGGCATTGTAGCGGATGTCGATTGAAGATTGTCAAATTATGTTGTTCAAAAGGTTACAAAGTATGTTGAATTAAAAACGCGAAAACTTAAATATGCTCACATATTCTATTATGATTGTATTTTTATTTATTAGTATTGTATCTACGGATTAATAAAATAAATATACTGCTTCAAAATTAGCACTAAATTAAAAAATACACAAGATTGTACACTGCTACTTTATTTCAGGACCACTCCTTACCACGTGATCTCACCTTCGCTTTTATGTTTCTGTTTTGTTGCAATTAACTTTTCGTGTGACGTGATTTAGAATGGCATACATTACATTATAATTTATCTGTGTACTGTACTGGTAATATTTGTCCAGCTGACACGCATGGTGTGTAAACACCGTGACGTAGATAATTCATAGTTGTGTTTTGTTATATTTATCATTATACAGACTGTATTTTTAAGTCATTAATGGCCTGTTTCACAATCTCCAGTTAAAGCATATCTGTCAGATAAATGTTTGCTGTCCTTTTCTATTATATGACTGGAGAAAAGGATAGCAATAATTTTAACTGGCAGATAAGTTTATCTGGAGATTGTGAAACAGGCCCTAAAGGTCTTAGAAAATTAACCGGCCGTAATCATTCGGGTAGCTCCAGACAAAAATTGTACATTTTCAAAATCAGATGAGTCGGAACTAATCTCGACTATTGTCAATGCGTAATGAGTCTATAGATATTTATAAACACCTTACTACAGTCGGCAACAGAAGGCAGTGAGATGTTCAAAATAATAAACACGACCTGTTTGTTAGGAAAACAAGAGCGTGTATAGACAATTTTGAGCACTTAGCCCGCTTTAATACATTTTCTGCTGAATAGAATTGGTGACTACCGAGTTGCGCCACAGGTGAAACTCGTACCGCCATAAAACAAATATGTTTCCTGCGTATCAAAACGCATGCACTTAACAGCGCGCCGCCCAATCACGGGCCTTCCGCCAAGGCTACGCGCGATAGCAGCGTTTGACAACACTTTTTAATTTAAACACCGACTCAAGTGCAACCGGCTGGTAAACTGCCACTTTTGTGTTTTTTAAACCGCCTTTTTGTATACTTCCAGCTTGGCATATGATGCAGTATCCTCGGTTATCGTCGTGATTTCATGACAGTGACACAAAAGAGAGATGTTTATCTCGTTTGTTGTATCACGTCGATAACCGCGGCCATATCATACGCACGCTAGAATATATTCAGATTCTGATGAGATCTGCTAGTGATTTTTTTTTATGAAATTAGCCGGTCTTGTTCAGTACAGTGTGACAAGTGTAGTTATACCACCACTTGTCATTTCAATACGTATTAAAACCTTAAAGTGAAAAAACTTCTTAGCCGCAGACCATAATTGGCTTTGCTTCAAATCCGAACCTTGGCCCTTTCGCCGTGTTGACGTCAGAAGCGACATTTTATCAGATTTTATGGAAGCATTCATTATCAGGTCTGTCAACATTTGCTCTTACACCTACTTACGGTTTTATACAGATTTTTGCTTGCGTCAACATTTAAGTAGGTACTTGCTACCGAAATGTGTACCAACTCGTCTACTGAAACAAACTTTGTCATTTTACTTTGCATTTTAGTTATATTATTGTGTAGAAGCAAAAACGTTAAATGTGTAACTTGCTGTTTTGTTAAAACTATAGGGCCTGTACAATTGAAGCATATTCGCAATAGCTTGCTAATGACGTTTATCATATTGTTTTACATCATATTCGTCAAAATGTACTGGAATTTCGATTTTACGTACAGTCACCGGAAGTAGTATCTTCCTACACGAAGGCCGTAAAAATATGTGACACGCTCTTTTGGCCCTACAAATAAGAGCGTGTCACATATTTTTGCGGCCTTCATGTAGGAAGATACTATCGATGGTGACTGTACATGCCAGGTTAGCGATTCATTCAATCAAAATTCAATTAGTTAATTAGCAGAATAGCAAAGAAAGGTGTTTCTTTAACTTGATGAATTCGCTGGCCCAATATCACAATTCTATGTAACATTTTTAGGGTAGTTAAATTTAGACTTAATCAAATTCAATTCGATGAAAGTGAAACATAGAACCATGTAATATTGGGCCAGTGAATTGTTAACATAACTTCCAAATCTTGAAGCAAATCAAATTATTTTGTTCAATATTTTTTTGATTTGCAATTTTTAAGTAGTTACACTACTATATATAAACTGAAAATAGATGTCATATACTTCAGAAAAAAAAAAAAAAAAAAAGTGACCAAACCCTATGTGTCCGAGGCCAGATTTGAACTGGCGTCTTCAGCTTTCGCGGCTGACGAGCTGAAGACGCCAGTTCAAATCTGGCCTCGGACACCGGAGGGTTTGGTCACTTTTTCTGAAGTATATGACATCTATTTTCAATAACTTCCAAAGTTAAGATTTAGTTTTGAAGAAATGACTTGTGGTTTATCATATCAGCAAAGCTCGGATGACGGGAGCAAATATGCACTTTTTTCTAGTGCTTAATTAAATATCGACTATTCTATCGACATCCATACCTACGAACAATTTATGGATCATAAGTTATGAGAAAAGTATCTATTTAAAAGAACTGTCACTCTTATTTTATTATTACGATCATTCACATAAGTATGATATTATTGATAATAATAATAGTATGTGATTAGTTGACTGAAATAATAAATAATGTAAGCTTAGGTACCTGATGTAATATTGTGTAACAACCTGACATGTAAGATAATGAGTTTGATCAATACATTTCTGATTCAAAAATTGTTCGTATGGATGTCGATAGAATAGTCGATATTTAATTAAGCACTAATAAAATGCATTTTTGCTCCCGTCATCCGGGCTTTGTTTATCAGTGACATTCAACCAATAGTGTTTTTACGTACCTATATTTATAACTCTGACTCGATAAAATTTAACTAGGACGTAGCTAGATAACGTAATCTCGTAGTAAGCACAATGGATGAATGCAGTGACCTAATGTCGCAAACAAACCGATGCTCTTTGAGGGTTATCGTATGATTATTTAAATATGTGGATAGTTTAGGTACTATTAATGTTATTTATCGTTACTTGTGTATTATTGTTGTAATGAATATCAATAGCGTCTACTCTATTTTATTTATGCAATTCACCTACTGTCTGTAGACCCAAGGTCGACTCTGATGCCTCCTTTGTTCGCACAATAGGTTTTTTTAAACCACGTCGGTGGCCCGCTTGTGAACAGGCCAGTTGATGCAGCCTCTTTTTGCCGGCATATGTACTATCGGGTTCAGAATTGCATGGCCAATTTATGAATGAACTCATTGATACATTGACCATGCAATTTTGAACCTGATGGTACATGATGGTCATGTTCGGCTCAAATATGAATGTGAATACCTATTTAAAATAATCACAGAAAATTAAATAATAAGCGAGAATTCCTGAACTCAATTTAATTATTTTTCGGGGCTCTCTTAAACCTTTGTTTTCCATCTTGTTACAGAGACATCAGTACAGTGCGAGGAGAGCGGTCGGTGCGGCGCGGCGACGAGAGCGGCCGGCTGCCGTCGAGCGTGCATGACGCACACAACACTTAGCACTACTGCTCGCAGGTACTCTATTGACCAGTTATAGCCCGTATGTCCGTGCAATAAGGGTTACCGATGGTTACTTCACTGTCCAATGATCATAGCCCCAACGCAGAATTTTCATGTCATGACCAGGTTCCTCTCAGGCGATAATTCGTAATTCTTTTAGAGCTGCGTAAACGCTTAACCCATCCACGGAATCTTCGTGACAGCACCAACTGTCTGCAGCATCTTACGAATTGACGTCTGAAAATTATCAAATTTGTATCTGGATCATGGACTATTTGGGAAATCAATGTCCAATGAGGCTTTTAGGCAATGGCGTCTATTTCGTTTACGGATAATTCCGCCAATGGCATTTCAATGTTCATCCGTCTCGACGATGATTTTGCGGATGGACAATGAAGCCAGTGAAGCATCGTTCGTCCTTGGATAGAATACACTAAAGGCCTTTTTGATCCATCTAAGATGGTGAAATACGTTTGACGACTCTCGAGAATTCGAGGAAATAGCTCGCTCGCAATATTTTTACCGGCCAGGTCTCGCGGCTCGCCGCAGGCTTCAATTTATTTTATTCTACAGGAGAGGTAATTGAATGAGTCGTCTACAGCGCCATAGATAGGGATTCTGAATTAAATTGCTCTTTGTGGCTGCGGTGTACAATAGTTATTTATAATTGAAAATTGTTTACCATGGCCTCACGCTCTCAATAATGTCAAATATACCTGAATGGAGACATTTTGTTTACGCTGTGAATGCTAGTTACTTTAATAAGTTTTATATTCGTTTTAACAAGCTTATTTGTGATGATATATAGTGATGTTCCAAATTTTAATGCTTTGTTTTGGTCTACTTTTGGGGCGTAAGTAAGTACAAAATAATATTGAAGATGATCTGATAATGGAGACATTATGCATTCTGCCTGGTAGAAGAATATACTAAAATAGCATGCAAACGCTCGAGTGCTGTTTGTTGACTGAACATGTCAGTCTACGCCACGACCCGGGCCGGTCGCGAGGCGTCTTGTAGCCGTACGAAGCACCGCGGGTGCGTGTTCTGTTTCAGAAGATCAAAATTTTGCAGTAACCGCCATCGGAAGCTGCTCCCGCTGAGGCAGACGTGACTCCGCGCGCCGCGCCCCGCGCCCTGCGCCCGCGCACATGCCCCGCTAGCCCGCCCCGCCAGCCCGGAACTAGGTACACACACCCGCACACACACACACTGTATACTGCGCGCGAATCCACTTGTGCAAGAACTGTCCATAATATATAATAGACACAATCTATTATCAAACATCCCCCTTTATGTGATTTTAATTCTGACTTCTTTGAGATGAACGGAGGGCAAGGCAAGAGGCACTGAATAAATTCTGTGCAAGACTGACAAAGTTACCAGTCGACTACAACTGCACGGCTAGCACGTCTTACGCGCGACAGGCGCGACAAGAGACCGATCTGCGCGACTTCATGCGTTGTCGCTAGTTGGCAGCACAACTTGCGCGTGAAAGGAGCGACAGACTCGCGATAAAATGACAGTGACTCGCGACTTTGAACTAAAATCCTAAGCACAAGGAGTTCTCTTCGCGTCAGTTGCAGCCGCGGGTGCATGTTATGCTACCGGAAAGCGAGATTTTTGACAGGCGTGACAAGGTTTTCCCTATTCGCGGCTTTAGTCGCACTTGCAAGACGTGCTAGCCATGTACACGATGTACCGAAGAAAACTTTCCAAAATTGCCAAAATTTTAACTCTTGGCTCCAACATTTTATAGTAGTAGTTGTAAATGAAAACAATTGAATGAATAAATGAATTAGCATATACAGCCTTGGCCAGAAGTGTTGAGCATAGCAGTTTTTTGTGTTTACAGTTTTGATGTTAAGTATTATTTCCCAATAATAACAATGTACGGTGACGTAAAATGTTATATTTTATTTATATATCTAGAAAACTTCACTTAATAACAATTTCAAGGTACCTATAAAACATGAAAATTTAAGGTCACAAAAATGCGACTTTAGGTCGGTGCGACAAATTGCAAATACTCTATGCAGTTACTATTAACTTCAACAAAACATGCCTGTTCAGTTTGAGTTAATTGATAAAATAACTTCAGAAAACATAGAAACGCTGGACTAAAGTTTCGAGTTTTGTATGAAAATCGCAAGGGTGCTCAACACTTCTGGCCAAGGCTGTACAATTTGACACTAATTGTAAAACCACCTGTCCGTTTCAGAAGCAGTGGGTTCACCCCGGTTTAGTTAGTTAGTTGTATAGATAAGCTCCAGCCATGGGTTCGCTGAACGTGAACCGCGCCGTCGCCGACGCGTTCTACCGCTACAAGATGCCGCGCATCTGCGCCAAGGTCGAGGGCAAGGGCAACGGCATCAAGACCGTCATCGTCAACATGCCCGAGGTCGCTAAAGCTCTGGGCCGTCCAGCCACGTGTGAGTACCAGCACCAGCCCACCAACATTTTTCAACAAAGACCATTTAGTCTTGAATATGGAAAGTACCATAGAATATGTATAGATGATAAAGCGTTAACAACGTTTAACTTCAACTGAAGAACAAATCAAATTATTTTTAATTAATATTTCCAGCCTGGGTACCGTAGGCCTAGGTCACTTCTGTGGGTCATGCATGTTCCCAGTAGGTATTTCAGTGAAAGGTCTAATCTAAACTCTAAAGCGTCACATAATAATTATACGCTATTCAATATCATATTACGATCAACCATCAACGCGTTGAAAAACTCGCTATATGGTTGAATGAAGGTAATCTAAAACTATTTTTAGATTTAGAATGAAAAGTATACTTAGTAGGCGCCCATCCAGGATTTCGTTCAGGGGTGGGCACATTCCTTCCACAAAAAATCTCGTGGTCCGCACCTATGGGCCCCGTAGTAGGGGTTTGTGGTTGCCCCCCCCTTATCCGCGCCTGCTAACTATTTTAGTACTAACTGTTTTATGTTTGCCACAGACCCGACGAAATACTTCGGGTGCGAGCTGGGTGCGCAGACGCAGTTCGACTACAAGAACGAGCGCTTCATCGTCAACGGCTCCCACGACTCGGCCAAGCTGCAGGACTTGCTCGACGGGTAATAATTACAAATTTTCAAACATATCATAATACTAAAACACACTATTTTCGACCACTTATTCATATTGCGAGTATCAAGGACTGAATTTCTACCCGACATACTTTGGTCCATGAAACTAGGGCGCCAATTGTAACGACTGTGAAAGCAGTGGCGTTTAGGATTGCCGTGGCTTTGGTTGCGGTGGCAAATGAAGCAAATGTACAAATATTAAAACAATTTATCTGATATATTCTAGTTCTAGCGTCTGACATAACTGTTGGGCGCCAATGTATCATATACAGGATAGCCAAAACATAACTATATTCCCGTTGGCTGTAAGGTTTTGGGACCCAACCAATCCTCCCTAGATGGATATGAAACCTCAGATTGATTTGGTTTTTGGATTGGATTACCAACCGCCGCTCAATGGCCTTACAAAAATCCAAAAATCAAATCAATCTGAGAGGTAAAAATAGATGTCATATACTTCAAAAAAAAGTGACCAAGCCCTCCGGTGTCCGAGGCCAGATTCAGATTTCAGAGATTGCATATACAGTCGTGGCCCACTAATTAAGAACGAACACATTTTATATAACTAGATGCAGAGCAAACACCTATAACTTACTTAACTCAGCACAATGCAAGTAATGAATGTCAATTAAAGTTTTATTATGTTCCTAGGTAGTAGCAAAATAGTTTTATTTACATACATTTGCATGAACATATTGATAATCAAAGAATATATAAACTTGTTACGGTTTAAAGTACTTAGTTACTGGCCTTCTAATTAAGAACAGAGAATTTGAATTCTTGTATCTCCCAAAGCAATTGAAAATAACTATCATGTCACTTGGTTTTCCGTTTATTTGATATCCTATTATTATTTCGTGTCTGAGAAGAACCGTAAAAATGGGTAAAAATGCTAGTTGTGATGCAAGAATCAGAAACGTTATAGTACAATTGGTGTTAGAGCGGAAGTGGTCATATCAAAAGTATGCTGAACACCTTAAATGTTCGAAAACGAAAGTATTTAACGCTATAAAATATTTTAAGAAGAACCAAACATGCCAGAAGGTCCAGCGGAAACAACGCCCACGTAAGTCAACCCCCCGAACTGACGCCTTAATTGTTAGAATGGCTAAAAAAATCCTAAACTATCTTCTACCGAAATAAAACGCAAACTTTTTGGGGAAAAATCTGGTCTCGCTGCCCGTACTATACAAAAACGACTGAACGAAGCGAATTTATTTGGTTGAGTAGCTCGTAAGAAACCATTGGTGAACCAAAAAGACAGAGATGCAAGGATTAAATTTGCAAAAGAACACAAGGACTGGACTTTGTCTCAGTGGAAGCATGTTTTATGGTCTGATGAAACTAAAATAAATAGAATAGTATCTGACGGTCAAATTTACGTACGCTGACCACCAGATACGGCTTTTGAGTTTTGATCCTAAGTGTACTACCGTAACGGTGAAACATGGCGGAGGGAATATTCAACTGTGGGGTTGTTTTTCTTGGCATGGCGTTGGACCATTGGTGCGAATTGAGGGTATTATGAATCAACATGTATGTAGAGATATTTTGTAGAAAACCATGCTGCCATATGCTGAAGAAAATTTACCAGTAATTTGGAAATTTCAACAAGATAACGACCCCAAACACACTGCGAAATCTGTAAAGGACTGGTTCCAACGTAAATCTATTTCTGTAATGACTTGGCCCTCTTGCAGTCCAGATCTCAACCCTATAGAAACCTCTGGAACGACGTCAAAAAAACTTTAGCCAAAAAAAATATAAGAAATCTAAATGAACTTTATGATGGGGCACTCGAAGCTTGGAGATCTATACCTGTGGAAAGATGCCGAGTGCTAGTGGAGTCTATGACAAAAAGATGTCTTGCAGTGGAACAGAATAAGGGATTCCCTACCAAATATTGATTTAACATTAGCATTTTCTTTTAGAATTCGTGACTTTTCGTTTATGTTCTTAATTAGTGTGCCAACTTATTTATCGATGTCGTGGGATAAATTAATTTAAAACTTTTTTTTTATTATTATCTATAAAGTTTTTGGTGATAAAGTTTGTTTTAATCAACTCCATAAATACTCAAATTAAATAATATTAACGGATATAAATAAAAATATCAATATGAAAGTCAAGCTTAGCGAATGTTATAAGAAATCTGTGTAATACTAAGGCTGTTCTTAATTAGCGGGCCACGACTGTACATGAGAAAATTTGTCAAGTTCCGCCGTGACCGGGTGGTCTAGTAGTAAGGACGTCAGCCGCGAAAGCTGAAGACGCCAGTTCAAATCTGGCCTCGGACACCGGAGGGGTTTTCTGAAGTATATGACATCTATTTTCAGTTTATATATAGTAGTGTAACTACTTAAAAATTGCAAATCAAAAAATATTGAACAAAATAATTTGATTTGCTTCAAGATTCAATCTGAGAGGTTCCAAATCCATCTAGGGAGGATTGGTTGAGTCCCAAAACCTTACAGCCAACGGGAATGTAGTTATTTTTTGGTTTCCCTGTATGAAAGTATGACAGTTTAAGTTTAAACTTTCAGCCATCTGGCTTTCCGGCATTTCGGATTCAGTCCCTGTACGGGCGCCAGTGTTGTAACGAAAATAACAATGAACATTTTTCTTGTCAAACTCCATAGTCGTCGATATGAAGTAGGGCCTCAAGTTAGGGCTAGACGGCAGATAGCCGCAGATTCTGCCACGTGACCCTGGGTTGAAGCGAGCGTCCACATGGTTGACTACCAACCAACCGCTTCTGCCAATGGTTGGCAGAGCACGCTTAGCCACCAAGGGCGTTTAAAAGTCATGTAGAATTTGGCATCAACCACGGGCTACATGGTTTAAAATCTCTGTTTTCTGCCAAGGTCTCGTGGCAGAGGGCTGTGATTGTATGCCGTCTGGCCCCAACTTTATTGTATTTTGGTCTGTCAGGTTCATCCGCAAGTTCGTGCTGTGCCCGGAGTGCGACAACCCGGAGACGGAGCTGATCGTGTCCACGAAGCGGAACACCATCTCGCAGGGCTGCAAGGCGTGCGGCTACCACGGCACGCTCGACTTCTCCCACAAGCTCAACACCTTCATACTCAAGAACCCGCCCACCAAGGACCCCAGCACTGAGGTATAGCTCTTGTCGCGTCTTATTGCATTCGACAACTCGCCTAAGCGTGGGTTGCAACCACTCATAACTAACTAACTGATCAACGTTAAATATGGCGACGGAGCTGTCATCCCATAGAAAACTGTCAAACTTTTCATACAAGATTTTTTTAACGATGACGTTGGGATAATCGTTTGCGCTCAAGATGGTGGCGTCTTTAGAATAGGTTTTTGTTTTTTGATAATTTACGTAGTTCAGTGTATAATATTGATAGCTTATTGTACGGTGACCTAACGAACAAGTGTGCAGCTAATGAAAAAATAGTATCAAAACGCGCGTAACCACCCTTTAGTTGAACAAACGGTTATCCGTGTCTCGGCCACTCACGTGTTTGTAAAGAGGCTATCACCTTACAATCAGCAAGGCATCAACCGAACAACGTTTCTTGTATTCTAGATAATCGTTTGTGGCTAGTGCACATGCAGTGAAAATATTTTACTATAAACAGTTCCGCATTTGATTGTTATTGTTCTCGTGTATCAATAGTGTGTTATTTATTTGAAACATGTACCTAATAATATGTTTCCCAGGGCTCGTCGCTGACGGAGGGCAACCGCGGCAAGCGCTCCAAGCGCTCGGGCCCGGGCGCCGCCAACGGCAACCATGACGCAGACGCAGACGCCAAGCCCGTGAGTAGGAGTACCGCCTCCTCCTCACCACACACCACACCACACACCACACACCACACGCCACACGCCACACGCCTCCAGCGTCGCATGTCTTGAGCTAATGAGAGTTATTGCCGATGGTGTTTGCTTGTCCTGAGGACGGCTTACTTTTCTTTGGTTTCGCTTGTCGAACGAGAGCGCAGCGAAGCGAAGTTCTTACATTTAACTTGCAGCACACCTATCAGCGTCCTTGCCATTCGACTTTTTTATAGTTCAAGAATAACTTTTTTATAAATCACGAGAGTTTGAGGTGGACTACTGGTAAAACGAAATAGTTATTATATTAGTCATTTTATGGTGTTACAGGAAAGTGAGACGCCGACCACGCCGGTGGCGCCGACGCCGAAGAGCAAGAGGGACAAGCACAAGCACGACGACGACGATGACGACGGCACCTGGACCGTGGACGTGAGCGAGGCCGCCGTGCGCGCGCGCATGCAAGGTACACCACACCACGGCACAGGAGAGGGGGCTCCCACACCACACCACTCTACCGACACCCAGTACCGCGTCTACACTGCGTGCTGCAATATCCTCGCGAGGCTGCGAGGCCTGTGGACCCGCCTTGGACTTTTTTCCACTTGTCTAGTCAGCATATTTTTAGTAGTGATTATAATAATATGTTGTTGTTGTTGATCCTAGGGCACCCCGGAGGTGCATAGGGCCTCCACAAGATCCTTCCACGCCTTTCCATCCTGAGCAACCGTTTCAGCCTCTCTCCAGCTCAGTCCTATGGCTCGCAGCTCGCTCTCTGTGCTCCGCCGCTAAGTGTGTACGGGGCGTCCGCCGGCTCGCTTTTTATAATATCATTATAATAGCATGCTGGTAGTAAATTAGCATACGGCATGATGGACAGAGTCGTGCGGACGCCTGCAATCTCCATAGGCGTTATTTGCGTATTTCCGACCCTTTCGAAATCTGTACACTCTCTTCCAATATTATGAAGATATAACAAAAAATCTTCTTAACGTTTTGGTAGCTATTTATTTTTAATTCACCAGCTGAGCAGGAGCTAAACTTCACGAAGTTTCGCAGTACTCTATTCTTCACCACTAGTACTCGCCTGGAAGGAGATGACTATCGCAATTTGTAATTTCTATTAAGTGAATAATTGTCTGAACAGATCTGACTGAAGGCGCCAAGTCGATGACGCTGAGCGAGGACAGCGAGAAGAACGAGAAGCAGCGCATGGACCTGTTCTACGCGTATCTGAAGCAGAAGGCTGCTGCCGGAGACGTTACCTCCGCCAAGGCCGTCACAGACCTGCTGCACGAGGGCGAACGGTCAGTGCTACTTTATATTTGTGTTATTTATAGTTTCATTTTCAACCGACTTCAAGATTTCGAAGGAGGTTATCAATTCGTCGGGATCTTTGTTTTTGTTCACCGATTAATCGAAGACGGCTGGACCGATTTGGAAATAGTAGTTTTCGATACGAGTGCGAGAAGTATGTCATTTTGTACGAGTATAGAGGTTACTTGACTCGGGACGAGTGAAAATGACACTTCCGCACGTGTGTCGAACAGCGTTTTTTAATACAATTGCGAAAAAACTACAATTAAATAATATTACATTTATATTCTGTCAGTGTACGAAAGACAGCTTCATTCAATCGCGCGTTGTTCAAGTAATACTATTGGGTCTCGCATAATACTCCTTTACGTCACACCTGGCCATAATGTGAGTTTTACCGCTCGCTACGCTTACGGTAAAACTCGCATTATGGCCAGGTGGGGACGTAAAATTGTGTACTCACCACGGGCAGTAAAAAAGAAAGCCCTCTATCGCATATTTACAACCCTCGCCTGCGGCTCGGGTCCCAAATACCTGCGATTTCGGGCTTTCTTTTTTTTACAGCCCTAGGTAAGTAATGTACTATTATGCCCAATCGCGCGTAGTTCAGGTGGGGCATTTATAAGCGGGTCTCGCATAATACTCATTTATTTAAAATTCTGATCTGCAAATCGTGCGTAAAATCAAACTTTACGCACGATTTGCAAATCAGATTACTTTTTAGCACTAGTGCATAAAATCAAACTTTACGCACGATTTGCAGCTACATAAACTAAACTTTTTGAGCAATTGTATTAAAAAATATTTTTTTGAAAGAGTATACTTCACAGTTGGTCCCATTGCAACCAGGTCAGGATCTGATGATAGGATCCTAGGCACTCTTCAACTATTATAGGCACACCTATAGTGATTGAGTATTTTTGACGTGATAACGTCTTTAAAATCGTTTTAGTCGGGTGACATGTTCAGAAACTTGTGTCACACCAAAACCTCACGAGCGCGATCGCAGGTATAACGAGAGAGAGACGGACCGATCTCCCGTCTCATCTCGAGCGCTGCCAGTCATTCCGTGAAACTTGTCACGCGGAATCCTCACGAGCGGTTAGACGTTATCACGTAAACATCTCGATCGTAAACCTACTTTACAAACAACCAATTTTTTACAGCAGCTCGAGCATTTGCTGTTGGAAAGGTGGATGCTAAGTGAAGTCGATTCTTTTTTGATTAAAATTATTATTACACTTGTTAAAAAGGTGCAACACCGGGATTTTTAGATTATTCACCAGGGAATTGTTACCTTGTTCCGCTTTTCACAACGAGTATTTGTGGGTCTAGTGTAGATAATTCTCGATTGGGCGAAAAATCGCAAAGGGAAAATGGAAATGGATCGGGCAGACAATCCGCCGGGGTGATGAACTGATGACAATAGCGTGTGGAACGGGAAGTTGGGTGTTCAAGTAAACACTGTGAATGCTGATTAAAGACTTAAACTTTATTCTATAAACACGTATTCTATTGTTATATAGATAGCAAGGTTTGCAACATTACTTATGAACTAACTCCTTTCATCTCCCACGGAAAAAAGAAAATAACACACTTGTTTTTTAGTGTTTCCTACCAATACTTGGTTTACGAAACACTTATGGTCGGTTGACGAAATTGGTAAATCGCATCTTTCTCGGAAACAGTTAGGTATAGAAAATCTCTTCTGTAACAAGGTACTGAGGTCTTAACTGCTTATATTTAATTTTAAGTGTTTTTTTTATTTGTAAGAAAAGTGTTGGGTACCAATAGAAAGCTTGCAAAAAATTAAGACACATACTGATTTTGACTTCATTTTACGTGCAGTAGTTTCGATATAAAACGCATTTGAAAATGCAGTTTTTAATACAAAATTACGGCTCTGTCACCGCGTTTTTTTTTTCAGAAACTAAAACTAACTAGAAACTGAACTGAATATTCTACTATACATCTTGGAGATGACGGCATAATTATTTGGTAGACCAATCTTTAACAGTTTTCAGACACCGGACTGACCTTACTATAGGACTCAATATGTATCTGGTGTCAATTTACAATGGTAATTTCCCATGATTAATATATTAAAAGCATAAGAGAATAATAGTACATACAAAATTAAACCTTACTCGAACGTATATAAGTTTAAATATTAAAGGAGCCTTCAACTCCAAGGAAACTATCAGATTTATTTTAACGTTTATCTGAACAAATTTGAAAAAAGAATCATTTTGATTTTATTGTTTTTATACGATAAAGTCATAGATCTAGAATGTCATAGACACGGCGACTGATGATATATAGACAATGAAGTAGCTCTGAAAAATGACCCCACAAAAAGTGAGCCGCGGGGGGCGGGTCTTACAAACTGAGCCGCCAAGCCGTTTAGTTTACAAATGGCGGTTCAGTGACACGGTGGTAGTGAAGTTTACCAGAAAATTAACTTCTTGCGCCGTAAAATGGTGTCAGAGTAGAACTGGAAAACATAATAAAAACGACGGGCTCACTTATCATACGTAAGTTAAGCCGAAAACATATGATTATAAATTTATTTTACCGGATAATTTTATATGGGGATGGTGCTATGCCAACTTTTGAACAACCATTAAAACTTCTTACGATTTAATGAGATAAATGTTTTGATTTAAGTTAAATACACATGTTTACATCTCACGCAGATAAAGTTAATAGTATATAGTATGCCTCTGACATGGGCTTTAAATGTAAGGCTCAATTTTGCTCATAAAATGGAAATACAACTTTTGAAAATAACTTATTTTGTAAAAAAAAATACAATTCAAGACTTATTTGAGCATGAATTTACTGCAAAATCATCAGTTTTTGAAATGTGACAGACGATGTCATTTGCTTCATTGGATGTGGTATAAGGGAATAGTATTTATAAAATAAAAATAAATAAATATTATGGGACAATCTTACACAAATCCACCTAGTCCCACAGTAAAGCTCAATAAGGCTGGTGCTGCGGGTACTAGGCGACAATATATATAATAGATAAATACTTACATACAAAGAAAATATCCATAACTCAGGAACAAATATCCGTGATAAACACACAAATAAATGCTCTGACCAGGATTCGAACCCGGGACCTCCTGCTTGCTAGGCAGGGTCACAACCGACTAGGCTAGGATGCCGTTCAATTTAGTTATAAACGAAGTATTATCATAAAATAACCTTTATTCAAATGGTTGTAGACTAAAAGTAGCTCAGTTTAAGGAGCACATTGAGCACAATCAGTCCTCGCATTTAAAGCTCCACGGTCAAAGACAGGCTGTATGTGTATAGGCTGTTTATGGAAATGAGTGATACCTGATAGTCAAAGAAATCAAAGATAAATTTTAATTGGCATTGTATTCTATATGTGGGTAGTTATGCACAATATAATTTTTGACGGATATAAATATATTTTTCTCAGTTGACCCGTAACCATGAACGTTGTTATGCACAATATAATTTTTGACGGATATAAATATATTTTTCTCAGTTGACCCATAACCATGAACGTTGAAAATTGTACAATGCAGTTTTTGTATACAAATATAGATTCTACAGTACTAAACTAAAAATCGCAGCATCAGACGTCACTGCGAAGTGCGGAGCAGTGTGACAACTGTGACATAAAAGTCTTGCGGCAAACGTATTAAGCAAGTAACCAGTAAAGTGACCAAGTATCTGCTTATTTACTTTATAATAAAATTCAAACCTCTTACAACAAAAAAACATACATTCGAAAATTGCTCTCTATTTTATGAAACCGTCCACTAATAATGTGTTTCCAATGTCACTGTTGCCTTTTCATTTTCAAGTGTCAGTGCTACGACGAATCACAGCAAAATCATTTTGCGATTGACCAATCGTATTTTAAGTAATTGTTGTAATTGAAAACAGACTAATGTTTTGACGCGTTTGATTGGCAGCGTAGTGAGCATGCGTATATCGAGTTGATACCCAGTTTCACGCTGGCGGTTTGTTTGAAGTTCTACGTCTAGATATATCATCAGTCGCCGCATAGACATAGGAAGTCATTTAATAGGTATTTATTTAGTGCGGATGCGTGTGGCCAATTCATAAATCGGTTTTCACTGTAAGTTCCTATTTGGTTCATCGACATAGTATCCGATTTAATGCAATATACCCTGGGTTCACTGGGTTGGTTATGTTAAATACAAATGGCTTAAAGATACAAAATTTGGACTGGTTAGGTTCCATTTCTAAGGAGGAATCACAGATAATTTTAATTGAATTTATCACGTGAAGGCTGGTAAAGGGGAGCTCGGGGGAGCGAAGCCACCCATAATAAGGAAATAATGCTGCACGATTGTTATTTCATTTCATTTCATTGTTATTTATTAAAGACGGAAGCAAAACAACATTTGATAGAGTTTCTCACGCAATGGGTGGCAAAAGGGGGGCATCATTAAAAATACGGGCACTGTGCTATCGCTACATGCACATTGGACTAGTTGGGTTAAATGGCTAAGGTGGAAGTAGAACGATTTTGGTGGACTTCATCATGCTAAGGGTTGCAAAAGGGTCTCGGAGGGCGAAGCCCCCCGTATAAAAAACGAGGCGTGGGCAATCGTTATTTACATTCTTGGATAAGTTACACGTTTAAATGTCTAAGGCGGAAGCAGAACGATTTGGGTATAGTTTATCACGGCAAGGGCATAAAAAGGGGCATGGGGGGGCGAAGCCCCCGCATAAAAATAGGCCGTAGAGTACGGGAGAGTTCGTGGAATGGGTATTGTTACTGAGCGTCCTACTGGTATAATAGATGTCCCCTGTGTTTGTGTGTGGTTGTCAGGCTGGAGGTGAAGTCGAAGGCGCCGCTGGTGCTGTTCGAGGTGCTGGTGCGGCCGGGCGCGCTGGCGGCCGACGTGCGCCGGCACCGGCCGCTGCTGCTGCGCTTCACGCACGGCGACGCGCGCGCGCAACGCTCGGCGCTGTCGGCCGTGGACGTGCTGTGCGCGCTCAACCCCGGCCTCGTGCCCAAGGTGGCCGGGGCGCTCAAGGTAGACTGTACTATACACTGTCTCCACCTCCACCTCCACCTCCACCTAGGTACATGTCAGTAATACTGGCCGCCACGTGCGCCGGCACCGCCCCCTGCTGCTGCGCTTCACGCACGGCGACATAACATAATAACGTGCGCAGGGTCTTTATAGTGTAGTTGAATAAGGCGAGCTAACGGGGTGAACCTTGGAATTAATAAATAAATAAGATAATAAGCTAAAGAACCGCCGCACTGTCCGGGCCGTGTCTATCATGGTGTATGTATGGCTGGCTCTTGCGCCGTGTATCTTGAAAACAGTTGAACGCTTGAAAAAATGTGTAAGACATAATTTGTTGCGAATTTTATGGTTTACAATCCTGTGGCCACCCCTAAAAACGAGATATTCGTCAATTTGGAATACCCGCACTCCATCCGTTCGCCATCCGATTGCCTCGTGGTCACTTTGATTACGCGTCATTGCTCTGAATAATATACGAGTAGTTATAGAAACCTTGATATTCGCAAGAACACGATTTTTTGACGTTTGACCTTGAGTAACTTCCGGCCCGGACACGAGATTTTTAAGATAACTTTAATAACACCATAATGAAGGTGTATACGAGTTTCCAGCTTATGTTTGAAAGAGTATACGTCATAGTTGGTCCCATTGTAACAAGGTCAAAATTTGATGATGGGATCCTGGAGAAATAGAGGGAACTCTTCAAATATTATAATATTTGAAGAAGTCACTAGATTTTCACACTACAATTAAAATGTGTACAATTATTTGTAGTTGCTATACGACCTGGACATCGTGGAGGAGAAGGCCATCGTGGAGTGGTTCCACAAGCCGTCCCGCAAGGCGCTCAGCAGGGAGGTGGCCGCCGAGGTGCGGCGCCGCGCGCAGCCCTTCCTCGAGTGGCTGCAGCAGCCCTCCGAGGACGACTCCGACGCAGAGGGCGAGGGCGAGCTGGAGGCGAGGCTTATTACAACTATTATCTTACATCGCTATCGCGGGAGCAAAAACAAATGTGTTGAAGAATATACACGGTGTAACATGAGGAAACCGAATAACTTTAACAGCGTATTCCTGATCATAATTGGAGACTAAAATGTCGTATAAACTTTTCTGGATTTCGCAAAAAAAAAAAAATTTGTTTTGCTCTTTCGATTTTTTTAATGCTTTTGAACATAAAAAACAAAAATATTATTAGTAAAACTGTCGATTAAAATAAATTAGTACATTTTTTTCCGTAAAAATAGCTTACGTAAAGTATTCCTTGGCACTTTGATATTTGTCAATAAGCATGTCTAGACTAGACCCCATAAAGGGTGCAATCGCCATCGAAAAAGCGTTTTACACTGAGTCACATTAAAAAATGTTTTTTTATTTAAGTGGTAGTAACTCTGAAACAAGGCGAATTCCAGAAAAGTTTATACAACATTTTAGTCTCCAATTATGATCAGGAATACGCTGTTAAAATTATTCAGTTTTCTCATGTTACACCGTGTATATAACAGAATGTCCGTTTAATAAATATAAACTGAATATTATGCCTAAACGTCTTAGCCTTAGAAATGATTAATCAAACTAGTTTTGCTCCTTTTCTCGTTCGCTTGAGTGCGTCTTTTTGAGTAGAAATTTCGTTTAAGGCGACGATATATGCAAACACGTCAAATCGAGGTGTTTTCGTGCAAGGTTTTTGAAGAAAACAAACCACGTTGGAGCATGTATGTTACATTTTCTGTAGGGGCATATAGTTGGGTTCGGTCTACCGATACGTGCTTGGTCTTGTATAACATAATTAGGTATATATATCATCGTTATGAAACTGGTTTGGAGAAAACTTGTCGCAAGTTTTATTTCGGTCAGAAATAATTCTATGTTGCGAAATTAAACATAATTACTTCTTAGCACATTACTAATGTTCTACCGATAACTATAGTCGTATTAAGCGCTTAATAAAGGTTTTAGACGCAAAACCTTGTAGAGCCTGTAATAATCAGAACTATGCAATTGCTGCAATAAAACTTATAGGCGTTTATTCTATTGCAGCCAGAGACATGTTTCTTGTGTCAAATTTGAGTAATATGATTAGTAATTTTGAGTGCGGAAATTCGTTCCACATAGCTTAGGTTATAGTACGCTTGCTTACTAAGTAGATATGTCCGAGTTCAAATCTAGGCTGATGTTAACTTTTTTGTTTATTTTTTTATCTCATTTCTCATTTATATTTTCAATCCTGATCCTAAGCGATTTATAGGTAATTTTGAACAAAAAAAAGTCAAATCATACTATAGTCAAGTTAGTAGTTAGTTTAATCTTTTTATTTTGACTTTTTTACCCAATATATTTAAACTACCAACTTATTAAAGAGACTAATTCATTATTCAATTTTTACAGTGGGTATGGGTACTTTTTACCATAGACGGCTTCGTCCATGTTTTTACCATAATTTATATTACAAGAGTGCGTTTGTTCGAGCAGTTTCCATCCGAGGCGACGTTGCCAGCTTACTCTCATTTGCTCATTTCGCTTCTTGCTTTGCGCTGTTGCAAGCTAGATCTATATTATGATATGAATGACGGATACATTGAATACAATCAAATGCGCTTGAAGTTGAAACACATTCGTGCATTTGTCAGTGATTTGTCCACATCATCGTGTTAGGTTGTATATCTCTCTCTTTACTATGGAATAAGAAAGAAACAATCGGCTCGGCTGTCCCGGTACTCTACGATGTCTGGTCGCGCCATTAGGTTTATATGGTTTATTGCATGTTCGTTTTCGTACGATTTAAAAGATATGGTGAATTATTAATATTATTATTAGGTAGGTAAGTAGATATGGAATTAATTTAATCGTATAAGTATATATACCAATATAATTTCTCACAATCCCTAAAATGAAAAAAACAATAAGTAAGGTACGATGGGGTAAGACCGGACCATTTTTGAACTAGTTGGTCAGCTTTCAGGGCTGACTTTTATGCTTTACCTTTGTAAAAATTTCTCGAAATATTAATCCTTGTTTCAAATCAGTATGAAGTGTACCTAAGCTGTTTTTCCTGTATAAATTTTCAAAATCTACTCCTTCTACTTAAGATTGGACTATTGAATAAAATGTACTCTTAGTAAGTTTTTTGGTGCTAGTTTTCTTCCACTTATCGATTTTGCCAGCTTTGTAATGCAATAATAAATTTTGAAGTGCCCTTACTTATCGTTCTAGAGCTTATATGGTCTTGTTTAGATTAATATTATACGAGAATAAATCATACTCGAAAGGTTTTTTTTATAATAAAACATTTTTTGTAAAAGTGGAGTATGTGTCAGTTTTCCGTCCATACTTATTGATATATTGATATTCAAGTTTTTGAAATAAAAGCTTATAATTAAAATATCAATTAAAGAATAAATAATTATTATCAATGGCAAATTTGACCTCAAAAAGTTTTTTCCATGTAGACGGAGAGCTGGCCACGTCAGATATGACACAATAGTCAGGTTTTATTGCTCTCATTATTGTGTCATATCTGACGTGGCCAGCTCTTAGTCAGTTGTAGCAGTTTAATCAGGTGGACGGCAACCCGGACGGGAAACTAGCATAACCACCCTATGCACGGTTTCAAATAATAGATATAATTATAAACCGCCTTTATTATGTTAATTCATAATAATTCAAAAACGAGTGAGTTAAAAATATTGAGAGTGGAAAGACAAGATGTTTCAAACCTTTGAAGCAAGATGTTTCAAAATTTAAAAATTTTAAAAAACGCTTTTGGCTATAATTCTTTTTTTTTTCCCCAGCCTACTTGAAGAGATATAATACGTATCCATACTAATATTATAGTGTGTCTGTCTGTTAACTCTTCACGCTTAAACCGCTCAACTGATTTAGATGAAATTTGGTATGTATAAGGGGATGAAAACGGAATGGAAGTTTATACGGAATTGTTGCTCCCTGTTGACTTGAAATAGCATACGTGCTAGTTTTATATTTGCTCTTAGATTTTACTAACTAGTAACTTTTATTTTGCGTTTTATTATGTAATTCCATATGGCTCATGTTAATTTCGCGCAGACGAAGTCGCGGGTAAAAGCTAGTATTTTAATATTGTAATGGATTTTGATATGATAAAACTTTTGAAATAGATGGCAATTAACCAAAACTAACCCAAAAATGTACCCAAAAAACCGTGACGACCCTATACACGACACGATACAACTAATCCATACTAATATTATAAATGGGAAAGTGTATGTGTGTGTTTGTTTCTTTGTTTGTCCGTCTTTCACGGCAAAACGGGGCGACGAATTGAAGTGATTTTTAAAATGGAGATAGTTGAAGGGATGGAGAGTGACATAGGCTACTTTTTGTCTCTTTTTAACCCCCCACTTCCCTAAAATGGGGGGTGAAAGTTTGTATGGTTTGTTACCCCGAATTTAACGCGAGCGAAGCCGCGGGCAAAAGCTTTTATATGTTATTAACTTACTCGTGCTGACTTTTCGTGTTTTTAAATCTTTTGTGTAATTTCAATTTATAATTCTTATGTGAGACGACAAACGCTTTTATATTTGTCAATATTTTTAGTAAAAAACACTTATGGTATATAAATGAAAATGGTTAAAACATGTTAAAAAATTAATCTTAAACTTTAGGTTGAATTAAGTTATTTGCTTTTTAGCTATGGTTTTCTGTAAGGTACTTCCCCAGTCGAGCTCTGAGCCAGGTCCAGATTTGAGCGTGATAACATTCGCTGAACTGTGCCTTACCACAGTTAGCGAGATAACATTCGGAGTGCCCATACCTCCCTTTTGGACATAACATACCCGTGTCTAAACCTGTTCCTAGTAACCAACTAGGTACCAATTAAAAAAATGTTCACAGCAACAATTAATTGGATCCAGTGTTAAATGCCACGCAAAAACAAATCAAACCATTTTTTGTGACAAACAATTGAATTTATAGAACGAAACTTTTTTGTCTATAAAGATCACATGTATGCGCGACTTCGGCAGCAGATAGCATACATCCTCCATACTACCCTCTCGAACCTGATGTTTATTCAGTGTTGGGCGTAATTTATTAGATGGTACCTACTTTTGTAATGAATTAAATTGCTAATTAAATTACATGAAAATCAATTATATTAAGTAATTGAAATTGCTTGTAATTGAGATTACGTGTCAGTAGTATTCCCGATTACATATAATTTGTAATTGCAATTACTTTTATCTTAACTACTTTTACTTGTAACTTCGATAATTTGAAATAATATACAAGTTCAATTTCTTTTTGGGTCAGTGGGGGCAGCTACCAGATCCCTCGCTGCAACGCGAAAATGGTCTTAGAAGACCTTCCCTCAATTTCAAATTAATCAATTTTCATTAATTTGAAATTGAGGGAAGGTCTTCTACGGATTTTGGAAAAAAACATACAGGATGCGAGATGAGGTCACATTTGGTAAACTTCTTTTTGATGCCAATCGATCCCATTCTTGTATGGGATCAAAAATAATTTGCGGCTAGAAAAGCCACAAATTGAGAAAAACTTTTCCCATACTTTATGAAAATTGTTTTTTTTATTTTTCACATGCTGCTTTTTTATGCCAATCGATTCCATTCCTATCGTTTCTAATAGTTTCCTATTATTAGGTATTGTACTAAAAAGCCACAAATTAAATATTTTCCATACATTTACTATAAATAATAAATAAATATTATACGACAATCTTACACAAATCGACCTAGGCCCACAGTAAGCTCAATAAGGCTTGTGTTATGGGTACTAGACGACGATATATATAATAGATAAATATGGATAAATACTTAAATACAAAGAAAACATCCATAACTCAGGAACAAATATCTGCGATCAACACACAAATAAATGCCCTGACCAGGATTCGAACCCGGGACCTCCTGCTTCGTAGGCAGGGTCACTAGTCACTACCGACAGGGCTAGGAGATCGTCAAATAAAGAATAAGTGATTTTTAGGGTTCCGTAGCCAAATGGCAAAAAACGGAACCCTTATGGATTCGTCACGTCTGTCTGTATGTCTGCCCGTCCGTATGTCACAGCCATTTTACTCGGAAACTATACGACGTATCTGAATAAAATTTACACATAAGGTGTATTCTGTATTAGTTATGTATTTAAATAAAAAAAAAAAAATTTAAGGGGGGCGCTCCATACATGTATCTAAATTTCAAAAAAATTGTTTTTACCATATATCAACATGTGATACATCAATCGATAGGTCTTTAAAAATAATATTGAAGTTTTTTTGATCATTTTGTGATTAAGTAAATATTTTTTGATATAATCGCTTCGAAAGTCAGAAAAATTTTGTAGCCCCCCCTGTAACTTTTGAACCGTAAGTCCAAAAAATATGAAAAAATTTGAGAAGATGCGCCTTATTATATACTTGCTACGAAAATTGTTTTGAACATTATCGGTTTAGCCATTTCCAAAAAACTTCTTCCATAGGCATCAGATACGACCTTTTGCTATTAGTTTGGTTCTTATTCCATTGAAGGTACGGAACCCTCCTATGCGTGGTCCGACACGCACTTGGCCGGTTTTTTAAACTTTTCACTTAAACAACAGTCGTTTTTATTAAGCATACCTACCGGAAGAAACATTTAAGTAAAATGTTAATGTACCTGAAAAAAGCGGCATCGCCATTATATCAAAATGCAACTAGGTACAGGTACACAATAGTGTTGGAGGATGTGTGGTTTGTATTTGCAACTAAAGGATAATTTTCCAGATAGGTAATTGAATTATCCGATGTTCTCCCGATGCGGTCTTATCCCAACGCACTTTACCGTCCTCATTGAAAGCGATTTTGACCATCTCTAATTTCGTTATAGATACTAAAAACCTGGATTTTTCAGAGCAGAAGAGGACATAAAACAAATTAGTTACAAATAATATTATCTTCAGTTTAGTACATTTTATTTGAACTTTTATTTTGAAAGACTTGACACGTACTTGACACATAGAAATATAACCGCCATGATGAATGCTTATTTTGGATATTTAGAATAAAACATTATAATTGTGCGATTATGATACTGTAGGTAATGGCGTGCGTTGGTCAAGTAGTTTTATATTATAGGTAACTTTAATTATTTCGTCATTGATTACCTACATACAATAGTAACTTTAATTAAGTAAGTACACATAAAATGGAATCATTATCAAAGCGCCATCTTACTGTAAAAGACCGCGATTGCTTGACTATTTAAACATGTCAACATTGAATTGTCATAGTTCATCTCAAGTATACTAGATGGCGGAAGCGGAAGCTGCGATTATAAAAACGCAAAATGCAGTCGTCAACCGCGATACCCGTCACCTTTAAGGTGACGGGTATCGCGGAATTACCTACAGTATCATAATCGCACAATTATAATGTTTTATTCTAAATATCCAAAATAAGCATTCATCATGGCGGTTATATTTCTATGTGTCAAGTACGTGTCAAGTCTTTCAAAATAAAAGTTCAAATAAAATGTACTAAACTGAAGATAATATTATTTGTAACTAATTTGTTTTATGTCCTCTTCTGCTCTGAAAAATCCAGGTTTTTAGTATCTATAACGAAATTAGAGATGGTCAAAAACGCTTTCAATGAGGACGGTAAAGTGCGTTGGGATAAGACCGCATCGGGAGACCTTCGGATAATTCAATTACCTATCTGGAAAATTATCCTTTAGTTGCAAATACAAACCACACATCCTCCAACACTATTGTGTACCTGTACCTAGTTGCATTTTGATATAATGGCGATGCCGCTTTTTTCAGGTACATTAACATTTTACTTAAATGTTTCTTCCGGTAGGTATGCTTAATAAAAACGACTGTTGTTTAAGTGAAAAGTTTAAAAAACCGGCCAAGTGCGTGTCGGACCACGCATAGGAGGGTTCCGTACCTTCAATGGAATAAGAACCAAACTAATAGCAAAAGGTCGTATCTGATGCCTATGGAAGAAGTTTTTTGGAAATGGCTCAAAAATGGCTAAACCGATAATGTTCAAAACAATTTTCGTAGCAAGTATATAATAAGGCGCATCTTCTCAAATTTTTTCATATTTTTTGGACTTACGGTTCAAAAGTTACAGGGGGGGCTACAAAATTTTTCTGACTTTCGAAGCGATTATATCAAAAAATATTTACTTAATCACAAAATGATCAAAAAAACTTCAATATTATTTTTAAAGACCTATCGATTGATGTATCACATGTTGATATATGGTAAAAACAATTTTTTTGAAATTTAGATACATGTATGGAGCGCCCCCCTTAAAATTTTTTTTTTTAAATTTAAATACATAACTAAGTAGCGGCATACAGAATACACCTTATGTGTAAATTTTATTCAGATACGTCGTATAGTTTCCGAGTAAAATGGCTGTGACATACGGACGGGCAGACATACAGACAGACGTGACGAATCCATAAGGGTTCCGTTTTTTGCCATTTGGCTACGGAACCCTAAAAATCACTTATTCTTTATTTGACGATCTCCTAGCCCTGTCGGTAGTGACTAGTGACCCTGCCTACGAAGCAGGAGGTCCCGGGTTCGAATCCTGGTCAGGGCATTTATTTGTGTGTTGATCGCAGATATTTGTTCCTGAGTTATGGATGTTTTCTTTGTATTTAAGTATTTATCCATATTTATCTATTATATATATCGTCGTCTAGTACCCATAACACAAGCCTTATTGAGCTTACTGCGGGCCTAGGTCGATTTGTGTAAGATTGTCGTATAATATTTATTTATTATTTATAGTAAATGTATGGAAAATATTTAATTTGTGGCTTTTTAGTACAATACCTAATAATAGGAAACTATTAGAAACGATAGGAATGGAATCGATTGGCATAAAAAAGCAGCATGTGAAAAATAAAAAAAACAATTTTCATAAAGTATGGGAAAAGTTTTTCTCAATTTGTGGCTTTTCTAGCCGCAAATTATTTTTGATCCCATACAAGAATGGGATCGATTGGCATCAAAAAGAAGTTTACCAAATGTGACCTCATCTCGCATCCTGTATGTTTTTTTCCAAAATCCGTAGAAGACCTTCCCTCAATTTCAAATTAATGAAGATTGATTAATTTGAAATTGAGGGAAGGTCTTCTAAGACCATTTTCGCGTTGCAGCGAGGGATCTGGTAGCTGCCCCCACTGACCCAAAAAGAAATTGAACTTGTATATTATTTCAAATTATCGAAGTTACAAGTAAAAGTAGTTAAGATAAAAGTAATTGCAATTACAAATTATATGTAATCGGGAATACTACTGACATGTAATCTCAATTACAAGCAATTTCAATTACTTAATATAATTGATTTTCATGTAATTTAATTAGCAATTTAATTCATTACAAAAGTAGGTACCATCTAATAAATTACGCCCAACACTGAATAAACATCAGGTTCGAGAGGGTAGTATGGAGGATGTATGCTATCTGCTGCCGAAGTCGCGCATACATGTGATCTTTATAGACAAAAAAGTTTCGTTCTATAAATTCAATTGTTTGTCACAAAAAATGGTTTGATTTGTTTTTGCGTGGCATTTAAGACTGGATCCAATTAATTGTTGCTGTGAACATTTTTTAAATTGGTACCTAGTTGGTTACTAGGAACAGGTTTAGACACGGGTATGTTATGTCCAAAAGGGAGGTATGGGCACTCCGAATGTTATCTCGCTAACTGTGGTAAGGCACAGTTCAGCGAATGTTATCACGCTCAAATCTGGACCTGGCTCAGAGCTCGACTGGGGAAGTACCTTACAGAAAACCATAGCTAAAAAGCAAATAACTTAATTCAACCTAAAGTTTAAGATTAATTTTTTAACATGTTTTAACCATTTTCATTTATATACCATAAGTGTTTTTTACTAAAAATATTGACAAATATAAAAGCGTTTGTCGTCTCACATAAGAATTATAAATTGAAATTACACAAAAGATTTAAAAACACGAAAAGTCAGCACGAGTAAGTTAATAACATATAAAAGCTTTTGCCCGCGGCTTCGCTCGCGTTAAATTCGGGGTAACAAACCATACAAACTTTCACCCCCCATTTTAGGGAAGTGGGGGGTTAAAAAGAGACAAAAAGTAGCCTATGTCACTCTCCATCCCTTCAACTATCTCCATTTTAAAAATCACTTCAATTCGTCGCCCCGTTTTGCCGTGAAAGACGGACAAACAAAGAAACAAACACACACATACACTTTCCCATTTATAATATTAGTATGGATTAGTTGTATCGTGTCGTGTATAGGGTCGTCACGGTTTTTTGGGTACATTTTTGGGTTAGTTTTGGTTAATTGCCATCTATTTCAAAAGTTTTATCATATCAAAATCCATTACAATATTAAAGTACTAGCTTTTACCCGCGACTTCGTCTGCGCGAAATTAACATGAGCCATATGGAATTACATAATAAAACGCAAAATAAAAGTTACTAGTTAGTAAAATCTAAGAGCAAATATAAAACTAGCACGTATGCTATTTCAAGTCAACAGGGAGCAACAATTCCGTATAAACTTCCATTCCGTTTTCATCCCCTTATACATACCAAATTTCATCTAAATCAGTTGAGCGGTTTAAGCGTGAAGAGTTAACAGACAGACACACTATAATATTAGTATGGATACGTATTATATCTCTTCAAGTAGGCTGGGGAAAAAAAAAAGAATTATAGCCAAAAGCGTTTTTTAAAATTTTTAAATTTTGAAACATCTTGCTTCAAAGGTTTGAAACATCTTGTCTTTCCACTCTCAATATTTTTAACTCACTCGTTTTTGAATTATTATGAATTAACATAATAAAGGCGGTTTATAATTATATCTATTATTTGAAACCGTGCATAGGGTGGTTATGCTAGTTTCCCGTCCGGGTTGCCGTCCACCTGATTAAACTGCTACAAATTAATTGGACTAAGAGCTGGCCACGTCAGATATGACACAATAATGAGAGCAATAAAACCTGACTATTGTGTCATATCTGACGTGGCCAGCTCTCCGTCTACATGGAAAAAACTTTTTGAGGTCAAATTTGCCATTGATAATAATTATTTATTCTTTAATTGATATTTTAATTATAAGCTTTTATTTCAAAAACTTGAATATAAATATATCAATAAGTATGGACGGAAAACTGACACATACTCCACTTTTACAAAAAATGTTTTATTATAAAAAAAACCTTTCGAGTATGAATTATTCTCGTATAATATTAATCTAAACAAGACCATATAAGCTCTAGAACGATAAGTAAGGGCACTTCAAAATTTATTATTGCATTACAAAGCTGGCAAAATCGATAAGTGGAAGAAAACTAGCACCTAAAAACTTACTAAGAGTACATTTTATTCAATAGTCCAATCTTAAGTAGAAGGAGTAGATTTTGAAAATTTATACAGGAAAAACAGCTTAGGTACACTTCATACGGATTTGAAACAAGGATTAATATTTCGAGAAATTTTTACAAAGGTAAAGCATAAAAGTCAGCCCTGAAAGCTGACCAACTAGTTCAAAAATGGTCCGGTCTTACCCCATCGTACCTTACTTATTGTTTTTTTCATTTTAGGGATTGTGAGAAATTATATTGGTATATATACTTATACGATTAAATTAATTCCATATCTACTTACCTACCTAATAATAATATTAATAATTCACCATATCTTTTAAATCGTACGAAAACGAACATGCAATAAACCATATAAACCTAATGGCGCGACCAGACATCGTAGAGTACCGGGACAGCCGAGCCGATTGTTTCTTTCTTATTCCATAGTAAAGAGAGAGATATACAACCTAACACGATGATGTGGACAAATCACTGACAAATGCACGAATGTGTTTCAACTTCAAGCGCATTTGATTGTATTCAATGTATCCGTCATTCATATCATAATATAGATCTAGCTTGCAACAGCGCAAAGCAAGAAGCGAAATGAGCAAATGAGAGTAAGCTGGCAACGTCGCCTCGGATGGAAACTGCTCGAACAAACGCACTCTTGTAATATAAATTATGGTAAAAACATGGACGAAGCCGTCTATGGTAAAAAGTACCCATACCCACTGTAAAAATTGAATAATGAATTAGTCTCTTTAATAAGTTGGTAGTTTAAATATATTGGGTAAAAAAGTCAAAATAAAAAGATTAAACTAACTACTAACTTGACTATAGTATGATTTGACTTTTTTTTGTCCAAAATTACCTATAAATCGCTTAGGATCAGGATTGAAAATATAAATGAGAAATGAGATAAAAAAATAAACAAAAAAGTTAACATCAGCCTAGATTTGAACTCGGACATATCTACTTAGTAAGCAAGCGTACTATAACCTAAGCTATGTGGAACGAATTTCCGCACTCAAAATTACTAATCATATTACTCAAATTTGACACAAGAAACATGTCTCTGGCTGCAATAGAATAAACGCCTATAAGTTTTATTGCAGCAATTGCATAGTTCTGATTATTACAGGCTCTACAAGGTTTTGCGTCTAAAACCTTTATTAAGCGCTTAATACGACTATAGTTATCGGTAGAACATTAGTAATGTGCTAAGAAGTAATTATGTTTAATTTCGCAACATAGAATTATTTCTGACCGAAATAAAACTTGCGACAAGTTTTCTCCAAACCAGTTTCATAACGATGATATATATACCTAATTATGTTATACAAGACCAAGCACGTATCGGTAGACCGAACCCAACTATATGCCCCTACAGAAAATGTAACATACATGCTCCAACGTGGTTTGTTTTCTTCAAAAACCTTGCACGAAAACACCTCGATTTGACGTGTTTGCATATATCGTCGCCTTAACAAGAGGTTTATTTTTTATGAAAATTACGAGTACCTTAGCGTTGATCATTTGAGAAAAAAACTCTTCGTATGTCTAAATTAATCCTCTATTTACAAGTCCAGACAAATCGATCATGAATGAAAAATGTTTTGAAAAACAGGTGAATGAAGAGGGTGTCGTTAGGATTGCGTGGCCAATCTTTTTAGTATGTACTCATCAAGTTGAGTACGAAGGTTAGATATTAGAAAAAAACATCGATAAATTTTGAACGTGTAGGTACAAACGTCTTGATACTACTGTCACTTCTGTTTTATCTTATTTGTCATAATCTTTGACTACTGTCAGATCGTTATTGCTCCCGCGATAACGACGTATGACTATTATACAAGTTTGAAATCATGAAATAGCCACAAGTTTCGTGAGACGCTCGGCAAGGAGGTCGCGGCCACAATGCGGCTTCGATGGCGATGATAAAGACTAGCTCGAGGTGGGTTACACGACGTTCGACCAACGACATCGTAGAATAGTTTCAATAAGATATTCAGCAAAAGGGGTCGTTGTCAAAATCATGTAGAGTAATTACTCGACATGATTTCCGTGGAGTAATTACTCCACAGAGGTTTTAGCAAAAGGAGAAGATGTCGGCCACTTAACCCTTGCATGAGAGGTTGCGGTCGCTTCCCGGACACGTCACGAGCTGTGCGCGACCTCCCCTCCCCCCTCCCCCCACAATAGCAGGCCGCACCGGCGCCGTACTGTACGGCAGATTCCTATCTCGTTCATACATTTTACAGCAAGGATACTTCAATGTTATTTAATTTATAACGTTCAATTACCTCATTTCATAAATGCTCCTCGTTTTCAACCGACTGTGTTGGGATCTTTGTTTTTACTTTTTTTTATGTATGTTCACCGATTATTCGGAGACGGCTGGACCGATTTAGATTTTTTTTTTGTTTGAAAGAGTACATCACAGTTAGGCTCATTGTCATCACGTCAGGATCTGATGACAGGATCCTGGAGAAATCGAAAGATCTCTTCAAATATTATAAGCACACTTTAGTGAATTGTTTATTTTTTACAGTAACTCGGGCATTTGCTTTTAGTAAGGTAAAGGCCAAGTGAAGTCGGTTCTTTTTGTTTAAAATGATTTAATTGTAAATGTGACCGTAACTGTTATACTTCCAGATCGAGTACAACGACCGCGCCGCCGCCACTCCCATCAAGGCGCAGGTGGCCGCCGCTACCGCCGCCGCCGCCGCCGCCGCCGCCAAGGCCAAGCGGCACGACGATGACGACGCCAATGACGTGGACATCGACGCCATCTAACCCCCCCCCCCACCCCACACACACACACCATCTAAAACCCCCCCCCCACACACACCCTCACACACATACACTCGGCCACCAAACTCACTACCAGTGTTGTTCCTGATAGAATACTTACCGTAATATACAGATTTACAATCCAAATACTGTAAACATTTTTCGGCACTTTCCTGTATTTTTTTTGGAACGGCAACAATTTCGAAATTATCTTTAGAAATACGGCTAATTATGATTTTCACCTGGAATTCGGCTCGGCAGGAACAACACTGGTTACTACACAAATCAAATTTGAATCCGTAAAGTCTCTCTTCTTTACCTTTAACGCCCAAAACGTGACGTATCCAGATACGCCGATATGGTCAAAGTTTCCTCCGAGTCCGAACTGATGTCGGTGGTGTGGATTACTCTGCGTTTATGTTCACTAGCAAATTTGGTCTCTGAATTATCGCAAGTAAAGGAAATTAATACGTGGCTTCAATAAACAAAATAATTTGGTAATTCTTACATGTATCTCTAATGAAACAACTGTTTTAAAAGTGTAACATCCAATTTTAGTTTGTCGCGCGAAACCCCCATGCATTTATTTATCTGGGATTTCCGTTGTATGAACATTTTCCTATTTATTTGAGCAAATTTAACAGATGTCTGTGTATTTTAAGGTCATTTGATATCATTTTCTATATTTAGACGACATTACAGGCATCTAATTGAAGCGATATACAAGTTTCCTACTCTTGCGATAAACGATTGACCAATAAGAATATAATATTTACTTACCTTAGTTTCTCCTACACTGACAATATACAAACAAAAGGCCCCACACTATGCGTAAATGTAAACCAAATCAACTTCAATTACATGCACTGGGCATATTTCAGGGCCTTTTGAGATGCTGTTTGCTAATGTTTTTGTTAAAACTTAACTATACAGTCATCCTTGACACTCGTATTTGTTTACCACCCACTGCCGCCGCACCGAGTGGTTGGACTATAGGTCTCCCGTCGCTGGTTGGTCTCGCCGTATGTAGAACGATATTGTTTAGACATTATTTATTCGCTTGGATCGCCTCTGCATTCTGATCCATATTTTTTACCTACAATTTATTTCTATGCAATGAATCGTTTCATTTTTAATGATATTCTTATAAAGTATATTTATGAGAGTCAAATTATGTTTTAAACGGATATGGATGTGAGGCGCGTCACATGTTTTGAATTTACATTATGTATTCATAACCACAGACTAAAAAAACCATTACTGCTATAAATTTTATCTATGATTATGATCGTTGTCAATGGGTTCAGAAACACAAGTAGTTGTATTATATAATAGACAAAAGTAATGAATTGCTTTTTTTTGTGGTTATGAACTTATATTATGTATTGTGAATGTGTGTAGCGCCGGATGTGCGTCTCGTGGAGCGCGAGCACGAGCGTGAGCGAGAACGCGAGCGTGCGCAGGCGCAGGCGCAGGCGCAGGCGCAGGCGCAGGCGCAGGCGCAGGCGCAGGCGCAGCGCGGAGCCCTAGGCTAGGTCCCCGGCTCGTACCTAACCACCTAACCGGGCTTGGAACGCTACCGCTTTCTATTACCCAAACCTCGTTCCTGTATCTATGTAGATAATTTTATTTGATATATTTAATATTATATTCCGATTTATACACGCGGATTGTCACAAAACGACTGCAAGTGGAATGGGATCCAGCATTTTGTATGGGTATGAAAATTGATAGACTTTGGTTTAGAATTAATTGTACAGGAAGCGGCGCGCGGGTTTCGGCGAGGAAACTAACCAGTTCTCCCCCACTATATTATATAGCGTTGTTTGGGAAAATTTACCTTATGTACTTTGCAAGAAGGTGCATTTTTGTACGTTGTCGCAAAGTGCATTAGTTTTTCCTAAAGAATGTAGCACAGTCAGCAGTAACAGTAGCTCAGAAGACGTGGAGTCGAAATCATCTCGACACGTTCCTGTCTCACAATAAGGTTGTGTCATGAGCACTTTGAACACCTCACGCGCTTGGCTACTCGTGCTGCACTCGGTTAAGAAGTTAATCCGAACACTTGTCATTTCAATACATATTACAACCTACTGAAAATAACTAGGTTTGACTTCTTAGCTGCCGGGTTAATAGTACATTTCGATACTAGGTCGGAAAGGATGTCATTATTCCACGCGTTCCGAGACATTTTGCCACAAGCCGTAGGAGAGTGGCAAAACTCGGGACGAGGGCAGAATGACATTCCGTCCGTGTATTGAACGACGTTTTTTTAATACAGTTGCGAAAAAACTACAAAAAGGACAATTGGTCACTTTGAGGTTACCTTAATTCAGTTCAATTCAATTTATTTATTTTATCTACACTCATACTGTAAGTACTCTAAAATGCGTTCAAAAACCGTAGACAATGACAAGCATTACAACAAACGATTTAACTATGATAAGTTTCTTATCTGCGGCAGTAACGTAATTTTAACTATGCATGCTCAAATATTGTTAAGCAATGAGTTTCAAATTTGGAACATCGAATTTGATAACATAATGTTACCGCCATGGCCAACTCGATTGGTCCCGCGCGAGCGCCGGCACAATCGAGTAGGCCATGACGGTACAATGGCGGTCATTCTATGGTTTCCGACCAATTAATTTAATATATATAACATGAGTGTAGATAAAGCAGTGTATGCAACTGTACGTAATTAGGCCTTAAAACACTCGTGTGATGTTATTATGAAATTCGCCTGCGGCTCATTTCATAAAACCACACTCATGTTTTAAGGACCCTTATTACGTAACAGTTACATAAACTACTATTAGATCATTTGTCGTCAAGACCTTAGTACTATATATCCGAACGCTCATGCGCGGCCCGGTAATCATGAAGCTGTTATTGGCGGGAAAAGTAAAAAGCACTTGTGCGAGAAACCGAACTTCCCACACGATAAACTACTACTAGAAAAGCACTTTTTTGAGCAACTGTGTTAAAAAATCATTCTAAAATAAACCATATTCCACTAGACATATATTAAGTCAGAAGTTTGAAGGATCTGATGCATTTGTAAGTAAGGTCGTGTCACAGTAACGTCTATAGCAGGAGTTTCCTGCCACCGCTCGCGCTTTAGCACTCGTATGTAACTTAGGTTAGTTTGTCCTATCGATCCTCGAGTACTGCGTTACTTTTCTATCCATGTTTTTACAGAAAATAACGCTAACTTTTATGTCTGAAAAAGAAAAGAATTGTCATCTCTAAGAAAAAAAGGGCAGTGAAACGCATGTTTTTGTTAACCCTTTGAACGCCAAGAACCCCTAAAGAGGTGTTGTGTCGTCGTGCCCATCACGCCAATAACCCATAAAGTGATCGGAGTGAAGTACTTTGATCATGAATAAAATCTATTATGAATTGTTTTGCACAGCACTACGAGATTCGTCTTTTTTGATAACGCAACAGTGCTTGGCGTGTGAGTGATCAGTTGATCACTTCATTCAAATATGAAAGCGTTCAAAAGGTAATGCTTGATGTACGATGTCATCTAAAAACCCTAAGTGGCACGAGGCCGGATTTAGGTTGGTAAAGTCAATCGAGGAAATTTAATTAATTGCTAAAAGCTATCATTCCAACAACTCAAAAATGAAATACGCCTCCTGAAGTAAAAGTCGTTTAATTCTACTAAAATACTACCAAGTTATTATAAAAAGTATCGCGAGAATATCTGTGAAAACATGGATATGGTTGAAATCACATGACATGAGCTAGTTTTACAACATAATTGTTAAATATCGACCTTACAGTCTAGACAAGAAGATTCATATTGTAATTAAAAAATGTAAAGTATGTTCATGTAATGTAATTTGAAGAGATGGAGTAACGCAGCATTGTAATATAGTTACGTTAAGCGGCAGCCCCTGCGTGGCCTGCTCCTAGTAATTGCCACCTGACAACTATTGCGTTTGTTTTGTATTCAATACATTTTTGGATTCTGAACATTGGAGTTTTATTTGCTTTGTGAATGTTCCAAATCCCTATTTCTATACCCAATTGTCCTTAGTCCTTAACCTTTTATACGCTTTGACAAATGTCAATGCACTAATTCATACGCCGAACCAATAATGAGTTTAGAGTAAAACATGTTATGACGGATATATCCGTCGTTGGCGTAAAGGTTAAACCCAGTTCCTCACTTTTCCACAGTAAAATCTAAAGCCGAAAATTTAAAAGATGGAAATAAAATAAAAATAATGCTGTGAGAAATTTTATATTGTTATGTAGGTTATAACCCTTTGACCGCCAAAGACGTCAAATCACGCGCACGGAAAGTCGTGCCCTTAGCGCCAGCACGTGATATCACGTCCAAAATATAACCGGTTTGCCTTGCGCGCTAGGAGTTTACATAGTTGCTTAAATCACTTGCTATTTAAATGCCATAATAATTGAGTACTTTTTGCTATGAAATAGTTTAGCCACTCCATGAAAACGTAAACCATCGCACACTACTCTTATATTAGTTCCGTGTGTTACGCTAAATAAAGAACATGGCATGGTAATTGCTGAAATTAGAGCTCCCATATAAGCTGCAATTAACTCTAATCGTTTTAAAATATTTTGACTTTTAAAATCATATACCTAATTACTAAATGCAAATTCTAATAAATCGGTTGATAAGCGACATGCGAAGTAACTTGGCTATTACATATTTAACTTTATTACTGCCGTTTGTTATGCTAATTGCCTGGAAATTGGCAAGTATACAGGTGTATTATTGAGATATAACCACATACGCTAAGGGAAGTTAGTAATAGTCAAGGATGATATAGACATGGATGGACAATACCCATACAAAATCGCGTTCCCTTGTTTCAGGTTCAAGCACTAGCGTCATCTATCGGTCACACTCGCATCAGACACTAAATCCTAGTTTCTAATACTTTGTTCGTCGCTTAACCCTGACAGAATAACTCGACTCCAGACTCGACAGATGGCGCTGTGGCACTTAGTACCGAAAACAGACGTATAGCCTGAACGCGATTTTGTATAGGCATTGTCAATCCATGTCTTAATCATCCTTGATGCCTATACAAAATCGCGTTCCTCGAACCTTCAGGCTATACGTCTGTTTTCGGTACGAAGTGCCACAGCGCCATCTGTCGAGTCTGGAGTCGAGTTATTCTGTCAGCGTTAAGCGACGAACAAAGTATTAGAAACTAGGATTTAGTGTCTGGTGTGACCGATAGATGACGCTAGTGCTTTAACCTAAAATAAGGGAACGCGATTTTGTATGGATATTGTCCATCCAACATACTTTCAATTTCATATTAAAATTCCACGATCAGAAAAAAACATTTTCATTAGGTATATTTTTTCCATTTAATTTTTTTGCATCGTCATCAGTTTTTTGGCACGGTCACATCTGAAAATATGGACACATTTAATGTGACAAAAACATGTATCCAAAACTTTACGCCTTGGTAATAGAGTCGTGTCTACATATTTTTGTCACATTAAATGTATCCATATTTTTAGACGTGACTGTACACGCGTATATACAGTCGCCATCAAATATATCGGAGCGGACAAGGTACTCAAAAATATCTGAACATGCACTTTATCGCCTTAAGAATAGAGGCGTTGTTCAGATATTTGCGACCAAGCGATAAAGTGCATGTTCAGATATTTTTGAGTACCGTGGCCGCTCCGATATATTTGATGGCGACTGTACATATAAGGTTTTAGTTTGACAGTACATTTTATTTTAATGAACGAATAATAGGGCTCTCTAAGGCACCTTTTATTTTTTCAAGATTCATAATTGTTTATAAGTTATGGATTTTTTTCTTGCGTATTAGGGAATTTCAAAATAGTATTTTTTTATTTTATATTTTGCTTTAGAACGGTGTGAAAATGATTTCATTAATGAATTTGGCATCCCCGATTTATACGAAAACGATACCAAACTTGGCCTAGTAGCATAACTGATGTATCTATCAATATAAAGTTGAGAGCCTAACCCTTTTAAAAATTTACATCAACATTCTAGGTGGCTCCACTTCTCAAATCCGTCCCTGGGTCCTGAGGAATCATGCCAATGGAAATCTTTTGTTCACAAAAAACCGTATTTATTCTGATACAACTGCCACTATTAGTATTATAAGTACGTATGTACATAGCATAAACATATTTACCTATATTCTTAGCTCAACAACGACAGTCGAGTGAATTTACCGTATTGCCCTACCTAACCCTACTATATTTCATAAAATCATCCCGCAGAAAGAGAACACGAATCACGGATGAATAAACGTTCCTCAACTGGGTAAAGTAAATGGAAACTCCATTGATTCTAATGTACTGGCTTGAAAGTCTTGAAACCAATCCGATATCCGGCTCGAAGGACCAATTCCTATTGAAGATCACCAGGGGGCGATTTTTGAGATTCGAGCGCCCGAATATAACATTTAAAACTCTGAATTAAACGAAGAAATTATGTTTTAAAAACAACAGCGATAGTTATTTAAAATCATGATTATTTATATTATTAATTTCAGACGTAAATAATGGCGACAAACTTTTGTGTGCGATTATATTCCGAGGTTAAATTAATTGAATTCGAGCGCTCGATTGTCAAAAATCACCCCCCGATCTTCAATAGGAATTGGTCCTTCGAGCCGGATATCGTTTCTGTGACATGTGCGATACTCCACAATTTTACTATTCCATCATTTATGGGAGTGGGTACTTACTTAGCTTAATAGTTCAGGATATCAGAACGTTTATATTATAAGTTAACGACTAAGCGACTTATGCATAGTAAGTTGTAGGTATACTTAAGTTAGTAGTAAGCATGGAACACACTTGAGTAACTAACCATTGTAGACCTTATTTCGTTAAAATATGGTTCAAGAAGTTAATTAAAAATGGTGCAGTAGACGTCAATAACATGTTTACATTCTTGCACCTTATTACAAGGAGTAACGTGCAAAATTGTAGACATATCTTTGACGTCGACTGTACTCACTACTCGAATGAATCGATAATCATTCAATGCTAAGTTATTTTTAGCGATCATCTCACTAAATCTTGTCTACATCTTGGTTGACGCGAGTCTACGCCCTTACAGCGTGGGAGTAAAGCTCATTATCGCTTGAAGTAATGCTATTCTCAACGCCAAACCAAACGCTGGATTGAATGGTCAGAACAGAACCAAATTAATGGTGCGCACTGGCAATTGATGACACTTTCTAGAGGACTACTGACGTTATTTTAGGGGCACAAATGGAAAACAAGAGTTCTTTTCTGTTCCCAGTAGTTAAGGAAACCAGTCTGGAGTCTAAAGTGGTTGTGACTTATATCGACCAAAACTCCCGTAATAAGTTTAGCTGGTATTGAAATGTTGGGCGTTTATTTAAGTAACATTCCTAACCTACGAGAATAGAAGAGTTTTTCTCTGTTAATGACTAATTTTAACCTCTCTTAATGACCCATAGTAGTTCGTCCAGATCTCATTCATTGTTGTTACACTGGCATCAATGAGCGTTAACTATCAAAGCGATGACAAACCGCCACCGGTCAGCATCCACGTTGTTCATTCAATTAAAAACAAAACTTAAACTTAAAAGTGAACTACAGTGTCAGTCTCGCTACAACAGCCGCGTGGGGCGCACGTCGCGCGCTTTCAAATCACAACGCGATCTAAATTTAATTGTAAAACTTTTGAATATTAACTGAAATTATTAGTGTTAGTGAAAATATGGCTACGGAAACTAAATTGGATATAATTTCGGAGTCTCCGAAGCGGTCGCCCAAGTTGGTGAGCCCGCTGGACCATGAAGCTGTAGAGATGGTGTTTGGGAAGCCGATGTCGCCGAAGGTGGAGCCGGAGATCCATGCTAAGGATGAAAAGAACAAGGATCCGGTAAGTTTCTTTTATTTATAGGGTCATAGATATTTTTGAATAGCCTATTTTCACTGCTGGTCAAAGACGAGAAGAAATCTGTTCGGCGACTCATCACGCCAGTCGCTGGTCGTTCCGGTCCCGCCATCTCTTTTTCGGTCTGCCTCTGCTCCGGCCATCCATTGAGTATATAGCTATTAGGCTCACCGTTCCGGGTGCATTCGGCACGTGTCCAGCCCAATCCCACTTGAGCTTGACCCATATCTGTTATGATTATGACTGTTACGAGGTATTAGGGATGTAACGAATATTCGTATTCGCAAAATTCAATGCGAATATTTGGGAATATTTTTAGTGCAATTTATCCAAAAAAATATTGAAAAGGAAATTACAATCGTGTCAAGCGTCTTTTCATTATCTTCTTGAAAGATTAATCGTATTTTTATTATTCGTATGACTTTAAACGTTTTATTAAATTATAAAACTGTAAATAAATATTTCGTTGTTTCATAATTTAGAATATATTGCGGTTAATATAACATAAAAGTGTGTTGGTACCTACTAGTACCTAAGTAAAATTTGTTTTATTCAAATATAAAAATATCACGTCTGAATCATTTAACTATATACCACAACTTTCCTTATACCAGGTTATTGACCGCATATTCACATTCGTGGAATGCGCGTTAAATATTCGCATACGCGTATTTTCAAAAAACAATATTCGTTACATCTCTAATAGGTACCAGTTTCGGAGCGAAGTTCGGTGTTCCTTACCCTATCGATTCGGCACTTCAATAATGGACTTTTGAGCTTCCGTCAATGCAAATTAATGCCTTCATGGTAATCATGGTCCAGATGTTGTCGATGCGTCGACCCTGTACTAGTTGTACTGCCTGGTATCGAAGGATGGTATCTGGCCCAAATAGGTGTATTCGCCAACATATGAACATGCACACTACTCTGACCCTATGTTTCACGCCATTGCTTATTAACTGAGATTTTGCCCTGTTCATTTTGAGTCAGACTTCAAATTTGTTGCCGTGCTGAGGTTTTGCAGCATCTGTTCTATTCTACATGGTGTGCTGTGTGGGGGAACAAGAGACAATGAAGTCGGCGAACGCAGGCTATATACCTAATTACAAACACCAATTTTCTTCATGTGCGATGTAAAATATTTAAATAAACAAAGTAAGATTAATGTGGATAATTCCGACTTTGGAAGTATTCCGTCCATTAGCGTTTTTCATTTTCGAAAAATGAACAAAATTGATAATTTCACCGACAAAGCACCGATTGCTTTTAATTTCATCAATTAAAAGAAAATGGTTTTTTCTCCTACGATTGAAAATTAAAGAAATATATGGTTGTGGACGGAATAGTCCCTATGACGGATTTGTCCGCTTTGAGCTTACCTAAAGCCCATCTCAAGTTGAAGCTCAAATTAAATAGACACTTTGCTATGTCAAACTTATTAAGATACGCGTATTGTAATTGTATGTACCTATAAACATTTTCAGTTTACTTTTTTTCATATACCTACCTTTAGATCAAGTTTTATAAGACACGTCACACTTAGGTGTTTCAAGAAGAAATGTATTCAGAATAACCTTACGAGTTGCGGTGGAGGGTGGTAGAGACAAGATTACTCAGAGCGATAATTTTAATTCATGACGGGAGAGTTTGACTCAGGTAAACTTTTGGCAATAACAGTTTGTAATGTAATGTAAAAACTCTTTATTGTACAAAAACAAGTTTGTAAATGTATTCTATTCGTAATATTTACCAACTGTTTTGCTGGAAGCAGCGTACCATGAACAAACCAACCGTGGCCAATATATTCACGAAATAATCGTAGCTGTGCAGGCAGAGCTTAAAAACCGAGCTCTACGTACTATAACACCATAACATAACATCCGAATACTTGTTGGATACATTATTAATTAGAACAATTGAAGTCATGTTGAATCACCGACCACTGCCCTTGGACCCTTGAGTTAATGACTAACGCGAAGTCCCTTTAAGCTTAAACACGAAGACGGTGCTTATATGGTGCGGTCTTCATGACACTCGATTCTTAATCCAGGTTTGAGGTTTCCTTCCTTACTACCGTTAGCTTAAACCTTCGCTCTGATTACTGGCCGTGGTTGTTACAACTTTGGTATTAGTGTTGAATTAAATGCATCAAAAGCGTTTCATGCAAGTATAAGTAGGTAGGTATGTCAAAAAAAGTAACTCTAACAGGGAAACAAAGCAGCTATTATATACGATAAACTAGTTGTATTCGGAAGAAATAATCAAGAAGAGTTATTTAAAACTCCTCCAAAAACAAACCCTAGTACACAGAATAATAGCTCAGAAGAAAGCAGTGCAAACATTCAACCAAAATTTAAGGAAAATAAGACAAAGATAAAAAGATAAAAGATATTTATTCTTCAATTTAGGCACATTACAATGCACTTATGAACGTCAGAGAGAGAAAAAAAACTACCTCCGGTTCTAACCCTACACCTCTGACCCGAGAAGAATTATTTATGACCGGCAAGAAACTCGGCGGGACTTATTTTTTTAAAACAGTAATACAGTAATATTACATCTTAAAGATACACAATAATGCGTAGTTCTATAAGAAGGCATATCAAAACAGCTTGAGAGACATACAATGTACGTATTGTTTAATTCAAATAAAATAATAATAATAAAATCCAAATCTGATTGCTTCACAAAACGTTTGATATGCTTTCCTATCTGAACTGTGTCCTCTAAATGTTAGATGATTTTGTAGTATTTTCTGGTTTGGGCCATGCACCTTTGTCCGTCATATAGTCCTCGACCCTGTAATAACCCTTTGACATTAAACTTTTTTTCAAATATTTCTTAAGAGCGGGAAATGATAAATTTAAAGCATCGATGAGTAACTTGTTATAAATTCGAATACCTTGACCAAAAAATGACTTATATGCTTTGCGGATACGACTACTTCTGATAGCAAGCTTGTTTTTATTTCTAGTGTTATAGCTGTGGATGTCAGAATTTTTTTTGAATGTATGTATATTCTTTACAACAAAAATAATATTGTCATAGATATATTGGGAAGCAACAGTTAAAATATTAATTTCTTTAAATAGTTCTCTAACTGATGCACCCGCCTTTAAGTTATACAGAAAGCGGATGGCTCTTTTTTGTAAAACAAATATAGTCTGTATGTCAGCTGCTTTGCCCCAAACCAGAATACCATATGACATTACACTATGAAAATAACTGTGATAAACTAAGCGAGCTGTGTCAATATTCGTAAATTGTCTAATTCTCCTAACGGCATGAGCGGCCGGGCTTAATCGAAGAGCGAGTTTTCTTATATGAGGACTCCATTGTAGATTTTTGTCCAACGTCGAACCAAGGAACACTGCTTTATCTACTATCTCTAAACATTCACCATTCAGGAGAATCTTAGTGTCCACCGGTGCAACGTTTGGCAAAACAAATCTAATACATTTGGTTTTCTTAGCATTAAGTAGCAAATTGTTAATAGTAAACCAGTTCAGTACAGCAGCTAGTGTGTTATTGATTACAGTAAAATCGGTAGATTGCCGGTCAACTTCGAAAATTAAGGATGTATCATCGGCAAACAGAACGATATCACAAAGGTTTTGTACTACACAAGGTAAATCATTTATATAAACCAAAAACAGGAATGGGCCCAAAATAGAACCCTGTGGCACTCCTAATTTTACTGAAGTCCCTTTAGACTGGGTTTTATTTACAACAACTGTTTGTGTTCTGTTGCTAAGATATGAAGACATGAGATTCAAGGCATTTTCTGACAAACCATAATGTTCTAATTTAAGAATGAGGGTTGTACCTATATGATCTACACAATCAAACGCTTTAGAAAGATCACAGAATATACCAATTGCATCGTAATGTTTTTCCCAGGCAATGAAAATATGTTTGATGAGTACCGCAGCAGCGTCGGTTGTGGAACGTCCCTTTGTGAAACCAAACTGATTGCTTGTAAGCAATCCATGTCTGTTGAAGTGGCCCAGTATCTACTGGGCATTTAACATTAGCTTTTCAAAGACTTTACTTAGTACAGGAAGTATTGATATGAGACGGAGACGGAGACTTTAACTGCATTATTTAAACCTAGAAACTCTGGAAACGGGACAAACAAAAGCTTTGTCACCAGGACAACAGAAGATGGAAAAGCCCTACCTTTGTACCCACGGTCACACCACATACCCAAATCGACCAGAGAGTGCAACTTCAATACAGAAGACAAGGCTAAAACAATCCCGGGTTCACCAAGTTTATCTCGAAAAAACTATAGAAAGAAGTATGACATGAAAGAAGCATCTGGCCGAATAAGAACAGAAATCATAAATAATGGACAAAGTCAAAACTTTTTTTTTGTGTCCGACCGATATATGTTTTTTTGCCGAAACCGAACCAATAAGGTATTATTGTAAGCTTTACCTATTCGAACTTGCTGTGCAATGTAGGTACATTTGCTGAGGCCTTCCGGGATGCATATTACTTTGTACTCTTTGTAATATGTATGCAACAAACGTTTTTTAGTTTGAATTACACAAAATTTAGGCCCTGTCGAAAGAGGTTAATTTAGGGTAGTGTAATACGGGCGTAACTCGTATCTTAAGGGACGTTCGCAGTGGATTGGATGCGTGCAATAATCCGAGGCGTGTGCGCATGTCCATTTCTCCAGCTATCACGCATGCGCGATATCGAGAGAGTGGCAAATTGCAGCCGAGAAATCGCCGCTCGATGACTCGGGGAAGATTTATTCAGACTTGATAATGAGACTTATCCACAACGTTAAGTTGTATATATGCGATTATTAATTAGGTAATCCACGGGTGCGTCAAAAATATAACTAGGCTTATTTCGTAGTTTGATCTTACCAAAATCCCTTTTTAATATCGTTGTAAACGGCTACAATACAACGTATTAAAAAGTGACACAACGTAAAAAAAAAAATACTCAAGAAGTTTTTTTAGATTATTGTTCAGCATCCTGTATGTTAAATGCAACAAACGTTATGCTTCTGTTATACATATGTTAACTTCCCCCGTCCCGATGTCACGTGACAGTTAAGGATTGAAAAGTATTCTCTATACACGATGAAATTTAATCGGTGATCTGATCAGGAACCAATTTTCTAATTCAGTTATCGATACTGCAACTTCGAAATCGCAAAAAATAATTTGGCGTCCCCATAGAAAACGACAACACCTTATCGGCCGAAGTGTATGAAACAGCCAAAAAAAAATTCGCGATATCCGAGTTGGTCCCATAGTCCCTTCTGAAAACTAATTACTTTTATGGAAGGTTGTGCAGTGCGGTAACTCACCGTTAACCTTGCCAATTCCGAGATCACTTGAGCCTTGAAGTGTTCCAAGATGTCCACACTACAGCACAGCCCCCCCGTCATCCTGCAGGATATGTTATGAGGTTATGACTCAACATCGCTACGCCAAGGATGCACTTTGCTGGTCCCGCCTTATAACTTATATACTCGTGAATAAGAGCTCTAGTCCCTTGGCAGTGAAGTTATGGTCGACCGCAACCGACTCTGGCCTACATCAATATTGAATATTGTCGTTGCAATTAGTCCTAATTAGATAATTTAAGGAAATCTTTTTACACTTCATAGTTATCCTTATAACAAATAGGTATAGGTAATTATAATGAATAATTATATTGATTAATATTACAGGTATAATACCAATATACATATATACCAAGTTATTGATTCATTATTAATTACGAGGAAAGTTAATTAACATCCTAACTACAACTTAATTAATTGCAGCCGACTGATGAGTGCTATATTTTTTGGATGAATTTCAAATATTTTGTACCCCAATTAAGGCCTTAACATAAAATGTAGTATTTTGTTTATAGATTAGATTGATTTGTGTTACGATACTTAGCTTTAGGTATATTTATAAATGGGTATGCATAATTCTCGTAACACAAATTAATCGATTAAGGAAACATTAAGTAGATTAAGTAGAGAACCTTAATGAGGTACAAAAAATTCGCCTTTAGATCGAGAAATTTTGCAAGATTGGATGTCAGGTGGTCAGGTGGTACACGCCGTCTTCAAAACGAGAGCCGACGCCAATTCTTGGGATTAGCTTTTTGTGAGAGCCCCAGGCTACCTTATAAAGCCGGGACAAACGTCAGGAAGATATTAATGAGTGTATAATTTTCAGGAACTTTTGACGTCATTTAAGTTTATCGGTTCTCAATAACCCGAAGCTCCCAACAAGGAAGTACAATTGGCATGAGTTGGCAACTCGTTGATATGATTCATGAACTTATTTGAATGGAACAATAAACATTGTGTACCGATTGAATTAGACGGAGCCGACTGATAACCTGCAGTCCCATCAAATATGATGACCGATTTGCTACAGTCTTCTACAATAAGCGCCCCAACGTTTCCGATTTTCGCATAACAACTGCACCAGTCATTGGAAACTCTATTAAAGGGTTAATCCTATCATTGCCTAATATTTTTGGCGATAATAGGGTTAACAATTGAATTGAGCCATTAGAAAACCAATAACTTCCCCATTTCTGTTACAGTTCTTATTGCGTGGTGAGGCAGTACCTTACTTGTGTACTTACAGAAACTTACCTAGTTACACGAGTTAGCTCTATTTTTTAACATATAAACAAAATAAACAACTAGATACATGTCCTATCTAAATGTTGACATGCCCTCTCAATATTATCTGGCATGTGGCCTTCTTTTGGGCTCTCTACAAAAGATTTAACTGTACCTCAATATCCACTTTTAATGTTCTTTCCTTGCACTTTTTATTATTAAGTTCTTTTGACGATGTGAGTACCTACGTAGCTGGAACACTATTCTAGTTCACCTCAATTCGTGAGGTGTTTCTCTATTAGGTATCTGATTCCAGGAGTCTAATATGGTCTAATTGACTCGAGAGCGTGTGAGAAGGAGGCGCGAATAACATTATAACTACTAACCATAGTAAGAAGGGCTCTTTTAAAACTTTTGGACGGTCCAATCAGACAAGAACGAACGTTTTAATACATATGGCTTTAACGGCAACTTTGGTTACTTCGTCATCGAGACTTCGTAAAATTGCGATAACGGTACGTTCCAAGCCAAATGATTCCTTGTCGGGTCGCATATTTGGAAACTTCGGAAGAACAACGTCACAGTTGCCCGAGACTCCGCGGTGGAATACGACGTTGACCATAGCCGTTAGAACCGGTTGCCGCCGCGTCATCTCACGGTCGCAGCTTTCCGCAGTTAAGTTTAGCACCCCATGATGCGGTAACCGGGGTAAAACCTCGTCATTTTAACCAAATGTTAAAATATTTGCTATCGTGACTCAGATATAATTTATTCCGACTAAATTAATATTTGAACCGGTTACTTACCTAATTAGGTTTTTCACCTTTAAGACATTACTTACCTCCAATGGGTAGGTTTATTTAAGTCAGGACTTAAATAAGTAAAGTGCTCATTTAAATTTAAAAAGGTGGAACTCTGATGCTGCTCGGCTTTGAGTTTGACGTTACTCTTTACTCTCTTTAGGCAACTGAATGTTGATTTCCCTACCCACAGACAAAACGACTACAGTAGTCGTCGTGTCTCTGTAGGTAAGTAGGTAGTCGGACTACCTGTTACTTACCTACGACGGAACGTAAGGACAATGTAGTTTCATGTCTAGTAATTACTTTGATATTTGCACCATTTATGGAATTTGTAGACTTTGTACACGGCAGCTGTAGATAGGTACAGTACAGGACGTAGATACAGTTTAGATATTTGTTTGGATAAGCTAGATATAGAGGTATATAGGATGGAGTTATTCTCATTTTACAGTTTCCCTTTTTATTATTAATGCATGGCGGGTGGCCTTCTGAATGCCTAACAATGTTTGGCCTAAAATCACTTGGCCTAACTGCTATGGCCTAATGGTCACTTGGCCGAACAGTCACTTGGCGCAATGATAATTTTGCATAATGTATTGTTTCACCGAAATGTTATGTTTCCTAAGCATTTTTGTGCTAATGGTGAGTATCCCTAATGGTTTTTTGCATATTACATGAAATCCCTATTATAGCGTGAACTATAATGAGATGTCCGAACTGTTTTGGCCTAATGGGTGCTGCTCTAATTATATGTCAAATTTTATATGGTAATAACGATTCATTAAAACTGCTCCCAGAGATAGGCAGGTTTGGTTTTTTTTTTATGATCCTAAAACGAAATTGCTCCCAGAGACAGGTAGGTTAGGGTTATTTTTTTTTTATGATCGTAAAAACGAAACTGCTCCCAGAGATAGGTAGGTTAGGGTTATTTTTTTTTTATGATCGTAAAAACGAAACTGCTCCCAGAGATAGGTAGGTTAGGGTTATTTTTTTTTTATGATCGTAAAAACGAAACTGCTCCCAGAGATAGGTAGGTTAGGGTTATTTTTTTTTATGATCCTAAAAACGAAACTGCTCCCAGAGATAGGTAGGACATACGTTTGTTAGCCTTTTCAATGATTAGTCACAATGAAGCTTATTCCATGTAATATTAGGGTATGTTACGATTGTGGTAAGTGTCATTAGGGAAAAACAAATTAGGCCAAAACGAAATCGGCCATTGCGGCATAGGGCAACCACAATTCGGCCATACGAGTGTTAGGGCAAGTGATGGTTATGCCAAATATTAGGCAATGACTAATTAGGCCAAAAAATTTTAGGCATCCAGATATAGATCCATGCATGGCGTTTAGCTACGGTCTGTAAACTTGAAGGAAAGTTTTGAGCTGAGACACAACTCGCCTTGTTCATATTCGCAAAGCATTAAGGAACTTTGCTTCAACGACATCATCAAACGCTTAAAGGTGCGACCACACCGCTGCTTAAAATACGGCGACGCTACGGAATCGCAGCGACGCCGACGCATCGTGTCCGTACCGTTTTTATCGCATGCCCTCCACACCGCTGCTCAAAAACGGTGACGCTACGGAATCGCAGTGACGCATCGTATCCGTACCGTTTTTATCGCATGCCCTCCACACCGCTGCTCAAAATACGGTTTGGAAGGTTCGTGTCAAAAATGTTTCGTATGGGGCACGTCACTGCGTACACGTTGCATCTGCGTATTTTGAGCAGCAGTGTGGAGGGCATGCGATAAAAACGGTGCGGATACGATGCGTCACTGCGATTCCGTAACGTCGCCGTATTTGAAGCAGCGGTGTGGTCGCACCTTTAAACCTGTAGATGCGAAAGCTTGTTGAAATGTATTTTTCAATCAGATTTAAGAAAATTTGCATAATCGAGAACTGTTTGCTGTTTAGTCACTTGTGATGTGACAATTAAAGGTAATCGTTAGCCCACCCACACTCGTTAATAATCAAAGTAAGTAAGTATTAAGTATACATACGAATAATTTATTGATTTGGTTATCTCGAAATCCACATATTCCTCAACTAGACGGATACATGCAACACTGTAGTCAACTAAATATTAACCAAAATGATGGAGTAATCGTGTATATCCGGAAAGATATAACTAATGTTGTTATATCAGATTGTGACTTGATAGATGCTAGTTGCATAACCATACAAGTTGGTGGAGATACCTGTGTCCTAGCTATTTATAGACCCCCTTCAAGTAAAGATATAACTCCTTTTTTAACCTCTTTAGATCAGACCCTAGCCAAAAATAAATCCTTCAGCACTCTTGTCGTAATGGGAGACATTAACATTGACATACACGATAATAATAAAGACCCTAATTCGTCTGAGTATTTAAACCTGATGGCAAGTCATGGACTCCTGCCAGGACATAACCTTGCGACGCATGGAAAAACAAACCTCGATCATGTAATCCTAAAAATAAATAAAAGTGCCATCACGTTAGTCATAGAGTCGGCAGTGACCGATCATAAATCTGTAATACTTTCAATAGACAAAAAAAAATTAAATATGGCCAATAAATATAAAACGACGGTAAATTACCATGATCTAGATTCTGCGATCAAAAAAATCGACTATTCATATGTGTATAATGAACCAGATGCCAACCTAGCAATTAATTACTTTGTAAACTCCTTAAAGAGAGAAATATCAGCTAATACGAAAATTTGCTTGGTACCCCACCGCTTGCGTATTCTTAAGCCCTGGATAACACCTGGCCTACTGCGATGCATGCGGAACAGAGACAGAATGAGCAAAGCGGCTGGTTCCTCGCCACATAATGAAGTGCTTATCAAGACATTTAAACGGTATCATAACTTTTGCAATAATTTACTTAAAAAAATTAAAAATCAATACGAAAGCGACCAGTTACAAAAAGCAGGTAATAATTCTAAAAAGCTTTGGAGTACTATAAAGGAAATAACTCATACTACAAAACATAATTCCACAGCTGAGGAGCTTCTTACTGTAGATAAATCTCCGGCCAGCTCTCTGTCTCATATTAATAGCTTCTTTGTTAATGTTGGTAAACAGATAGCTGAAAACATATCGCATAGTGGATATAGTTTTGATACACCCTCCGGTAACAGGAAAAACTCGTTTGTACTTCTCGAAACGGATGAACTAGAGGTAGAACAAATTATAAACTCACTTCGTTCAAACTGTGCAACAGGTCATGATGGTATTTCGACATACTTCCTAAAACGATATAAAACTACCCTGTTACAACCCCTAACTCATATTTTTAATTTATGCATAACTAGCGGTGTATTTCCGGAAATACTTAAAAAGGCACTAATTCAGCCAATTCACAAGTCTGGAAGTCGGAAACTTGTAAATAACTACCGTCCAATCTCAATACTGTCGTCATTGTCTAAGATACTGGAGAAAAATATGAACAAGCGTCTTAAAACCTTCCTAGAACATAATAATATACTGTCTAACAGGCAGTATGGATTTCGTAATTCTAAGTCTACAAATGACGCCGTGCACGACCTCACTAACTACGTAGTGGGTGAATTGGATGCCGGTAATAAGTGTGTAGCCATTTTTATAGACCTAGCTAAGGCATTCGACACAGTATCGATTCCTAGACTTTTACATAAGCTTGAAACAATAGGAGTACGAGGTTCCCAACTTAAGCTATTCCAGAGCTATTTGACAAACCGCAAACAATGCGTTAAGATAGGTGAACACACAAGTAGTGAGCTGGCTGTTGAATACGGCGTGCCTCAAGGGAGTATTCTGGGACCGACACTCTTTTTGCTTTATGTTAATGACATGTGCAGTATGGATATATCCAACGGTAAATTGATTGCATTTGCAGACGACACGGCACTCTTATTTTCAAGTCATTCATGGGAAGAAACTTTTAACAAAGCTCAGTTAGGCTTCGATAAAATAAACTCATGGCTTGTAAGTAATTTGTTATCCTTGAACGTAGACAAAACAAAATACCTGGCCTTTTCTATCACGGCTAGTGGTGCCCAATTTCTTAATGATTATTCTATTATCGCCCATAATCACCAAATATACATTGATCAGAACTGCAACTGTCCTACGCTAAGCCGAACTGAAACTGTGAAGTACCTTGGCATAACTTTAGACGATAGGCTTAATTTTCGACCCCACATAGATGTGCTGTCTGGTAGAGTACGTAAACTAATATTCATCTTTAAGCACCTTAGACATGTTGCTAGCGTGAAAATAATAAAAATGGCTTATTTTTCTTTAGCGCAATCATTGATGGGATACTGTATACTCTCGTGGGGAGGTGCTGCTAAGAGCCATCTTATCAAATTGGAGCGTGCCCAAAGAGCCCTGTTAAAGGTAGCATACTGTAAACCATTTCGCCACCCCACCGAAGATCTTTATAAAACGTGTGAAGTTCTTACTGTCCGACAATTATTTATGCTACATATAGTACTAAAGAAACATTCTGAGTGTTTTTTCTCTACACTGACAAACATCCATCGAACTCATCGGGGCAGACGAAAAATAATGGTTCCACGAGATGCTGCTTGTAAGACTGCTTTCAGTAAGAGATTTTATTGCTTTCTTGGTAGTTTCTTGTATAATAAGTTAAATCCTTTACTAAATATTTTTCACCTTGGTAAATATTCATGCAAACAAACATTGACAAAATGGTTACTAAGGAAAAATTATATTGAAACTGAAAATCTTTTGCACCCTATATCTTAACCCATATCATTTATAATAATAGTGTACTTTAATTCATACACGCACATGCACACTCACGCTTTCACACACTCGCACACACTCACACACACTCACACACACACTCTGGAGTTTCATAATTTTATAGATTGTAGTAATAATCTTCCCTAATTAATATTAACAATTCTTCTTAGTTCAATAGTTAAAAATTTCAAAACTTGCTCAGTATGTATAAGTAATACTTTTTGTATAAATATTCATGTCTAAAGCTTAGTGAAATGGAAGGTAGCTGGTACTTATAGCACAGGTTTATCCTATTTTAAGTATCAGCGAAAAATATTCGGACAACGCATCCTAAATATGTATTATAGTTAAGAAATTTTGTATACATAGTTGTAATTCTTTCTGATCTAATAAAACTTACTTACTAATTCCATTTTCAATAATTGACACCACTGGGTATATACCTATATATGCTATATACGCTAGTACTGACTAGCGTTTGGGAAAGACGGGCAAAGTTACCATACTCTTTTGAATTTTCACGACACTCGACCAAAGACATGTAATCCAGTATTCTAGGAAGTAAAGCACGTATTTCCAAATGATGTGAAACGGTGACGCAACAAATCTAAGCCTACTTACAATAGTCTCTAGTTTTTGTTACCTGAAGGCCGCCACACCATATGATAAATAGTTGAGTCAATAGGTGTGGGCGGGGTCGATGCTCTGCTGTAGATCACCCACAAAAATACTCAAGATCATACAGATCTAGTACCTACACTAATCTTCGCTAACGAAATACATCGTCATTATTATCCTCCTGACTCTTGATAGTTTATGCACGGAATAAATGTTTAGGATTGAAATTGAGCACCTCAATTCTCTGTCAAGTTTTACTTCTTGGTTGAAGTTTTTCCCGCTCTTAAGAAATATATGAAAAAAAGTTTAATGTCAAAGGGTTATTACAGGGTCGAGGACTATACGACGGACAAAGATGCATGGCCCAAACCAGAAACTACTACAAAATCATCTAAGATTTAGAGGACACAGTTCAGATAGGAAAGCATATCAAACGTTTTGTGAAGCAATCAGATTTGGATTTTATTATTATTATTTTATTTTAATTAAACAATACGTACATTGTATATCTCTCAAGCTGTTTTGATATGTCTTCTTATAGAACTACGCATTAAAGTGTATCTTTAAGATATAATATTACTGTATTACTGTTTTGAAAAAATAAGTCCCGCCGAGTTTCTTGCCGGTCATAAATAATACTTCTCGGGTCAGAGGTGTAGGGTTAGAACCGGTGGTAGTTTTTCTTTTTCTCTCTGACGTTCATAAGTGAATTGTAATGTGTCTCAATTGAAGAATAAATATATTTTATCTTTTATCTTTTGGGCTGAATGTGGAAACTTATTCAAGTTGTGATGAAGACCTCGGTTCGGCAGTACCATTTCTTATCCATCTTGGTCATAACCGAGACACACGGTGTATTTACTGATCATGATTATGAATGTCATCTAATAGCCTGTGTAGACAGGCAGCAGTTCAAGTGTGCATCAATCAACATGGCAAGCAGCATCAAAGTGGTTTTATGAGTCCTATCCTATGACAGTAGTTATGACTTATTGTTATATTTGGTCTCTACCGATTTGATGCAAAACTTCAAACATAACATAGATGGGTACTAGCGAATATTATAAATAAAAATACATGTCATATTATATACTAAATAGATAACATGGAAATAATTTACCAACGCCTCCGGCACCCATCGGGACCCTTATTCGACATGCCTTTTGCCAAACTGTGACAGATAGGTATGTATTCTAATGTTCAGATTAAAAACTTTATTTCTCTTAGCAAAAAATCTCTGTAAATGAGATTATGCTGAGTTTAGTCACATAGTCATAGTCATAAACAATTTTAAATGTTTTAAATGCAAACAATTTGTTTTTTCTTTGTAATAATAATAAACATACATAATTTTTGACGTAGATACTAGAATGTGGTGTCACTATTAGCTTGTGACTGTAAATTTTCAGTAGGTAATCGAATAGGGCCCCAGGGCTAGAATCAACCAGCATCTTTTACTTTTGCTGCAGAATATATTAGATACACAACATTGTCTCTGCTCTGTTGTGACAACTTTAACGTGTATTTAGCCATGAGCACAACCGACCGTGAACTCTGGCGCTTGTGATTCGTCAACCTGAATCAACAAGCAAAGGAAACTAAGTCCTAATTACTTTGAATTAAGGTAATTTATAACTTTATTACTATTACCGTGTCTCGCAGTCTAGTAAAACTAATTAAAATAGTTAGATAAGCAGATAGATGAAACAAGTAAGTATATATTTATTTAGGTATTCCTCTTTGGTATTACGTATAGGTAATTTATTTAAAATCGTGCTAGTTTTCCGGTTAAATATGCATAGTCGAGTTCCTACCGTGTCAAGGCCCAACAAGTCGGATAACCGATAGCAAACTGTGTCAGATGCACCATAATGAGGCGTTTAGCTCAAATGATCTACCAAACCAACACTGATATATCTATTTCCTATTAGATATATATTTCCTTCTCAGGTAAAGTCGAAGATTTCTTTGTATTACCAACAATGCCGACTGACCAGAGATTTATCCTAGTCTTACCTGGTAATAAAAATGCCGACTGAGCCCAGCCGTCATTTTCATTTCATTTATTTATTTATGTTAAGGAGAACCAATAGCTCTTATGTTACAGTTATACAATCAAATATACATAGAAAGTAGTGTCCGACCGAAACATGTTTTTTTGCCGAAACCGAAACCGAAACTGAAGGTTCAGATCTGGGTCCAGTTTCGGCCGAAACCGAAACCGAAACTTGATAGACGTGTTAAATATGTAGTACATATTTATTTCAGTTACATGTCCGCCGTTGTACAGTCACCATCAGATATATCGGAGCGGCTAAGGTGGTCACAAATATCTGAACAATGCCCCTATTGTCACGGCGATAAAGTGCATGTTCAGCTATTTTTGTGTACCGTGGCCGCTCTGATATATTTGATGGTGACTGTAGAACGGCGATTTTATCAGTTAAAAACGTTGTGACAGAACTTATGGTCAGATTAAGTACAATGTTGTCGGCCGGTTTTTGGCCGAAACCGAACCTTGGGCCGAAACACGGTTTTTTTGGCCGAAACCGAAACTTCGGTTGGACACTAATAGAAAGCCAATTAAAGGAACTCACAGGTAACAATTAAGGTCACAATATAATTTAAATTAATCCAATGCTACAGTCTTGTATGCTTTACAGTCTAGTTATACTAGTAACAGCTTTTCACTCTGGATTTGAAGACACTTTACCTACTTATGTCTACAGACGACTTTTTTTTCCAATAATTAAGATTTCTAAAGAATCTAAAGGAATGACACTAACTCTCTTAACGGTTACCAACGCGATGATTAAGTGAAGAACGAGTTCTACGAAAGTTTTGGCAAAAGGAAACTGACTCAGAAATAAATGCACACGCTGCATTGACGTACGAAAATAAACACATTCTTTTAACCACGGGGAAATACCACTTTCTCATGATACGTCACAAATGCGTAGCTTTGGATGACTCACGCTACGTCATTTATTTATTTTCAACCGACTTCAAGATTTCGAAGGAGGAGGTTCTCAATTTGTCGGGATCTTTGTTTTTTTGCAAAAAAAAAATATTTATGTTCACCGTTTATATATTTGAAGACGGCTGGACCGATTTGGAAAATTCTTTTTTTGTTTGAAAGTGTATACTTGACAGTTGGTCCCATTGTAACCAGGTCAGGATCTGATGATGGGATCCTGGAGAAATCGAGGGAACTCTTCAAATTTTATAGTGATTGCAATATTTTTTACAGTAGCTCGGGCATTTCCTTTTGGAAAGGTGGAGTCTAAGTGAGTCGGTTCTTTTTTGTTTAAAGTTCTTATTTTATTTATTAACAACAATATGTTGACTCGGCATTATATTTTGGACCCGGGGTATGTCCTTAAACTACGTCCGGACCTGGGTATGTCCTTAAACTACGCCAAAAAGAGAGGTATGGGCACTGCGAATGGCATCTCGCTAAGTGTGGTAGGGCACGTTCAGCGAATGTCATCGCTCAAATCTGGAGCAGAGCCCGACTGGGGAAGTACCTCCACCTTACAGAAAACCACAGCCAAATAGCACTAGACCCTACTCATAGTGTTGTGTTCCTGCTGGTGAGTAAGGTTGCCAAAGAGCTCAAAGAGGACCCAGTGTGTTGACGATGAGGGATCTTCTTGTTCCTTTAGTCGTCAACACAGTGAATCCTCCTTTTTGTAACGGGTCGGCAACGCGCATGTGACTCCTTTGGAGTTACAGGCGTCCATAGGTTACGGTAGCTGCTTACCATCAGGCGGGCCGTATGCTTGTTTGCCACCGTCGTGGTAAAAAAAAAAAAAAAAAAAAAAAAATAGTGTAGGTAGAAACTAAATACTAACCGAGAAACTAAATAAATCAAAAGTATGATAGGTACATTACATGATAGGAAAAAAAGAACAACTTATTATGAACAAGTGCTGCATAGCCTATTAATCATCCTTAATATTATACCTACGACGTATCAGTTTAAGAAGCTGTGGACTGTTGTCAATACTGTTTCCTCGAGCTTTGATAAACGCTAACCTCGGCGGCATTAGATTTTTTTAAATCTGTTTATATTTTCTGGGCTCTGTTTATTTAAAATTACAATTAAAACATATTTTCAGAACTCGAATGCTCCTCTATAGTACTTTATCATCACTTTAGTCGTTCCTTCATCACATTAGGTCTTCCTCTATCTCCATGAAAATGGCTCTCCATAGTGAGACCTTAGCTTTGTAGGATAGATGTTAGGTCTGGAATGCTGAACATTGTGGCATTTTAACAATTTTCAATGATGTCGGTTCCAGCTCGCGACCCAAAAGGAGTCGGAGACGTCGCAGCCGCTCTTGGAGCCTCATCGGGAGAAGCAGCAACCGCCTCTAGCTGGTAAGTTGAATCATAGTTATTTGCATGACCGGTGTGAAGTTAGCGGCCAAAGTTAGCGGCCGATGATAACCCGACCATATTAAGAGGCTGACAACACCCGATGACCTTCAAATTGACTTTACTCAAACAGTGTTTCAGCTATAACTACTTGTTTTGAGAAAGTAAAAAAAATGTATGTTAATATTCGTTATATTTGGAAGAACTTCGTTGCGTCCGATACACGATTGGACGAAATCGGCTCGATAGAAAATAATTCCAAAGTTACATCTTAAAATTAGCTTTAAACAGTTGTATGTCTTTAGTTTCTTGACTTATACGTCTGTAACTAAGGACAAAATTCCACCACACTAATACTAAAAACTTCGTTGCCTTATATTTCTCAATTAATACGTCGTTTTTTTTAAATTCATTATTTTGTAAAATTTGCAATGAGCTCCCATACTAATCGTAACACAGTGTTTCTCTTTCACTCGCGCTGAATAAGATAGGGAGGGAATTTAGCTGTTGTCAGCCCCTTAAGAAGTCTTGTGAATTTTCAATGTTAATACTAACAAAAACAAGCGAAAATGCCAAATATATATATAATTTTACATAAAAAAAACATAAATAACAATTCTAAAGACATAAAATAGCAAATAAGTAATATTTCAACATTGGCCGCTAACTTCACACGTTAGCAGCCAAAGAGTTTTTTATTATGTTACAATATTCCGAGTGAATCACACCTACTCTAACGTGAAAAATACTACACTAGCTACCAAATAATACTATTTTTAGAGTATTACTCAGCTGGCAATCTATGTAAGAGAGGCAACCAAGCAGACACTTGGGTATTCAATGAATACTTGCATTCATTCAAGATTTTCTGCATTTTAGACGGCAAGCGAGTAAATCACACCTACTGTTCCTTGTATTGTATTATATTAGCTTTCAAATAACACTATTTCTAGAGTGATACTCGGCTGCATATATATGTAAGCGTGGCGACCAAGCAGACAATTGGGAATTCTATGAACACATGAATTCATTCGAGATTTTCTGCATCTTAGACGGCAAGCGAGTGAATCGCACCTAAAGTATCGTATAATGTACTACACTAGCTATCAAAAAACATTATCTCTAGAGTGATACTCGGCTGCAGGTAGATGAGAAAGAGGCAAACAAGCAGAAATTTGGGAATTCATTGAACATTTGCATTCGTTCGAAATTTTCTGCATCTTAGACGGCAAGCGAGTAGATCACACCTACTGTACCTTGTATTGTGTTACACTAGCTATCAATTAACACTATTTCTAGAGTGATACTCGGCTGCATATATATGTAAGCGAGGCGATCAAGCAGACAATTTGGAATTCTATGAACACAAGAATTCATTCAGGATTTTCTGCATCTTAGACGGCAAGCCAGTAAATCACACCTACTGTATCGTGTAGTGTACTACACTAGCTATCTAAAAACACTATTTCTAGAGTGATACTCGGTTGCAGGTAGATGAGAGAGAGGCAAACAAGCAGAAATTTGGGAATTATTTGAACACTTGCATTCGTTCGAAATTCTGTGCATCTTAAATGGCAAGCGAGTCGATCACACCTACTGTACCTTGTATTGTGTTACACTAGCTATCAAATAACACTATTTCTAGAGTGATACTCGGCTGCATATATATGTACGCGAGACGATCAAGCAGACAATTGGGAATTCTATGAACACATGAATTCATTCGAGATTGTCTGCATCTTAGACGGCAAGCGAGTGAATCACACCTACTGTATCGTGTAATGTACTACACTAGCTATCTAAAAACACTATTTCTAGAGTGATACTTGGCTGCAGGTAGATGAGGGAGAGGCAAACAAGCAGAAATTTGGGAATTCTTTGAACACTTGCATTCGTTCGAAATTCTCTGCATCGTAGACGGCAAGCGAGTAGATGACACCTACTGTACCTTGTATTGAGTTACACTAGCTATCAAATAACACTATTTCTAGAGTGATACTCGGCTGCATATATATGTAAGCGAGGCGATCAAGCAGACAATTTGGAATTCTATGAACACAAGAATTCATTCGAGATTTTCTGCATCTTAGACGGCAAGCGAGTAAATCACACCTACTGTATCGTGTAACGTACTACACTAGCTATCTAAAAACACTATTTCTAGAGTGATACTCGGCTGCAGGTAGATGAGAGAGAGGCAAACATGCAGACACTTTGGTATTCTATGAATACTTGCATTCATTCAAGATTTTCTGCATTTTAGACGGCAAGCGAGTGAATCACACCTACTGTAACTTGTATTGTGTTATACTAGCTATCAAATAACACTATTTCTAGAGTGATACTCGGCTGCATATATATGTAAGCGAGGCGATCAAGCAGGCAATTTGGAATTCTATGAACACAAGAATTCATTCGAGATTTTCTGCATCTTAGACGGCAAGCGAGTAAATAACACCTACTGTATCGTATAATGTACTACACTAGCTATCTAAAAGCACTATTTTTAGAGTGATAATCGGCTGCAGGTAGATGAGAGAGAGGCAAACAAGCAGAAATTTGGGAATTCTTTGAACACTTGCATTTGTTCGAAATTCTCTGCATCTTAGACGGCAAGCGAGTAGATCACACCTACTGTACCTTGTATTGTGTTACACTAGCTATCAAGTAACACTATTTCTAGAGTGATACTCGGCTGCATATATATGTACGCGAGACGATCAAGCAGACAATTGGGAATTCTATGAACACATGAATTCATTCGAGATTGTCTGTATCTTAGACGGCAAGCGAGTGATTCACACCTACTGTATCGTGTAATGTACTACACTATATATCAAACAAAACTATTTCTAGAGTGATACTCGGCTGCAAGTTGATGAGAGAGATGCAAACAAGCAGACACTTGGGTATTCTATGAATACTTGCATTCGTTCGAAATTCTCTGCATCGTAGACGGCAAGCGAGTAGATCACACCTACTGTACCTTGTATTGTGTTACACTAGCTATCAAATAACACTATTTCTAGAGTGATACTCGGCTGCATATATATGTAAGCGAGCCGATCAAGCAGACAATTTGGAATTCTATGAACACAAGAATTCATTCGAGATTTTCTGCATCTTAGACGGCAAGCGAGTAAATTACACCTACTGTATCGTGTAATGTACTACACTAGCTATCTAAAAACACTATTTCTAGAGTGATACTCGGCTGCAGGTAGATGAGAGAGAGGCAAACAAGCAGAAATTTGGGAATTCTTTGAACACTTGCATTCGTTCGAAATTCTCTGCATCTTAGACGGCAAGCGAGTAGCTTACACCTACTGTACCTTGTATTGTGTTATACTAGCCATCAAATAACTCTATTTTTAGAGTGATACTCGGCTGCATATATATGTAAGCGAGGCGACCAAGCAGACACTTGAGAATTCTATGAAAACTTGCATTCATTCGGGATTTTCTGCATTTTAGACGGCAAGCGAGTGAATTGCAACTACTGTACCGTATAATGTACTATACTACCTATTAAATACCACTATTTCTAGAATTATACTCAGCTGCATATCTATGTAAGAGAGGTGACCAAGCAGATACTTGAGAATTCTATGAAAACTTGCATTCATTCGGGATTTTCTTCATCTAAGACGGCAAGCGAGTGAATCACACCTACTCTGTCGTGTAGTATTCTACACTAGCTATCAAATAGTACTATTTCTAGAGTGATACTCAGCTGCATATCTATGTAAGAGAGGTGACCAAGCAGACACTTGAGAATTCTATGAACAATTGCTTTCATTCGAGATTTTCTGCTTCAAAGACGGCAAGCGAGTGAATCACACTTAGTGTACCGTATAGTGTACTACACAAGCTAGTAGGCACGGAAAAAGTATTTTCATTTATATTTAGTTTTTTAGCTTGGCTATTTACACAAATAATGTAAGTGTATTTTAGTACTATTACGTTAAATTTTTTTAAAATTATTAACAGAAATCAGATCGCATAAGTTTTTAAGTCTTTTTTTTTCTTTGTACGTTAAACCTTCATTTCTGTTCTTAACGCTCACGAAACATTCGAAGTGTATGGACCGCTTACAACACAGACATTTAAATTCCTTGGATTGTAATAGCTTGCCGCAGAAAAGGCAAACATTATCCATACTTTCGTTGTATTCCAATAAACGCTGTTTTAATTCGTCGCGGTAAAGGTTAAAGTTCCTTTTTTGGGTGAGCTTTTTGTTTTCCATTAACAGACTGAAAAATGAATTATTATGGGACAACAATTGAATCTGTCAGTCTGTAATACATGACGAGGCGTTTTTATTTATCTTTTGGTAATTCTTTTTCATTTGATTTTCCTTGCCCAGGGAGTCCAATATTGTTAATGTATCATCTTTCAATGACAATATAGCTAGTGTGAAATGCTCCATAATGCACAGTGGGAACACGTTATCCTTTTCACGAGATACATTAATGGTGTCAACAAATTCCGGTAACTTATCACTGTCTTCAAATATGTGGTTCTATTTTGCCACGCTAAATAAATTGACTCTATTTTCTGAATTGTATGTATGTAAGATGTTATCCATTGCAAAGTTCGTCAAATATTTTTGTGGGTCTAAGCTTTTGAAATCCTCCACAAGTAGTTCAACGAATTTTTGGTTCGGAAAGGACATCCGATTAACAACATATCCTCTGTCGTCTGGAAAAAATCATAAAAGTCGGGATTTTTCCATAATCCATTTCCATATTGTGAAAGATTCTTAAACCATGTGACACTCGGATGTTCCTTATAAGCTGAAAATTCTGCATTATCTTCAGGCGAGGCCTCAAATCTACAGGTATTGATGTTATCTGTTACTCGAAGGGCGCATTTATGACACATGAAAATTTTGCCGATAGTGTCCTTGGAAATTTCGATTGCACAAGTCTTCTGAATCCAGTTGTGACATGCATCGCATCCGACCCACGACGTTACTTCATTTTGACGTATTCCGGTCCCATGTCCGCAGTAATAACAATTATAATGGTCATCTGTATCTTCAATCAGATCGACAGTCTCAACTGATGGAGGATGTTGAGGGACGTCACTTGATATATACGTTTTGCCAAATTCCAGCGGAATCGGTTTTCTTAAAAGTCGTCCACTGAAGTGGGTCTGGCCACGTGACGTTAGTTTCTGCGTATATTCTATTGTATTTTGTTTTTTTTGGGATCATTTCGTCTGTTTAATTTTGTGAGTCTGGTCTTAGGTATTTCATGTAATATCTCTATCGATTTTTTAATTGTTTCAGCTCTTAATTTTCTTACCAACTGAGTGCATTGTAATTTTTTTTGGCCCTTTAAAACATTGGTTTTTAAATGTAAAAAAGAGTTTTCGATCAGAGCATTGCTCACCTGCTTCAACAAGTTGCTCCACATTGGTAAGAACGGAATGTATTTATTGAGTATTATCTGCATGTAAGATAGGCGACCAAGCAGACACTTGGGTATTCTATGAACACTTGCATTCATTCAAAAATGTCTGCATCTTAGACGGCAAGTGAGTGAATCACAACTACTGTACCGTATAATATACTAAACTAGCTATCAAATACCACTATTTCTAGTTCTCTATTCTCTATTCATTCGAGCTTTTCTGCATCTAAGACGGCAAGCGAGTGAATCACACTTAGTATACCGTATAGTGTACTACACAAGCTAAAAAATAACACTATTTCTAGAGTGATACTCGGCTGCACATTGACATAAGAGAAGCGACCAAGCAGACACTTGGGTATTCTATGAACACCTGCATTAATTCACGATTTTCTGCATCTTAGACGGCAAGCGACTAAATCACACCTACTGTAGTCCGAAGTGTAGTACACTAGCTATCAAATAACCTTATTCATAGAGTGATGCTCGGCTGCACATCGATGTAAGAGAGGCGAACAAGTAGACACTTGGGTATTCTATAAACACTTGCATTCATTCACGATTTTCTGCATCTTAGCATAAAATTATTTATTTCGTTTCGCGTTCGTTTTTTTTATGATGATGGCGAATTATTTACAGGTCTAAACTTAGTACACATAATATTATAACACACACAAATAAGAAGATAACGGGCACAGAAAAAGTATTTTCATTTATATTTCGTTTTTTAGCTTGGCCATTTACACAAATAATGTAAGTGTAATTTAATACATTTATGTTAAATTATTTTAGTTTTGTTATAACGATAAGATTAATTCTTTACGGTATTTAACTTTTTTTTATTATTAGTAGAAATCGTCTGCCAATAAAACCATTTTTTGTACGTTAAACGCTCATGGCTATCCTAATGTTCATCATAAGCTGCGATGCGCATTATTCACAATTAAACTACCTGCATATTTGCACAAACATTATGTTAACAGTGCGTTACTTATACTTTTATTTATTATGCATTATCTGGACTAGATTTAGATTATTTTACAACAATATATACAGGTATGGTATGGTAATGACTTTTTATGCCACGATGGCGGCAAACAAGCGTACGGCTCACCGTAGCCTATGGACGCCTATAACTCCAGACGAGTAACATGCGCGTTGCCTAACTGTACCGTATAATATACTAAACTAGCTATCAAATACTACTATTTCTAGTTCTCTATTCTCTATTCATTCCAGCTTTTCTGCATCTAAGACGGCAAGCGAGTGAATCACACTTAGTGTACCGTATAGTGCACTACACAAGCTAAAAAATAACACTATTTCTAGAGTGATACTCGGCTGCACATTGACATAAGAGAGGCGACCAAACAGACAATTGGGTATTCTATGAACACCTGCATTAATTCACGATTTTCTGCATCTTAGACGGCAAGCGAGTGAATCACACCTACTGTAATCCGAAGTGTAGTACACTAGCTATCAAATAACCTTATTCATAGAGTGATACTCGGCAGCACATCGATGTAAGAGAGGCGAACAAGTAGACACTTGGGTATTCTATGAACACTTGCATTCATTCACGATTTTCTGCATCTTAGCATAAAATTATTTATTTCGTTTGGCGTTCGTTTTTTTTTATGATGATGGCGAATTATTTACAGGTAAAGAATTCGCTAATTTCTGCTTGTTTGCCTCTCTCTCATCTACCTGCAGCCGAGTATCACTCTAGAAATAGTTTTTTTAGATAGCTAGTGTAGTACATTACACGATACAGTAGGTGTGATTCACTCGCTTGCCGTCTAAGATGCAGACAATCTCGTATGAATTCATGTGTTCATAGAATTCCCAATTGTCTGTTTGATCGTCCCGCGTACATATATATGCAGCCGAGTATTACTCTAGAAATAGTGTAATTTGATAGCTAGTGTAACACAATACAAGGTACAGTAAGTGTGACCTACTCGCTTGCCGTCTAAGATGCAGAGAATTTCGAACGAATGCAAGTGTTCAAAGAATTCCCAAATTTCTGCTTGTTTGCCTCTCTCTCATCTACCTGCAGCCGAGTATCACTCTAGAAATAGTGTTTTTAGATAGCTAGTGTAGTACATTACACGATACAGTAGGTGTGATTCACTCGCTTGCCGTCTAAGATGCAGACAATCTCGTATGAATTCATGTGTTCATAGAATTCCCAATTGTCTGCTTGATCGTCTCGCGTACATATATATGCAGCCGAGCATCACTCTAGAAATAGTGTTATTTGATAGCTAGTGTAACACAATACAAGGTACAGTCTTATCTTATCTTATTTGTCTCGGGGGCCCAAATGGATACACTTCGACCCAAAGGGATCTTTTGTGTAATTGCCCCCTAGTACACTTACTCAAGAGCTTTTTCAACCATCTCCATGTGTTGGGTGATGGAGCTCAAGGGCAGTGCTTTGAGGTCCTCTGGATCTGGATAGCCGATTCCAAAGTCCCTCATTCTTAGTCTGGCAAGAGCATGACATTCACACATTAAGTGTTTAATTGTTTCTTCCTCTTCGCCACACATTCTACAATCAGTATTGTCTGACAGTCCCATTTTAGCCAGTACTCCTTTCACGGCGTAATGGCCTGTAAAAACTCCTGTTATGATTTGGAGCCTTTTTCTACTAAGTTTCCAAAGCTTTTTGCTCCAGCTTGAGTCAACTCTATGCATGAATAGCTTTGAATGCCTTAGACCTGTCAAACTACCCCACTCTTGTTGGTGTTTATGTTTGGTGTGGTCCTTTATGGCCGTTGTTATGGTTCCCTTTGAGAGTCCCACAAATGGTTCCGGGCCTAAGAAGTTATTCATAGAGCCCCTTCTAGCAAGCTCATCAGCATTTTCGTTGCCGATAAAGCCCTCGTGCCCTGGGATCCACATCAGTTGCACTTTGTTTTGCCTTCCAAGCCTGTTGAGGACTTGGATACCATTGAATATCAGTCTGGACTCCACTTTGGGCGCTATAAGTGCTCTAAGCGCTGCCTGACTGTCGCTGAGTATATAGATATTCTTTCCCCGGGTCTGTCTATCTATATTCTCTTGTGCACAGGCAATAATAGCATACGTCTCCGCTTGGAACACTGTTGCATAATTGCCCATGCTTATACTACTACTGTAGTCATTTGCATAAATGCCTGCTCCCGTACTCGATCCTATTTTGGAACCGTCTGTGTACCATATGCTGTCTTCACCATCAGAGATTGGTGGTTCAAGACCCTCGGCCCAATCGGCCCTTGTGGGAATTTTTACTTTAAAATTCTTTTGGAAAACAAACTTGGGTTGCATCTTGTCACAGCCCATGCTTGTTAGCCTATCCATGAAATTGTCAGATTCCATTATTGTGTGTTTGGTCTTCGGCTTGCTGTCGTCCCAGAGGCCTGCAACAGCCAATCTGTGTAACGACTTGCGCGCTTCAGACTGTAGCACTAAGTGTAACGGCGGTAGATCAAGTAATACATCTAGCGCCGCCGTTGGCGTCGTTTTGAATGCGCCGGTGATAGCCATGCATGCCATTCTTTGTATTTTCGTTAGGGCTTCTCTGCATGTGCTCTTTAGTGTCCTTGGCCACCAGACCAGGCTCCCGTACAGTATGATAGGTCTTACCATCATGGTATAGATCCACCTCAGTACCTTCGGGGTTAAGCCCCAGGTTTTGCCATATGCTGACCTGCACATGCCAAACACTCTCATAGCCTTAGTTATGGTGAGGTCGGCATGCTTTTTCCAATTTAGTTCTTTGTCCAGTGTCAGACCTAGACACTTTACGTCATTGGAACAAGGTACAGTAGGTGTGATCTACTCGCTTGCCGTCTAAGATGCAGAGAATTTCGAACGAATGCAAGTGTTTATATTTATATTTATTTATTTCCAAACACATTACAACAGCATTACAGTATACACCAATACGCCGAGTAAGATTTACAAAACATCAATACGGTACAGACAACAAAGAAATACATAGTTATAAGTAGGTAGTGGACGGCCTGTCATCCATCTCCTCGCAAAACCTCAGACATTCATAGCACACAGCTGCCCATCGCCACGCAAACAGATCAAACTCAGAAGCTGATGTCAGAAGCGCGTTCAGCAGTGACAACGCGCGAGGAACTGGTGAGTTCCGGTGCGAAACCGTACGCGTAATCGGCACAGCCAACAGTGGCCGTTGCCGCGGTCTTAAGTTTATTCTTGGGACATCTGGGACGTAAAGCTTTACCACACGAGCCACAAGCTCTGGGCAGTCTGACTCACCGCGCAATATGCGACAAGCAGTAGTAATAAGGTTATGGTTCCACCTCACCTCTAAGGAGTTGTACCCAAGGCATCCGAGTAAGAATTTTGTGGGGTATAGGAATGGGTAATACCCAAATCTTTTTTTATACAAAAAACGCAGGAAGATCTTTTGTATCCTCTCCAGAGATAGGGCGTATGAGGATTCGTACGGGTTCCATATTATAGACGAAGTTTCAAGCTTGCTCCTTACTAGCGCGTTAAAAACCAGTTTTATCGCATTTATGTCCTGGAAATCTTTAACATTGCGCAGCACGAAACCAAGTCTACGAAAACAACTGTCAGTGAGGATTCGCATGTGATCATGAAAGGTAAGGTGATTGTCAAAGACCACTCCAAGGTCTTTAACGGAGAAAAGCCTCTCAATGGTCTCAGTCCCCAATTTGTAGTGCGCGTGCTGGGGAACAGTGGAACGACTAAATGTACATACACAACATTTTGCTGTGTTAAAGTGAAGCTTATTTGCGATACTCCAGTCCACTACGTGTTCAAAGAATTCCCAAATTTCTGCTTGTTTGCTTCTCTCTCATCTACCTGCAGCCGAGTATCACTCTTGAAATAGTGTTTTCAGATAGCTAGTGTAGTACATTACACGATACAGTAGGAGTGATTTACTCGCTTGCCGTCTAAGATGCAGAAAATCTCGAATGAATTCTTGTGTTCATAGAATTCCAAATTGTCTGCTTGATCGCCTCGCTTACATATATATGCAGCCGAGTATCACTCTAGAAATAGTGTTATTTGATAGCTAGTGTAACACAATACAAGGTACAGTAGGTGTGATCTACTCGCTTGCCGTCTACGATGCAGAGAATTTCGAACGAATGCAAGTGTTCAATGAATTCCCAAATTTCTGCTTGTTTGCCTCTCTCTCATCTACCTGCAGCCGAGTATCACTCTAGAAATAGTGTTTTTAGATAGCTAGTGTAGTACATTACACAATACAGTAGGTATAATTCACTCGCTTGCTGTCTAAGATGCAGACAATCTCGTATGAATTCATGTGTTCATAGAATTCCCAATTGTCTGCTTGATCGTCTCGCGTACATATATATGCAGCCGAGCATCACTCTAAAAATAGTGTAATTTGATAGCTAGTGTAACACAATACAAGGTACAGTAGGTGTCATCTACTCGCTTGCCGTCTAAGATGCAGAGAATTTCGAACGAATGCAAGTGTTCAAAGAATTCCCAAATTTCTGCTTGTTTGCCTCTCTCTCATCTACCTGCAGCCGAGTATCACTCTAAAAATAGTGTTTTTAGATAGCTAGTGTAGTACGTTACACGATGCAGTAGGTGTGATTTACTCGCTTGCCGTCTAAGATGCAGAAAATCTCGAATGAATTCTTGTGTTCATAGAATTCCAAATTGTCTGCTTGATCGCCTCGTTTACATATATATGCAGCCGAGTATCACTCTAAAAATAGTGTTATTTGATAGCTATTGTAACACAATACAAGGTACAGTAGGTGTGATCTACTCGCTTGCCGTCTAAGATGAAGTGTCTGAAGTGTCTGAAGTCTAACCCTTGCTCCTTCTGGCAACATATAAGTTGTCTGAAAGCCAAAGGAGGTTTTAACTCCCATGTCACCTTCGAAGGAAATGAGTGCCAAGGGCAAGATGCGGCGCGGGCTTTTGCTGATTTCTTCTCTTCCGTATTTTTGTCAAATGAACCTCACCTGGACTACCAGAGAGTTATACATGAGGATTGCAGTAGCAATTCTCATTATGTCCACATTGCTCGAATTTCTCCGTTGGATGTTGAAGTGTCGCTGAAAGGTCTAAAACCTCGGAGCTCCCCTGGCCCTGACAATCTCCCGGCTTATATATTAAAAGGTTGTAAGGAATGGCTTATGGCTCCTCTGGTACACATATTTAACTTGGCCTTACTTACCGGGGAGTATCCAAACCGATGGAAGATCACCCGAGTACGACCAATCCCAAAGGTTAATAATTCAACTCAAGTTGAGGATCATCGGCCCATTGCCATTCTCTCGTCGATAGCCAAGCTGTTTGAGTCGGTTATAAATAGGCTCCTAACTCCGCAAATCAAACCGTTTCTTTGCGACTCTCAGCATGGCTTTAGGGCTCGGCGGTCAGTCGATACCAATTTGCTAACACTAGTAGATTCCATTGCAGATCATTTGGATAAAGGTATACAGGTAGACGTGTTGTATCTTGACTTCACAAAAGCCTTTGATCGTGTAGATAATGACGTGCTGTTGAGCAAGCTGTGTAAAATCGGTTTCTCTCCCCAGTTGCTACGTTTTTTTGCTAATTATTTGCGCGATAGGATACAATATGTACAGCACGGTTGCTTTGTCTCACAGACCTTTCGCACTCGGTCTGGCGTCAGCCAGGGCTCTATACTGGGACCCCTGCTTTTTGGGATAATGATCAATGATCTATCTTCTATTGTCAGGTTTGCCAAGGTCTTGCTCTATGCCGATGATCTTAAAATCATTTACGGTGCGCAAGAGTTATCGGACTGCTTATCTCTTCAGGAAGACTTAGATAGGGTATTCCGGTGGAGCGTAGAAAATCGACTGGCCTTTAACACAAGAAAGTGTGCGGTCATGACGTTTAGTAGAGCTCAAAATCCGGTGTACCATAAGTATCTACTGGGTGCGGAGACTATAACCCGCGTAAACTCTGTTCGGGACTTAGGCGTCATCCTTGACCCTCACCTCAACTTTCGTGATCACATGATTTCATTAGCGCGTGACTGTTACAGGAGGCTGGGATTTGTTGTCCGGAATGCTAGAGATTTTCATAATCCTAGTACAATAAAGCTCCTTTATGGTGCCCTGGTTCGAAGCAAAATCGAGTCCGCCTCCGTTGTTTGGAACCCTTATGAGGCTTCTTATGTCTTACTTCTGGAGAGAGTACAAAAAGAGTTTCTGCGGTCTCTTTACAAAAAAATGTACGGGTACTATCCATTCTTATACCCAACTAAATTTCTCTTAGGCGTATTAGGTTACAACTCTCTGGAGGTAAGACGTAACTTCGCGCTCCTGATTACTGTCTGTAGCATTCTGCGCGGGGAGTCGGACTGTATCGAACTAACTGAGCAATTGGTACGTCTACACGTTCCTTTGCGGACTAGGACCGACTTCCGACCTCGTGAGCCATGTCTACTGGCAGTCCCGTACTCTCGAACCGTGTCAAGGAAAAGCTCCCCTCTTATCCGATCTTTACTCCTTTTGAATGCGCTCCTTGCATCGACCCCGCAGCTGGACTTGTTTGCTGATAAGCAGGTTATTGTGCGTGATGAATGTTTGAGGTTCTACGAGAAGATGGATGCACGGCCTTCTACAGTCATGTATTAGGTAAAGGAAACCTGTATTTATCTTGTATTGTTAATGTTATAATCTTTAATTATTTGTAAATAGTTTCCTTTAATTAGCTTTTAGTTAACAGTGGTTTGGTACTGTACTGTTATGCTGTTCAACTAAGTGTTTAAATAAATAATAAATAATAATAATGAAGAGAATTTCGAACGAATGCAAGCGTTCAAAGAATTCCCAAATTTCTGCTTGTTTGCCTCTCTCTCATTTACCTGCAGCCGAGTATCACTCTAGAAATAGTGTTTTTAGATAGCTAGTGTAGTACATTACACGATACAGTAGGTGTGATTCACTCGCTTGCCGTCTAAGATGCAGACAATCTCGTATGAATTCATGTGTTCATAGAATTCCCAATTGTCTGCTTGATCGTCTCGCGTACATATATATGCAGCCGTGTATCACTCTAGAAATAGTGTTATTTGATAGCTAGTGTGACACAATACAAGGTACAGTAGGTGTGATCTACTCGCTTGCCGTCTAAGATGCAGAGAATTTCGAACGAATGCAAGTGTTCAAAGAATTCCCAAATTTCTGCTTGTTTGCCTCTCTCTCATCTACCTGCAGCCAAGTATCACTCTAGAAATAGTGATTTTAGATAGCTAGTGTAGTACATTACACGATACAGTAGGTGTGATTTACTCGCTTGCCGTCTAAGATGCAGAAAATCTCGAATGAATTCTTGTGTTCATAGAATTCCAAATTGCCTGCTTGATCGCCTCGCTTACATATATATGCAGCCGAGTATCACTCTAGAAATAGTGTTATTTGATAGCTAGTGTAACACAATACAAGGTACAGTAGGTGTGATTCACTCGCTTGCCGTCTAAAATGCAGAAAATCTTGAATGAATGCAAGTATTCATAGAATACCCAAGTGTCTGCTTGGTTGCCTCTGTTACATAGATTTCCAGCTGAGTAATACTCTAAAAATAGTATTATTTGGTAGCTAGTGTAGTATTTTCCACGTTAGAGTAGGTGTGATTCACTCGGAATATTGTAACATAATAAAAAACTCTTTGGCTGCTAACGTGTGAAGTTAGCGGCCAATGTTGAAATATTACTTATTTGCTATTTTATGTCTTTACAATTGTTATTTATGTTGTTTTTACGTAAAATTATATATGTATTTGGCATTTTCGCTTGTTTTTGTTAGTATTGACATTGAAAATTCACAAGACTTCTTAATATGGTCGGGTTATCATCGGCCGCAAACTTTGGCCGCTAACTTCACACCGGTATTTGCATGCATGAAGTTAAGTCGCATGCCTTGTGCCACGCCGCCGCTTCGTACAATTAGGTATATTATCCCCGGACAGCAATTCCTTGTTTCCGGGCGTTGTACGTTACGTAGTATCATGTTATTAATGTAGGTACAAAAAGAGACGATTATTATAAGCGAAAAATCATCATAATTTTTCTGTTAAGCAAACCTTAACCTACTTTTTTTCTATTATCCTCTAGGAATCTATAAGAACCAGGAATTATGTAATTCTTTTCGTTAAGTAGCCTCATGTCATGAATTACTAGCATGCACTTTATCAAGTGCATTCCTCTGGATTGTTAAGTATGCGTTTATTACTGACCTGGTATTACTTGACGTACATTAACATGGAGCTAATGAGTCATGTAACTCTTCGTCACTTCATAGTAATAAAGGCTTGCATGCATATCCTGGTCATATAGACCTTACTAATAAAAGATACGGAAGACATCTATGTCTACGGTATACAGATATATGTATATTTGAGATATGTAGGGTCAGGGAGGGAACAGTCGCTCGGTGGGAACAGTGGCTCGAATGTGCTGTGCGAGAAAGGGAAAGAGCTTTATGTCTGTCCTCTATATCAATCGGAAGCGTTCCGTATCCGATCACATACGAACTACTTAGTGAGCCGCTCCGGCGACATGCGAATGTGTTATGATGCGTTTTTAAGTTTAATGCTATCAAAATTACATTTTCAGGTGAGTTTCAATCCGTTTTTTTCTTAAATCGTACGATATTTTTAATTACTTATGTTTTTATCGAAGAGTGTGTCTAATCTACTTAGTACTGGCTGATAATTCAAGGCGCTCAGTGTTTGTATTTGTTTTTAGTTTGATCTAAAATACAAAATGGCGTCAAAGTCACAGTCGTTCGTTTCGGAAAAGTACACGGTAGCTCGCGAACTACTGTGTACCTTACAGAGCTGGGCTAAAATTTACTTAAATATAAATAATTATAAAAATTCTGTTATTGTTAAAAATAATTCTTGCTCTTTTTTTTTATATAAAATTAAAGTAAATATTAATCATGCGACATTTAGGTAGGTACCAATTTTAAATGAAGAATGAAACACGGAACGATTATTCCGGTATTGGGCTATTCTATTGCCGTTTTATTCAACATAAATATTATTTGGTATAAAGTTAATTTAGGTTCGATTCCTACGTAGCCACTGTGTACTGTTAGAACCACTGTGTGCAGGATGTAGTATACAGTGGCTCGAACCACTGTGTACTATTAAAACCACTATGTACTAGGGGGTCTTAGCCACTGTGTACAGCAACCGGTACGCAGTGGCTCGATTCCCAATTTCTAAAAAAGAATGGATATATTTTTTGGTGAAAGTAACAGCAAATATATTTGCTACATATGAAAGTTTAATAATGCATTGTGCTGTGTACTTGCAACACATAGTTTAGGGATTTATATTTTTCATGCAACATCAGCCTGTTGAAAAAAGCCTAGCGACTGTTCCCTCCCTGACCCTAGATTTATTTTTTAGGTTTAATCATATTACTAATAATATGTAGATAGGTATATATTCTTGTAAAAGGTGCAGTGCATTGATAATGGTGGTTGTAGTGAATGTCCTAATAAACGGGACATATCAACATAACGGGACAATTTATTTGGCCGTACCTATAAAGTTTTCACCTTGTATAACTAGGTAAATTAGTCGTGGACATAATTCATTGAGATTAATTCGGTCAAAATGTAATGTGCCATTTGTGCACGTATTCTTATGGTGATATTTCTTTCTAACGAATTAGTTCTAAACTAATAATATACTATGGCCGTATTATGCTTGTTTGCCACCGTAGTGCTATAAAATTTAATTTTTACATATCTTTTTAATCTATTCTTTTGATATTATTTTTTGTACACACAAATGACCAGCTCGAAACGTCTAAGTAGTGTATTCTCGAGGGCTTTTGAATTTTGTTTGCTTGACGCACGCTTTTATGCTCCTGCGCAGGTCCCGAGGTGGACGACCTGGACGAGACGCCAGTGACCACCGCACCGTACCCCGGCATCGATGATGGGCTGCTGGAGCCCGGGGATAAGAAGCCAGAGGCTGATGCAGGTTCGTTGTAGTTGTTGTTTCAACACTTATCCATACCTTAGGTACTCGTTGTACCTAACTCTTAGGTGAATGTGTAGGTTATACAGGAATGCTTTCATTTCATCAATTTTAAATCTTAAAATTATTCAAAGGCAGTTTTTAACTTTCATATATGTAGGTATTTCGGCAGTCGGTATATATTTAATCGGCTTAAATAAATAATTGTGACTGTGTGGCAAATTAAAACATTATAGAACAACCACAATTATTTATTTTAGCGGATTTGTGATTGATCAATAGCAATATTTACGTTATTTAAGCAAAGAGTAGGTATGGCTGGTATGGCAAAGGGTTGACAGAACACTCTGCAGGTACGAGTATGCCCAAGACTATAAGTGACAAGTTAGATAGGTATTAGGTACCTACTCTACATGCACCAGCCTAGCCAAAGTAAATGCTCTCCGTGATAGCCATTGTGCTATTTAGCATAACCGAAACCGCTTGCTTATTTTGATACTGTACCATCACGCATCTTATTTGTTGTCAGTTGTCAGTCAAGTCAAACGGTTGTCAAATTTTTTCTCAATCATTATTTTAATTATATTTTTGAATCTTTGGCTCTTTTTTCGCTTAAATTACCTGTATTGTGAACACTGTGTGGTATCTTACGAATATAACGTGATATATAGTAGAATTATGAAGTGTGCGGGATGTCCTATGAAAATCCGCCAGAACGAAGAAATGATCAACTGCAGTTCCAAAACATGCAAACAGTTCTTCCATACAGCCTGCATACCGAGTCAGCGCCTCACAGCAAACGAGATCAAAACCTGGGTATGCCCGGACTGCATTGCGAAGAACAGAAAAGGTGGTGACAACTCGCAAACTCCAGTTCGTTTTACCAATGAAAATGTTACTCTAAGAAACAAACCGAGCTCACAACGGTCAGGCGCCGGTTCAGGCCGCGCCACTGCTGTCACAGTCCCAAGCACGGGCTCCACTGCTGCCGCCCCCGCCTCCGCCAACTCCGATCCCGACACTCTGAGCTACCACTCCGATCAGCCCCGCGGATGAACTGCATTCACTTTCCTTAGAAATAACACAATTTCGATACAGTGCAAAGCAAACATGGGACTCTCTCGAGGCTCGCTTGGTCGCCATAAATGAAAAAATTTCTAACTATGACGCAACTTTAAAGGAACTAGAGGCCTTGAAAATTGAGAATATTGAGTTGAAGGCCACAGTTTCAAACTTACAAAGCCAGATAAGCACCCAAGCCCAAGTGCTTTTGAGGAACGAGGTTGAAGTAATTGGTCTCGAGGAATATCCAAACGAAAACCCTTACCACCTGGCACTAACAACGGCGGTCAAACTCGGTATATCCCTACATGACAACGACTTAATGTATGTGTCCCGCGCTGGACCAAAACGTCGTGATAATCATGGACACATAACGCAGCTGCAGCGCCCCCTAGTGGTTGCGTTCACTCGGCGTGTTAAACGGGATGAACTATTAAAGCAAGCTAAGACCCGTAGAACGCTAAACAGTAATGATATAGTTGGGCAAGGACCGGAACGATCAGTATACGTAAATGAACGTCTGACAAGTGAAAACCGTCGTTTATTTCGTAGCACCAGGGAATTCGCACAAACACAAAAATATAAGCATATTTGGACCCGTAACGGAGCTATTTTTCTTAGAAAACGAGATGCATCAGAGGGAAGCCCCGCAATACGTATTTACAGCGAGGAGCACCTTGGCCAGCTTTCGAAAAAAGCATCACCGGACCGGAACAATCCCTCAGGAGACTCGGCAGACCTTTGGCCAATATCCACCCAATAGAAAAATAGTATATGTTCTATTGTTGCTCTCCTTACTTTCTATCAGATATTTCTTAGTTACTCTTTTTACCTTCAGTTTGTTATCATGGTCTCACAGTAATTTCACTAATAGACACTACACACTATTTACACATACACACTACATTATTTCACAAAACACTCTTCGTGGCCTACGTGCGAATGGTAAGACCTTTAATACGTATACTTTTATGTTTTGTTTGTTTACTTCCGGTTTGGCTATTTGTCGTATGTACTACAAACTATCGTACCTCCCAACCATGTACCCATGGCGACCTTAAACCTAATACAGGATATTGACAACACCTACCAGATTAAATGCCACAAGTTTTCCTACCCTGAAGAATGTCGCCAGGTATTGTCTAAATTTAAATTAAAAATACTAAGTGTGAATATTAGAAGCTTACATAAGAACTTCAACAGCTTTCTTGTTTTATTAAAACGAACGGGCATTGAATTTGATGTGATTGTACTAAGTGAATGTTGGATTAATGAATATTCCACTATTTGTTCAATTCAAGGTTATTCATCTTTTAAAACCACTAAATCCATAAATAGGTCTGGTGGGGTGGTTATTTATGTTAACACGAAGTGGGCCCCAGTTTGCTCTGAATTAGAAGTTGATGATGCTAACTGCCTACTCGTAGAAGTACCCAATACCTTCCAAGTCTTGGGGGTCTACAGATCTCCGAGCTTCCACAACATCGATCCTTTCATTTCATCACTGAACTCTGCTCTTACAGCCATTTCCTCTAGCCCTTGTCTTGTTTTTGCCGGCGACCTAAACATAGATATACTAGATACGGGCAGTATTATTACTCAAACATCCGACTATCTCTGTATGCTGGCAGAACACGGTCTTCTTTCCTGTATCGATACGGTGACTCACCATAAATCGTGCCTTGATCACATTTTTGTTTCCGGGAACTGTCAAACTGAATCCGTTATCTGCACCGCTGATTTAACTGATCATGATATCACGATGGTAGGTATCTCTCCTAAAATACATAAACAAATCAAACTTGCCCGCTCTAGGGTTGCTTTCGATTTTGAATCAGTGAGATCAGAACTAATAAACGTCGACTGGAGCCCTGTCTTGCAAAGCTCCTGCCTTCCCGAAGCTGTAGAATTGTTTTCCACTAAAGTCTCTACAGCGGTATCTAATAATTCAAAAGTCTTAACATTAAGCCGGTCTAAACATGTCATTCAGCCTTGGATGACCCCCGGGTTGCTTAAATGTTCTAAACTCAGAGATAAGCTTCATATGGAATCACGTACAGACCCTACTAATATGTGCAAAAAGATAATTTTCACTCGGTATAGGAACTTCCACAGAACCCTTCTTAGAAAACTTAAGACCGAACACGACTGCAATGAATTAACCCAAAATAAAGACTCGCCTAAAAAGTTGTGGAACTCGATTAGACGTATCACCCATGCCAATGTTCCTTTTAAGTCATCTGACGACCTACTTAAAATTAAACCAACAGTTCCAGAGTCCCTCGACGTATGTAACACCTATTTTTCAACAGTTGGCTCGAAACTTGCGGAGGTCATTTTACTGAAACTAAACACCACTCAAGAAAATTTAGCCTCGAAAGTAACCACTGCGAAAATTAACAACTCTTCAGGGTCCTTTTGTATCGATCCTACAGATCCGGACGAAGTTAAAAGTCTTATAAACAGATTAGACCTTAACAGTGCCTCTGGTCAAGATGGTATAAGTAATAGACTTTTAAGATCTGTTAGTGATATTATATCTGTCCCACTTTCAGCAATTTTTAACCTTAGTTTTTCTTCGGGCTCATTTCCCCAAGACTGGAAGACCGCTGCCGTAGTTCCAGTACACAAAGGTGGACCTACTAATACACCAAACAACTACCGGCCGATCTCACTCCTTGGAGCTTATTCCAAACTACTTGAACGACTAGTTCACAAGCGATTTGTAAAATACATCGAAAAAAATCGACTCTTGTCTGACCGCCAATTTGGCTTTCGCCAAGGAAAGTCTACTGAGGAAGCTGTAAAAAAATTAACAGATATTGTCGTCTCACATCTTGATGAAGGCAAAGAATGCATTGGTGTCTTCCTCGATTTGGCAAAAGCCTTTGACACTGTGTCGATTCCCATCCTGCTCAGAAAACTGGAGGCTTTTGGCATACGTGGAAAATCGTTGGATTGGTTTTCTAGCTATCTTACGAACAGAAGCCAGCGTATTAAATTAGAAAACGTTACTAGTGCTGCGAAGCCTGTATCATTCGGTGTCCCACAAGGCAGCATACTTGGTCCGATGTTATTCATTACCTATATCAACGATATCATGTCCCTTGAGCTCAAAAACAGTGAAGTTTTATGTTACGCCGATGACACAGCCATAGTGTTCCATGGTGCCTCTTGGCAAGACGCATACGATGTAGCTATAGCGGGATTACAACGACTATCCACTTGGCTAAACCAAAATCTTCTAACCCTTAACGCTGAAAAATCAAAATTCATCGCTTTTCATAAAACAGTGACCTCTCGTCCTCCGCCTACATTTTCATGTCTTAAAATCCACAATCACACGTGCATAACATCGCCTATGACGTGCACTTGTGACGGCATAAATAAAACCAACTCACTGAGATACTTAGGAGTTATTGTGGACGAGAACCTTAACTTTAAAAAACATATTACCGTGACGTCTAGTAGGGTTCGTAAACTCATATACACTATGAAACTTTTACGGAATGTTGCAGATCCCCACCTGCTTCGAATTGTGTATTTGGCTCTATGTCAATCTATTTTAAGTTATTGTATTCTCGCTTGGGGTGGTTCTGCTAAATCAACTTTAATCATTTTAGAGCGAGCACAAAGAGCAGTTCTGAAAGTCTGCCTGGGACTCCCCCGTCGGTATTCTACGTCTGAACTTTTCAACAAAGCGCACGTCTTAAGTGTTCGTAGACTTTTTTTACTGCGTGCTTCCCTTTACATGCACAATATGGTCTCTCGTGATCCTAACCATAAAGACATGATACTAAAACGAGTCTACAAAATCCCTATACCCCTTGTTAAAACTACTTTTGCTACGAGATTCTCATCTTATCTCTTTCCGCATTTATATAATAAATTAGTAAAAATCTGCGATATACGGCACTGTGATTTAGCTGATGCAAAAAAGCATATCCAACCCCTACTTTTCTCTTGGAGTTATGATGAGTCAGAGGACATTTTGAAATGACTATACTTATAGTCATTTCAAAATGTCCTAACTAGGTAACTGTGTAACTAGGTACTTACCTAGTTTTAAACTTCAACATTCCACGTCTGATCTCAAAAGATGAATAAAATATACAACTAATATTCTTCTTCCCTATTTTATGTCTTTCACACTTTTATTTCGTAGGCATTCACACACACATAACTAATTCATACATACATACACACATTAAAAACACACATACTTAACTTTACTTAAACACCGCTTACTTATATCTTACTAAGACCATTTTAACCGACTTTTTGTACTTAAGTAGTTAGTTTCTCGGTCATTTAATCAAAATTCTTAGTTTTAAGTTTAGATTTAATGTTCATGTATTTCTTTAAGATCCCCACGTCACAGGCTCAGCCTAGTGTGGGGATCACTGTATTGCCATTGTAAAACCAATATAATATGAAATAAATATATTTTGAATTTGAATTTGAATTTGTTTGTCGTTAGAAAAATATCGCTATGGACGTTCTTCATTGCAATGTTAATCTGACTATTCTGACTCATCAAGTAAGTGTAATTACTTACTACGTAATCCCTATGGACAGTGTATTTGTATGCGTGCGAAAAGAGCAGGCTGACGACAATCTTAGCCGCATCATTACATTATGAGTCTTATACCCATCGCAATGTCAAGATCGAGGTTGTAAAATAGGTAGGTATAAATTACATGAATGTGTCTGCCCGCCTCTTATGACAAAGACCTTAAGTAGGTTTATAACCTTATATTTCACACGAAAATAAACCTGTTATCTGTTTTGTTGCCGCAAACCGCGTCGTGATAACGTTGTCGGTTTGAACTCACCTCTATACCTAGTTAAATTATCATGACATTATTTATTACAATTGTCGTCTTAAATACACAATATTTCACTAAGTACATTAAAAACCTTGTATTGTAAGTGGGTTTTTAGATCACAAGCAGTAAATTTGTTCCTATATGGTTTCCATCATGCTCGCAGCGTTGCCACGTTGAACAACTGTCAACATAAGCGACGTTATAGTTAGGGAGTACCTTGGGGTCGGGAAGTGGTGACCCGTCGGATAGCAGTGTCCTTAACCGACATAATGTGACAATGCAATTATTCCTGATAATATCGAATCTTTTTGTATGCCGGGTTTAGCCGCTCTATAGGTACCTATGACAATTTTTATTATGCATCTTTAATCAATCTTGCTAAGTTCTCCGAATTCATTAGAAGTCCTGCACTAATACACAATGACAATAGCCAGTTCTTGACTTGATAGCCATGACATTACCTGAACGTGTAATAATTATCCCATAAAAACTTTACATGTACAAAAATGCCAGTCTCGCAACGCAGTTCTCCTACTGCAAAAAGTATTGAGATCTAATGTAAAACCAGCCGGTGTGCGTAGAACTCAATCACCACTGGATTTAGCTAACATTGTGACCCTTTGAATATTAGATGTCTATATTTTTATAAGTAAGTAATACCTAAATAGAATGACCTGGCGATCGCACAGCTAAATATAACGCTAGCCAGCAATGGGTATACATATATCATTCATTACATAATCTGATATTATTAGATGGTTTATTGTTCTGTGCGATTGCTAAGTTATTCTAGTTATTATAAAACGTCTAATTATTATAAGATGATTAAATTGGATGAAGATAACGTATGCGGAATGAAAGCTGGACAAAGTTTTGAAGACGTAAAAAGTAAGTAAAGAAATAAACTCAAATTTTATATAAATGCCAATTGAAAGCTTATACGAGTACATCTGTTAATTAATCCCGTACTTTTAATGGGCAATGGATTCTTTATCTTAAAATTATGGTTAATCGAGGAGAACAACGTCGCGAAACAGTATGTAATTTCTACAGTATTAATTCCCTATGGCTGAAAGCGAAGACCGTGGAAAACTTTGTGCAAATGGGATAGAGCTAAAGAACTATTTATAATATTTTTGCGTCCTTTTTCTTTACAAAAATTGCCACAAGAAAGCCTGGTTCAGGGAAACATTCCAGCATCAGCCAGTTTGCTGAGAGAGATCGATTAAAGAAAATGACAGCCCGCTGAGTCACAAAATCTTATAGAGAACTCAGGAAGGCATTCAAATGTGGCAGTAAAACTGTTTAAAAATATCTTGAAGACATAGGGTATCAGTTAACAATTAAGAAAAGTTACGCCCATCGTCTCCAAAAATAAAAATAAATAACCGAAAATACGGCCACGTCGTTTAGTCAAAAAATGTAAAAACAGGTGTTTTTTTCATTTTTGGATTTTTTGAATGACTAATATTATGTTGAAAATAGATGTCATATACTTCAGAAAAAGTGACCAAACCCTCCGGTGTCCGAGGCCAGATTTGAACTGGCGTCTTCAGCTTTCGCGACTAACGTCCTGACCACTAGACCACCCGGTCACGGCGGAACTTGACAAATTTTCTCATGTATATGCAATCTCTGAATTTGAAACGGCTAGGCGCCGTTGACCATACTCTAAGGGCATGCGCAGTACGTGCTTGCACCTCCTATCCGAATCAATTACGTGATTCTGGTATAGCGAGAGAGATGGTGCTGAATCTTGAAGCAAATCAAATTATTATGTTCAATATTTTTTGATTTGCAATTTTTTTAAGTAATTACACTACTATATATAAACTGAAAATAGATGTCATATACTTCAGAAAAAGTGACCAAACCCTCCGGTGTCCGAGGCCAGATAGAATATTATGTTGTTTAAAATGGAAATTCGTGGCAAGGTAACTATTATTGAGAACACCAATAATCTTACGGTCAAGAATGTGAAAAATGTCAAGTATACGAAGCTTCCTTAAAAAGTTATCCGATGGAAGATAAATTTAGATCTTAAAAAATCTGTACATTGTTGTTGTCGACAGCGATGGACATAAAGTACCACAACTTTCGTTTGAAACCTCGCATTGGAGTAAACTTACTCTGGCGTTTAATGTGATTAAATACATTATTAAAAACCATGAAAGATTATAAAAATAACTATGTTATATTTATTTTATAAGAAATTGAATTTTGTCCAGATTTCATTCCGCATACGTTAATTATCGAATAGCTAACTTACCTAGGTTTTACCTATTCGGTATTTATTTAGTTTTTTAATATAAGTAGCTATTTAGGTAATAGGTGTTTGATTTTAAATAGTTAAGAGCAGAATATCTATTAACCTAACAATGAAATGGAGGAAAAATTATGCGCCAATGCACTGGGTACCTACCAGCAACTAAATTATTTACCTGTACCTACTCTAATTTAACACATCAGAAACTGTAATAGCCAACCAAATTAATAAGTAGTCACGGTAATATATATACAAATAAATGAACACATCAGGATTTGAACCAAGAATCTCCAGCTTCGTAGGCAGCAGTCACTAGGTATACCAATTTATAGTCTGCGGATGCCAGTATTTTAGGTTTGTTCTTACGAATCATTCCCATTTGTCTTTGCCACGCAACTGTACTCCTAGCAGGGACAAATGGCAATACACCCGGATGCCGTAAACTGACTTTAAAACTTTCGCTTTGGTGTTGCAGACGCAGATTCACACGAGCACAAGGAGCCGCCGGACGGCTCGGAGCACGACGAGGGTAAATGGCTGTGGCCGGGCGACGACGAGCCCGACTACCCTGGTGACTGGCCGCACTGTCAACAATGTAGTTGCTGACGGATCACTCTAGAACACCAAGACGCTTCCAAACGTGCAGATAGAACTCCGTTTCACGGAATTCGTTATTCCGACACGCGATTTTGGCAAAGTTTATTTATAGATTCGGAAATTATCGGATTTCGGCTTTTACGGTTTTAAATGCTCTTACGTAGCTTTGCGTTCGCACGCTACTGGTTGTCATATGAGATGGATTAGTTTGAAATACTCAATCAGTTATATAATTCCAGAGTGATCTTTCAGTACTAATAAATACCTACATATGTGACAACGATTATTTGAATATCAATCATGCAATTTTTCTAAGTTTGTTGCTAGTGAACTTCTGTTCTTTTAAACATAGGAATTTAAATCGTATCTCGTATCACTTTAAAACTCTGTTTATTTGGGAATTGTGATCGATGTCACGTAGGTAGAATTAATTTGCATGTTTATTTTACTTAGCTATATTGTTGACTTTTATAAATATGCGCCCATATAGAATAATTACTTTACACTATGGAACGGAACGGTTAAACTTATATTAACGTTAGCTTGGATGTAAAGACATAAAACTGTAAATAGACTACGTGAAACTTGAAATCGATTCAGAGCAATTGTTAAGGAACACTGATTTTTAAAATTTTTCCTCACATCTTTTTTTTTTTTTTTTTATACCACGACGGTGGCAAACAAGCATACGGCCCGCCTGATGGTAAGCAGCTACCGTAACCTATGGACGCCTGCAACTCCAAAGGCGTCACATGCGCGTTGCCGACCCTTTACAAAAAGGAGGATTCACTGTGTTGACGACTAAAGGAACAAGAAGGTCCCTCATCGTCAACACACTGGGTCCTCTTTGAGCTCTTTGGCAACCTTACTCACCAGCAGGAACACATTAGCAGCATGGCATGCCGCATGTTACGTTACGTACCTATGTATAACAATTTACATAGGTAATATGGAAAATTTATATACACCTTGGTATTTTTAGGGTCCCGTACCTCGAAAGGAAAAAACGGAACCCTTATATGATCACTTTGTTGTCTGTCCGTCCGTCTATCTGTCTGTCAAGACACTTTTTCTCAGGAACGCGTGGGGGTATCAAGCTGAAATTTATATCAAATACTCAGGTCTACTGTTACTTGGACCTGTGAAAAAATCAAACTTCTAAGCCAATGCAATCAAAAGATATCGTGTATGCCGCAAATTTCCGCGGATGGAAACATTGCGAAAACCGTAAATTTTTAGTTACATCATATAATAAAATTATTTTTAATAATTTTAAAGTTACTATCCCTTTCCTCATGAACGCGTAGAGGTATTAAATTGAAATTCATATCAAATATTCAGGTCTATAATACCTTTAAGCTGTAACAAAATTAAACTTCTATGTCAACGCAATGGGTGAAATTTTACTTATATACCAACATTTCTCGGAAAAATGTCATTGAGAACCGGGACAAACTTGTGTCTGAAGTTGAGACTTCCCTTAAAGAAGTTTCAGAATGGGGTCGACTAAATTTAGTCCATTTTAACCCTACCAAGACACAGGTTTGCGCGTTTACCGCAAAAAAGCTTGCGTTTGTCGCTTTACCTCGTTTTGAGAGCACTTCCTTAACTGCCACTGCCAGTGTCCAGATCCTTGGCGTCGACATTTCGAGTGAAGTCCAGTTCCGCGGCCATTTAGAGGGTAAGGCCAAGTTGGCCTCAAAAAAGCTCGGTGTGCTCAACAGATCGAGACAGTATTTCACTCCGGCCCACCGCCTCCAGCTTTACAAGGCACAGGTACGCCCACATATGGAATACTGTTCTCATCTGTGGGCGGGAGCGCCCCAGTACCAACTTCTCCCTCTGGACCGCATCCAACGGAGAGCGACTCGAATTGTCGGCTGCCAGGATTTTACGGATCGGCTTGACTCCTTGGCGCTGCGTAGAGATGTAGCCTCGCTCTGCATCTTCTACCGCCTCTATCATGGAGAGTGCTCCGAGGAATTGTTCGGATTAATCCCTGCCGCTTCTTTCCGCCATCGTCCTACGCGACAGCATTACCATCATCACCACTTAGATGGTTGGCAGTCCTCAACTGTGCGTTTCTCGAGAAACTTCCTGCCTCGCACAACAAAACTGTGGAATGAACTGTCGTCTGCGGTATTTCCGGACCGATACGACCTTCAAACCTTCAAGAAAAGAGCGTATTGCCATCTTAAAGGCCGGCAACGTGCTTGTGACCCCTCTGGTGTTGCGGGCGTCTATGGGCGGCGTTAATTGCTTACCATCAGGCGATTCGTCTGCTCGTTTGCCTCCTATTTCTTAAAAAAAAAAAAAGGTTTGTACGGAGCCCTCGGTGCGCGAGTCCGACTCGCACTTGGCCGGTGTTTTGCATTTAGCTTCCAAACCATGCATGTTCGTCTCAGGAGGTAGCTTCAAAACAGATTTGGTATACCTTATGCCTTTAAAATTATTTCCTTGGCTTTGAAACTGGTGCATGTTGATATTCTCGCATGAAATTAATATTTATTAGTGCACTCACGTAGTCATCACGTCGGGAGACCGACTTTGGGTAAAAACGTCTAGTATTTCCAAGAATTCCAGGAACATAAAGATTATGCATATAATTTTAGACACTTGCTGCCTCTGTTTTCTCATCACATGGGAACTTTCTTTGCAATACTACTTTTATCTGTACAATTCTTTTCGTCTTATCGTCGGATATCCTATAGGTACATTATATAAATATGTAGGTATATGTATACTTATAGGTAGGCATGCAACCGTAAGCTCGGGAAGCTTCTGTGCAAGTATTTAATAATAAACACGTCGACATGTGGTTACAGATGGTGTCCATGGCTTTAGCAACGGACTGGACCCGCGGTTCGGTGTGGACCGTCCTGGCTCCCCATTTCTACCACCCGGGGTAAGGAAGTTCTCACATATATGTATATTGACTTCGTAAAAAATACTCAAATCACCGTAGCTGTGCCTATAATAGTTGAAGAGTTCCCTCGATTTCTCCAGGATCCCATCATCAGTCCTGACCTGCTTACAATGGGACCAACTGTGAAGTATACTCTTTCAAACAAAAAAAGAATTTTCCAAATCAGTCCAGCCGTCTTCGAATAATCGGTGAAAAAACATAAAAAAATTGCAAAAACAAAGATCCCGACGAATTGATAACCTCCTTCTTCGAAATCTTGAAGTCGGTTGAAAAAGCTGAACTTCAAATTTCTTTATTTAAATAAAATCGCTAACAAGTAAATACCCACATTAAATTAATTATATAAAACTTAATATACTAGCCCGGGGCATCGTCTTCAGAACTCCAGCCGCTTTTCCCTGCTGGATAAGTAGGAACCTGCCCATAGGTCGCCAGACTCACTGACCAAACTTTTTCGGATAAATATTTCACAATGTATTTAGTGTCTTAACTTCTGTAGCTAACTGTTAACAAATAATGTTCCAGTCTATCCCCGATGTGAACACGTACCAGCAGAAGAAGAACTTGGCACAAGGCATGATGGACCTGGCTCTCCTGTCGGCCAACGCGAACCAGCTGCGATACGTCCTCGAATCTTCGACTTCGCATCCTTACTTCTACCCCAGCCTGGCATTCATCTCCATCAGCATCCTACTGCAGGTTGGTTGTACTACTAGTACAAGGCCTGATGGGCCTGGCTCTAGCGGTCAATGTGAACCAACTGCGATACGTCCTCGAATCATCCACTTCGCATCCTTACTTCTACCCCAGCCTGGCATTCATCTCCATCAGCATCCTACTGCAGGTTGGTTATACTTATACTACTGGTACAAAGGCCTGACGGGCCTGGCTCTAGCGGTTAATGTGAACCAGCTGCGACACGTCCCCGAATCATCCACTTCGCACCCTTACTTCTACCCCAGCCTGGCGTTCATCTCCATCAGCATCTTACTGCTGGTCGTTTATACTCCTGGTACAAGGCCTGGTGGGTCTGACTCTAGTGGTAAACGTGAACCAGCTGCGATACGTCCTCGAATCATCCACTTCGCATCCTTACTTCTACCCCAGCCTGGCATTCATCTCCATCAGCATCCTACTGCAGGATGGTTGTACTACTAGTACAAGGCCTGATGGGCCTGGCTCTAGCGGTCAATGTGAACCAACTGCGATACGTCCTCGAATCATCCACTTCGCATCCTTACTTCTACCCCAGCCTGGCATTCATCTCCATCAGCATCCTACTGCAGGTTGGTTATACTTATACTACTGGTACAAAGGCCTGACGGGCCTGGCTCTAGCGGTTAATGTGAACCAGCTGCGACACGTCCCCGAATCATCCACTTCGCACCCTTACTTCTACCCCAGCCTGGCGTTCATCTCCATCAGCATCTTACTGCTGGTCGTTTATACTCCTGGTACAAGGCCTGGTGGGTCTGACTCTAGTGGTAAACGTGAACCAGCTGCGATACGTCCTCGAATCATCCACTTCGCATCCTTACTTCTACCCCAGCCTGGCATTCATCTACATCAGCATCCTACTGCAGGTTGGTTGTACTACTAGTACAAGGCCTGGTGGGTCTGACTCTAGTGGTAAACGTGAACCAGCTGCGATAAGTCCTCGAATCATCCATTTCGCATCCTTACTTCTACCCCAGCCTGGCATTCATCTCCATCAGCATCCTACTGCAGGTTGGTTATACTACTGGTACCTACAAGGCCTGGTGGACCCTACTTTTTCGGCCAATGTGAATCATCATCATCATCATCAACCTATATTAGTCCACTGCTGGACATAGGCCTCCCCTAATGAACGCCATAGCGCCCTGTCTTCAGCTTGCCGCATCCAGCATCTGCCTGCAGTCTTTCGCAGATCGTCATCCCACCTGGCCGGAGGGCGTCCTACACTACGTTTGCCGAGTCGCGGTCTCCACTCAAGAACACGTTGACTAGCGGTTGTCGGTTCTTCGCGAGATATGGCCGGCCCACTGCCACTTCAGCTTGCTAATTCTTTGAGTTATGTCGATAACTTTGATTCTCTGTGGTATGTATTCGTTACGAATCCTATCCTTTCTTTCAATGTGAATCGCCTACGATATATTCTCGAATCATCAACCGCACTCTTACTTCTACCCTACATATAATCTGGCGTTCATCTCCATCAGTATCTTACTGCAGATTGGTTGCAATGCCAGAACGAGGCATGATAGACCTGACTCTATCGGCCAATGTAAATCAGGTGCAAGCTTTTCTTACCTCCTACACCTACTTTTACTATTGTTAGTCCGATCATTACCAGATGGTGATGGTCACACTAACAATAGTAAAAGTAGGTGTAGGTGTTGCAATAATAAGATTATTATAATTATAAAATAAAAAGAAAATAAATAAAAGCTACATTCTTAAATTCTTACGGCATGGAAAAGGCTTCACAGAAATTGTAGGAGACCTTGGTTACCTTTTGGAGCTGCGAGACCGCAAACAATAAGAAAGACCAATATGCCTACAATAGTAGTTTATGTAACTGTTACGTAATAAAGCCTAATTACGTACAGTTGCATACACTGCTTTATCTACACACATATTATATATCCTAAATGAAGTGTTCGGAAACCATAGAATTACCTGGCGGTCAGTCACCGTCATAGCCAACTCGATTGTGCCGGCGGTCGCGCGGGCGCGTGCCGTTGGTCAGGAAGGAGGACAGGATTTACATTATGTTATCAAATTCGATGTTCGGAATTTGAAACTCATAACGTATCAATATATGAGCATGTAAAGTTAAAATTACGTTACTGCCACAGATAAAAAGCTTATCATAGTAAAATCGGTTGTGGTAATGCTAGCCATTGCCTGCCGTTTTTGAACACGTTTTAGAGGACTTACAATGTGAGTGTAGATAAAAACAAAGTTACTTAACCGTTTTATTTTATGATTGCAGATAGCAGTAGGCGTGGGGCTGATAATGAACAGCCGGTACGACGTGAACGACAAGAAGGACATCTGCAAGGCGGACAAGATCAACAACATGACGGTGCTGGGCGTGTTCCTCGTCACCATCGTCAACGTGTTCATCACGTCCTTCAGCGTGGCCACGCCGCAGGTCACCACCACCACCTCTCCCATCAACGGCGGTTAATGTGTGAACGTGCTAAGTTTTGCTGACTTTACCTGTTACAGGTTGATTCGTGAAAGCTGGCGCGAGTTTTGTATCGAACTATTTACATTTTCTTACACATTCGGCGCCAGCTCCTGTGAATTTACCTGTGCCTATAAAAGTAAAATCTCGAAAGTTGCAAATAATGGTTTTGCGGCTGTGGTCATTACCTATGATCTTTAGGGCTCATTCAGAAATTATGCGACACTATTTCGAACTTTCATGACTGAGCACGGGGGGAAATTTGAAATAAAATATCAAGTCATAAGTATATTTTCGTACACCAAATAAATTTTAAAAAATTATGACAAAATGACCCCTTGTTAACTACCATTACTTACAAAGCGTTGAATGATTAGAGGATGACTAAAGTGACGATATTGACATGAATGGTGATTATTGGCCACTAATTGGGCTCTCTGTGTGATATTACAGTAGCTAAAATAGCTTCAGTCAAATTTAACCTACACGTAATACGACATGGCAGAGGGAGAACTCTACCATGGTCTAATAAAGGTATTTATCTAACCGGCAAGTATCTGAGCAACCCAAGGTTCGCAGATGACCTGGTCCTGTTCTCCAAAAACCCATCAACTCAGCACGATGATAAGTGAACTTGAACCACCTTGAACTTACGAGCAAAAAAGTAGGACTAGAGATGAACCTCGATGAAACTAAATTTATGACCAACGATGAGCCTAAAATTATACTATTTAATAATATACCACTGGAATACGTAAGCAACTACATCTATCTTGGTAAACAAATATCATTTAAAACTGACAACAACTTAGACGAAGTAAACAGACGGAGGGAGAGGTAGCGTTAAAATTATCAAATATCACCAAGAGGTAATGAGGGGGTTTAAATGTGGGTAAAATATGATCACGTGATTTCTGGATGAGCTCTCACGGGTTTACTCACTAAATTATTCTTATGACAAACATGATCTAAATTAGTCTAAATACCTAGTACTTAAAGTACATGTACCTAATACTTAGATAATTTATTTAAATGATATTATGTACCCACTAAGGTGCTTAAGAAAAACTATTGGTGCATTCCGGTAATTCTAACTGGAAAAACGGGATATTTCCGAAAATTTATTATAAAATGGAATAAAAGTGATGTTTGAAACTATCTGACACTCGGGAATTATCCGAAAACTTACACCTAAGAATCTTGAAGCAAATCAAATTATTTTGTTCAATATTTTTTGATTTGCAATTTTTAAGTAAAAAAAGTAATAAAGTAAGTAGTAAAGTAAGTGCAAGCACGTACTGCGCATGCCCTTAGAGTATGGTCAACGGCGCCTAGCCGTTTCAAATTCAGAGATTGCATATACATGAGAAAATTTGTCAAGTTCCGCCGTGACCGGGTGGTCTAGTGGTCAGGACGTCAGCCGCGAAAGCTGAAGACGCCAGTTCAAATCTGGCCTCGGACACCGGAGGGTTTGGTCACTTTTTCTGAAGTATATGACATCTATTTTCAACTTACACCTAAGTTTTAGTTTTGTAAAAAATACGGTTACCGAAATTCGAGACATCTTATTGTTAAGTAGGTACCTACGTATTTCAGGCGCGAAACGCACGTGTTTAGTCTCGGTAGGTTTTGCTAATTATATACTTAGGTGCAGTCACCGGCAATAGTGTCTTCCTACACGAAGGCCGCAAAAATGTTTGGCGGGAAGATACTATTGCCGGTGACTGTACATATATCCAAACCGAGAATTTTGCATATTTATAAGTAGCAATATTAGTTAGCGAGGACGACACATTACTGTCTACAGCGGAAGCATTTATTATATAACTCTTTTTAAAGCCTCGAATGTAAGGAAATGTAATAATCAGTGATTATTATCTTAATTCATATGTCGGATGTCCCTCCTGGCCCAGTCGGTAGTGACCCTGCCTACGAAGCAGGAGGTCCCGGGTTCGAATCCTGGTCAGGGCATTTAGTGTTTATCACAGGTATTTATTCCTGAGTTATGGATGTTTTCTATGTATTTAAGTATTTATCCATATTTATCTATTATATATATTACCCATAACACAAGCCTTATTGAGCTTACTGTGGGACTAGGTCGGTTTGTGTAAGATTGTCCTATATTAAAAAAATGTCTTAACCATCGACAATAAGTAGATTAACCAGAAACCATAATGATTAATTTCATTTTATTAAATAAATGTCACTAAAGGATAGACATTTCGATTAAGAATCAAGATGTGAGTGTTTGACGGCCTTAAATAACCTGTTGAACAGAGATGACTTACAATTAAATAATTATTCCAAATATGCTCATGTCATGTAGGTACTCTTGCATTTATACTTAAGTAGGTATATTTTAGTCAAACTAGCTTTATACGTGCCTATATAAGGGTTCCTTTATTTTGTTTCTATTGAAATGAGGACGCGCGGAACTCTACTCAAAGTTGGATCTGTATTTTTTCATATTTTCTATGAAAGTGTTGTTACTTAATTATAGGCTAATATTTAACATTAGGTAATAAGTTGTATATAAAATATAAGCAATATTAATATTTGACCCTTTGACCGCCAAAGACGTCAAATCACGCGCACGGAAAGCCGTGCCCTCAGCGCCGGCACGTGATATCACGTCCAAAATACTTATAACCATTTTGCCGTGCGCACTGGCGCTGAGGGCACTTGGCGGTCAAAGGGTCAAAAATGCGGGTGCACGACACCTACCTTTACAGGACACCTACTCTAAAAATTGAATAAGATTGTCCACCAATAATTATTAAAGTACATATGAACCGTTGCTATAACAAAGAATCTGTAATTTAAATAACTTGGAAGAGTAATAAAAACAGTTTTATACCATTGTGTTTGGAATTAAATCTACGGCCCTCTGATAAGAGGAGGAAGAGGAGATATCCTATGCTCCAATTTGTATACATACCTACTATTCTAAAATGTACATATGTCATATATAATACAGCTAAGAAATCCGCAATATCGGAGAATGAGCGTTCGAGTCTCTTTTTTGGCGATTTTTCGACTCCCACCTATGTTGAGATTCCAAGAAACGTTTCACGTAGATAATGCGCTAGAGCGTGGTGTTAAAGGTTTATCTAACGCCACTATTAGCGTCATATTCAGGGCCCGGAATTAGGTGAGCTAAAATACCTAAAGTTCGCGAGAGGACATAATATAGAGTGGTTACAACCGGATGGAAATAATATTTTATTTGGATTCCGGGTATTCGATGTTTATTCGGGGACTTGTCGTAATATTGAACGTGATATGTTTTGATTACAGTGCAGCATGTTTAATGTTAGTTTTTAGTAAAAAGGGCTAGACAAAAGAAGGTATGTATAAGATAAGATAAGAAGTCGTTGTAAGACGAATAATATGGGTTTCCCTACACATTGTTTATTAATGCATTACGACTATTACTTGCAGTGCCCGGATGAATATCGAATACCCGGAATCCAAATAAAATATTATTTTCATCCGGTTGTAACCACTCTATATTATGTCCTCTCGCGAACTTTAGGTATTTTAGCTCACCTAATTCCGGGCCCTGGTCATATTACAAATGTTATTATTTTAGTCATTTCCAGTGATAGGATGGCTGCGCTTTTATCGTCCATTCAACATTCACTCTTGAACTTTAAAAATATACCATCATATGTAGGTGCGTTATGTAGACTAGGATAGTAAAAAGGTAACTTTTAATAAAAAAAAAACTTCGTTTAAATTTAGGCAAAGCCGACTTTAATAAACGCAATGTAATAAAAAAATAAGCATCTAATAATTGAAGATTTTTCATTAAAATAATATTAAATATTGCTACCAAATAATATGCCAGTCACATCACATAATGTTTCTTAAATATCTCAAACAATAATTGTAATTATTTATTTATAAGGTAAGTTGGGGTAAGAGGAATATAGGGGCAAAAGAAACACTTGTAGGAATTGTTCCACGTTTCACTTGCCCCAGGCAAAATAATTATATTCCTCTTAGCCCCCAAAACAACTTACATTTGTAATCAAAATTCAAAGTTATATACTAGGTCAAGTGGAGTAAGAGGAATACTGATGTAGGGGAAACACTTATATGGAATTTTTATAGCGTTTACTTTTTTCAGGAAAAAATAAACCATATTTGCCTTACCCCACCCGACCTTAGTTTAGTAACACCGGGCTCGATTTAGTATTAAGATACTAATACCTATTTGTAACACTCAACACTGATAATACTCACATGTAAACGTGCATTCATAATCGTGCCATTCGTGCCCTATTTTTAAATTTGGTAAATATCCCATAAGTTTGGAACTCCTTTTATGAACATCGCCAAAGGCGTATATAAACTAATGTTGGTCGAATCGCAACTATGAATAAAAAGCGCTTTTTAGATACACTTATGTTTATAAATGCAACAATGGCTAAATATACAATAAAAAGGTATAATAATATGTAGAAAGAGTAACTTACATAACTATAGTCATAGTTATTTACTTAAAATATTACATGTCAAATTACATTACATTGGTACTTATTGGTACTTTTATTTAAACGTAATAATACATATTTTATATTTCTCTATAGTCTCCTTATATATTGTTATATGTATTTATATAAAGGCGCAGGAAATGGACGCAATGAATGACTTTCATTTCAGTAAAAGTACCATTTTAATGTTATTTCAGGTAATTTAGTTAGATGCCATTTAAGTACATGAATATTAAGATAGACACCTCCACAAAAATATGAAAGTGAAAGTAATTGATAGTCTTCAGCAGCAAAGATGGTATGTAAAGTTCGTCATTTTTACCCGGCTGCATGACAACAAAAATCAGGTTATATTGTTGACTCATAACTATATGTGTTGTATTATTAACCCTTTGACCGCCAAGCATAGAGGACGGAAAATCTTGCCCTCAGCGCTAGCGCGCGTGCCAACTCGCTTATATAGACTTGACATCACGTGCTGGCGTTGAGGGCACGACTTTCCGTACGCGTGATTTGACGTCTTTGGCGGTCAAAAGGTTAATTCCTTTGAAAGTTTATACCAAGGTTGTTATTTTTAATTATTTACTCCTGTATATCGAATATATGGATGCGTCAGAAAACGTAGATACTTATACACAGATGGGGTTAAAAATTATTAAACTTTACTTTATATTTTAAAAATCCTTGGGTAAAATATATAAGAACATCATAAATTCTATGGCAGTATAAGTTTTAAATCACTTTGTAGAGATAGAAGGTATTTTCCAAATCGAGGAGAATATTTTGACTAGCTAAAACCAACATAATTAAAAATAAACTGAAATAAAACAATTAAAAACGGATTTTATCGCGTGTATTGAGTTTAAAGTTCCTCAGTCGACCCGTTGACCACGAACGCTGTAAAGTGTTTGAAACGTCGGGATGTAATTTAAACTCAATACACGCGATAAAATCCGTTTTTAATTGTTTTATTTCATGAATAACTATCGCGGCAACCGAAGACAATATTATAAAAAATAAACTATTTGTAAATTATTGTTTAATTGTAAAATATGCCAAATGGAATTTCTTTATATAAGAAATATATATATAATATAATTTGAATACATCAACTAATAGAAATATTCTGTGACAACTCCGCTTTTACCATTATCTCCCGACTATCTCTCTCCTTGTACATATTACTCACGAGTGTAAAAAAAACAAAAATTAAGATCATCCTAGTTACTGTGTACTGCCAAACATTATTGGTCGAAGCCATCTTAATTCTTAAATAAGTACACAGTTATATATTATATCAAAAGATAATAATATATTTGTAATAAATAAGACTTAAGTAAATAAATACAACTTTAATAAAAGCACATATTTATAAGTGTAACGTCGCATCCAGTCTTCTAAACACGCATTCAGTGCTTACTATTAGTAATATTACTCTATGTAGTTTATCTTACTTATTACTTATCAATATAATTGCTATAAGTATTATAATCCCATCAGAATCAGACCACGCGATATTTAAGACGATTGTCGCCGGAGTGTCCTTGAGAGTTTGGGCGCTCTCTACCCGCGCCACCCGCGTACCCTTCTCATTGCGATCGTGCGTAAATCCGCCGCGATGCACAGCAATAATGTTCAAAGAATATGACTTTACTCAGAGGCGCGCGGGCAGATTTATAATAATCATACTTAATCCTTTTGTGGATGTTTTGTGATTTGAATACTGTGATTAAGTACGACGGTGACATTTTTTAGGAATGCTACTAAATAAGATAAGTAATAACGATCTCGCTTAGTAGATTTTTATGTAAAAAAATGAAAACCTAGATTTTTAATTTGAAGTACAGTGAGCGGCAAAATATTTATGAATTTACGATATATGGTTAAAAATATTCCGCATATCAGAAAAAAATAAAAAAATACTGACTAGTACAGCAAAAAAAACTGAACGCACATCAAAGCGGTGTTTTCATGTGAATTTGGATTTTTTTTTGCTGTGCAACTGAGCTTAATAAATGGTAATTTTTTTGTTGCGATTTTAAATATTAACCGTAAAAAATCACTTAATTACGATAAATTAACAAAACTAAGCCTGTTGCGAGTTGCGAGTTGCGAATAGTAAAAATGCACATGTAAGGAGCGGTATTTGTGCACGAAATCGTCATACAAATGAGAGCTGTAAGCCCATTAAATTTAGATCTTTAAAATATAACACAGCGCAAACACTTCTTAGGGTTCCATAGCCAAAATGGTAAAAACGGAACCCTTAAAAGTTTTTTGAAACATGTCCGTCTGTCCGTCCGTATGTCACAGCCATTTTTATTATAAAACATATATTACTGAAATTTTATCTAGAGGTCTGTTTCATGTGCCGCTACTTAGTTTTCTGGCTAAATTGCTAAAAAAATCTTTTAGGTGAGGCACTCCAAACATACATATGCCAAACTAAATGTCAAAAATATTTTTTTTGTAAATATGAACATGTTGTACGATACGGCTTTAAAAATTAACTTTTTTATTAAGTCAATATTTTCAGAAATAATTGCTTCGAAAGTCTAAATATAATAGCCCCCATATAACTTAATCCGTAAGTCTAAAAAATATGAAAAAATACCAAGAAGGCTTAGTACTTAATTTTCTACGAAAATTATTTCACATATTATCGGTTCATCCATTTTTGAGTTATCTCCAAGAAACTACTTTCTACGGAACCTTACATTATACATGGTCCGATACAAACTTGGCCGGTCTTTTAAAGATATTTGATAGGTAGTATTAACCCTTAGTAGTAATTTATTTATTCACTTGTGTTGATAATGATAATTAATATAAAATTTGCATTTCACCGACATAGTAAAGTTTTTTTTAGGTTAGTTAACGCGCATGTGAATCTTTTGGGGTTGCAGGCGTCCATAGGCTTTATAACTGCTTTCAATCAGGCGGGTCGTATGCTTGTTTGCCAGCGTCGTGGTATAAAAAAAGCTTTTTTTCCTTTATTCTTACATACATTGAACTCTTAAATATCAGCAATTTTTTATTAGATTCTCAATCAGGCTTTGCTCAGTGATAGTTAGTAGACTGAAATTTGGTATGAGTAATTATGTGTTTTAATTACGCCTACACAGTGGTAAAACAATAAGTATCTGAAACCCATTGTTGGATAGGTCTTTCAAGAAGAATATGCCTTAAACAACTTTTGGATAAAACGAATACTTTCGTAAATAATAGCTTCGAAAGTTAAAATCCTCTTTGATTTTTGAACCGTGGGTCCAAAAAAATTGGGAAAATTCCTGTAAGTGAGGCCATTGAAATACTTATCACGTATTTTCAATAAAAACTATATGGAATAAAATCGGTTGAGCCGTTTTTGAGTTATGCCTATAGTAAAATAACGTAAGTGCCACAATTTTTTTCTTTATAGACTACCTTTTGAATGGATGTATTGTAACAGGCCGGCAACTACGGATCCCTACACTGAGCATAGCCCGATATTCTCTTGGCCGGTTTATCTGCAATCCTTTGCAGTTTACTTCGCAATTTCTAGATTTGAGAAATTAGCATAAAGTATAACATTAAAGATTGTGTTTAATCTTAAAATAAAACGCATATTACATACGTTTAGAACACGGTATTCTTAAATAAATATGTTTAAATAAATTCGGTTCTTTGGAGTTTTTTATTAAATTAATTATTAGTCTATTGTATTGCAGTACTAGCAGATTTCCGCAACTCGACGACTAATGCCTATTTTGCGTGATGCATGCGTCTACTAAAATATAATAATTTTAGTTTACTTACATGACCAAATTTGTTTTCAGAGCAATGTGAGATTCATGATTTTTGTTTTTTCTCCATTTTTATTTCATTTGTTTTTTACTTGTATTATAATCTAAATAAAATACACTTTTTATACGAACGTACATAAACATGCATACGAGTACATTATCTTAAAAGATAAAACGTCTATACATTATTGATTCCGGGAAGACACGTTATATCCGCACCGCATGAACCCTCTGCAGTTATTTAGTCTTTAGGCACAGTAAGTCCGATATTATTGCTCACGGGCCAAGCACAAGTATATGTAGTACAAGGGAAGCACGGAGCGACGAGCGACACAGCCTCCTCGTCTCAAAGCTAGCTCACGACTGCCAGCAACGCAGTTTTCGAGCTAATAACGCACGAAATGTGGAATTATGATCAAGTTGTTTAAGAAAATTTAATCAATTTAAATATCCTACGTTGAGTTTGTAGTGTTCTGTAGTACATATTTTTTAGTTCAACAATATTTTAAATCGAATGAGCCGTTCAGTAGATATAAGCAAAATTAACCGTAAAACGACATTTCGTTACATTTAAATAACGGAGAAACTATACGTTACACGAGTTATTCAAACGTTGACAATGTTGTACATGAAATGGTAATGAACATATATTTTTTTCATAATTTTTGAATGACCCGTTATTGAGATATATCCCTTAGAAAGTAACAGTTTTCGGCCACAATCAGCGCCTAGCGCCTTAATATGTAATTTTAGAACGTGTTATTATAATTATTATACTTACTTATAGTAGGTAATTCTTACTAACATACAGTACTCATAGTACAGTAGATACTAATCGTAGTGTAAATTGCTGTCTTATTTCTTGGCACTTGTAATTGTAATATTTGCAAGGGGTAAATTAAATAATTATACGACTGCGATAAAAAATCCTAACTCGAATTTGATACTGGGGTAAGAGAAACACATTGAATTAAGAATGATTCATCTTTCCTAGTAGACTTTATACATCCTGCCCGGTAAATAACGGATAACGTAACCACCGACAGCCATAGGCTGGTACAGGAAGTTTACTAATAGGTTTAGTAAAAATCCTCTGGTTTTCGAGATAATCGCACTTTTCGTTTTTCTTCAGTATTGGTACCTCATTATTCCATAATGAATATGAATAGCAATAGCTTTTTTTAAAGGATGTTGATGGTAAGTGTTATACCATTTTAGAATAAGTATTGGATTAAACAATTTTTAAAACAATTGGCCACTCGGGTCTTCATAACAATTTTTAACTCGATCAAAGCGATTTCTTCAAAACTGGTAGCTCATTAATTACCGCTTGATTGCTATATTATTAAACTTATTAGTACATTTTCTGGACCAGCCTAAGGTGCCTGTCGGTGGTTAAAAGGTTATCCATTATTTACCGGGCCAAAATATATAACAATGCGGCCTTTAATGTAGGTCTGATTGTGATGGGATCATAAATACTATAGCATGTATAGCTTAACCTTTACAACAGAACAACTCTTGAAGCACAACGTACATATATAGCAAATAATCGACCGAGTCTTAAAATTATTAATTACTTAACATCGTAATAGAATAGGGTATGCTCCCGGTACTCATTTTCTATACAAATCTAGAACCGAAACCGGGAATTCCCGATCTTTCGTAATACAAAAGCGGAGCATTCCGTACATCGTAAGTGCCCTTGTCTACGAGGATATATAAAACAAGACCACGAAGAAAATCTGTCGAACTCACTATAAAATTGGCTTTCCCTTTTTTATACAGTATCATCGAAAGAGGCACATAATGAGCACTGTCATATAATGTTGAACAAAATGCTATACAATATATAGGTGATAATTATATAATAGCTTTATTGGCATCTATATTTGTCTCACTCATATGTTATTAATTACGGTATCAATAAATAAAAATACTAGGGAGCGGTGGCAAAAAGTTGTAAATTGGTAAAAATGCAAAATAAAAAGCAATAGGAATGAACATACCCGTACATATTGTAAATGCTTAACAATTGTTAGTTATTGTGACGATTCTCATCACATTTTGCTTCAATCTAAAAATAAATGTTTTATTTTAGACTTAGTACTTGACTGTATTTACTGTATTTTATATTATTAATTAAAAAAAGTTTTAAAACGTATAAACTATCGTTTTAGACTTCATAACCTTATCTTACAGATGAACTCAAAGCAAAGCAGTTATCTTACACATAATAATGTATATCCCCTGATAACTACTGATGTGACATTACCAGTTCAGACAAAATTGCCAAATTAAGTAAAGGGTTCATTGTGTGCATTTTGTACTTGATTATAATATAATAACAGTATTTAAGTAAGTAAATCGCCTGGCACATACATCTATAACATGTGCAACAAACGAGAGAAACAATATGCCTAATAAACAGTGATCGGATTTTAGGGTGCAATATGGGTTTTTTTAACTCAAAAATTATGCTAATTTTTTTTTTTTTTTTTTTTTAATACCACGACGGTGGCAAACAAGCATACGGCCCGCCTGGTGGTAAGCAGTTACCGTAGCCTATGGACGCCTGCAACCCCAGAGGATTTACATGCGCGTTGCCTACCCTTTAGGAACCTATACACTCCTTTTTTGAAGAACCTCATACTGTAGCCCACTGGGAAAACCTCGGCAGGGAGTTCATTCCACAGCCGCAGCGTTCGTGGGAGGAAATTCCTCTTAAATCGTACTGTGCGCGACCCATTGGGCTCCAGGGTGTGGGGATGAACACCAGTATGATATATATGATTTTAGGACCCACGCTGTTTAATTTAGTTACATCAAATACATCTCAATAACATTTTAACGTTTTAACAACTGTATTCGCATAATAAGTGTATGTAATCCGCTGTGTTGCACCGTAAAATACAATCACTGCTAATAAAACATCCAATTCAAAACAATAGTACTCGGTAAACAAAATTTGGCTTACCTGTTGTTAGATTCATCTTCGTAAAGACACAATGTGCTCGTATATTTTTTCGACGTGTACCCATTGTACCCAATGAGAATAAAAATCCAGACTACATATAATCGGTTTCAAATGTTGGAACCAAACAAAAGCTTACCTTTTTTGTTTATAGTGTATCGATAAAAAATTAATTGTTTTTCGTTCAAGAAAACGATTGTAAAGCTATCTGCGCGTGGATTTGCGCGTGTATGCTCGTTACATTTTTGACTCGTTGATTTTTGGCCCAGTGTCTGTGTGTTGTCCCTCTCACTGGTGACTAGTGCCCACGCGTGGTCTAGTAAGTCATGTTAACCCTCTTGAGTAATCTAGTAAGCCTTGTTGGGGCCCTCCATATCGTCAGCGCTGCGCAGCATCAGGTAGTAGCTGTGCACACACAGGATGCAGTATGCCAGGAAACCTGCGATTGAAAATATATTTATATATACACGATAGAAACTGATTGATTGACCTTAATGCATAAATAAACCTCTTTTTAACTCACTTAAAAATGTAAAAAAGAGGAGGTTCACAATTCAGCTGTATGTTTGTTAATTTATGTTTTATCTGATTCTTATAAATACAACTGTAAATGTCACAGATAAGGACAAAGTTCAGATAAGGATAAGGCACGGGTAAAGCTCATTAATAAGCTAATCATGAATATGAGTTGGTTGTTTGGATAGACATTTAAATATTAGCACACCTAAAACCTTTACGTTTTTCTTTAACATTTTCAAAGGCTAAAAGCACCTATACGCGCTGCTGCAAACAATAATTCTGTTGAAGATATAAAGAAGCTCCATCGACATAATTCCACGAGTTTCAAATATTTTTTTATAGGATATTAAGTAGGAGCTCAAGTAAACGCTACTATTAGATACTCACCGAACAAGAGCGTGGCCTCCAGGAAGGCGAGGAACACGTCGGAGCCCGAGTTGCTCAGGCCACGCAGCGCCGCGGTTATGACGATGTACAGGAGCGCACAAATGTACAGAATGCACATGATGTACACGTACACGCGGAGGATGGTCAGGTGTTTCTGGTGAAAAAAAAAATGTCAAATTATTCATCAAATAGGTGCTGCGCTATTTGCCGTCCAGAAGTCTTTTGATACCTGTTACAGTGTAACATTATTGTTCTTATGCTCCTTTTTACCTTAAAGGTTTGATTTGGAAACGAATTGAACACTAAAATTTTGTTCGTCAATATTCAAAGATTGCGCTAAACCTTTAGAAAAGGAATTCATGGCAATTGTTTGGCCACTGGAAAAAATTTAATGCCTCGGGAGATATTCGAATTATGCGAATGGAATATCACCCCAACTCATAACCTAGACTAAGCCGGCTGCAGCAAATATTCGACCATCAAGCGATTATACATTACACAGTGGTTTCGTTAGCAGACGGCTCTGTTAAGCACAGAACTAATTTAATTTCGGCTTTTAGTTTCCCTAAGACGCCACGGCGTACAGCAAAAATTGCACCGTGCCCGTGGTCAGAACGGCCCGGATCCTTTGACGAGAGCTCCCAAGCATCCACCAAGGTAAAACTTCGGCTCTCCGAGCGGAGCGTCGAACCCGCGCAGGCCGAGGGCCGGAGCGTCACACGAGAGGCGTGTCTCTACGGAAGTTGGAGCTTAAACTCAACCTCCATGTTCCTCTTCAACAATGTTCAAAAGGAGTAGAAATTGTCGTCCTCGTGGAAGGTGCCCTCGATCATGCTGAGCTCAGACAGTAAGATATACCTTCATCACGGCATAAAGCAGCGTCAGCGCCAGCAGCACGTGCACCGTGGTCAGCACGGCCGCGCCGATGGTGATCCTGTACCAGATGGAGTACAGGTGGTCGCCCTCGTCCTCCACAGTGCCCACGTAGGAGCCCGCGTCATGCGCCATGAGGGAGGTTACTACTAGAAGACAGCCCGAGGCGATCTGGAAGAGATGTCTGAAACTTATTGGTGAAGGATATCATGGCAAGAGTCAAGTGAGCTTCATGTGTTAGTCTACTTTTACGTCAACCAAAAAAACAAAGTTATTCTATACTCCGTCAGACTTCAATTGGTACGCAGAAAGGTGAGATTTTTCACATAATCGGCAGGTACATAGTTACAGTAAGCAGCAGAAATAGCGGACAAGTTTAAAATGAACATCACATGATTTTATTGTCAAAGAAAGTGTAAATAAGATTTTTTATCAATAATTATTTATTTCAGATAATTATATCCATTATTATAATATATAAGATTAAAATGACAGAATTAAAATTAAAGCTTCTTCTTGTACCATGTCGTCATCGGATATCGGCGACCATCTCTCGGAACTTATTCCTATCCTGTGCCATTCTGCTCGCATTATCGTGTAGCCCTATTTCTCCCCTGCTTCGAGGAACAAAGGAAATATAGGAGACTTATCATACTAGAAACCGGTATTTTTTTATTATTAAAAAAAAATTAAAATACGCTGCCACTTTTTTTGCATTGCAGTATCGTATTCCCCCATTAAAGAAGTGACTAATTATACATATCTCATCTAGAAGACTTATCGAACTAGGTTCAGTGTCGTGGGCTCTAGTCCTAATACATTAATAGCGTCATTTTATACTCGTATAGCGGTAAAAGAGTACATAACAGTACGACCAGAGTTTTTGCATCTGTACCTAATTCAAGTTTTTCGTCACCAAAAGTAGTTCTAAGTAAGTTATACTAGTGGCATACTTAAAACCTGTTGCTTCACAGATGATCTTGTGAATAACAAGTTTTAACATTGAACCATATCGCAAGGTCTTTCAAGAAATGCTATTTATAACAGAGTTTAATCATTCCTGGTTTTATCGACCACGCAGCTCGAACGTCGGTGGGAAATCCTCAGGATCCAAAACAACACACTAGACGTCATCGAACGTAATTTTCTTTAGAATGTGCTTTTATCATCCTTATGTTTAGTTGAGAGGATGCGTTGCAAGTTGCGAGGAATGTTGTTTCTTAAGCACCAAAGCCACCAGAACCAATCAATAGAACCAATAGAATGGCCTCCTAGCCTAGTCGGTAGTGGAACGGCCTAGCCTATGAGGCAGGAGGTCCCGGGTTCGAATCCTGGTCAGGGCGTTTATTTGTGTGTTTATCAATCACGGGTATTTATTCCTGAGATATGGATGTTTTCGATGTTATTTATCTTTATCTATCTATTATATATATCGTCGTCTAGTACCCACAACAAGCCTTATTGAGTTTACTGTGGGACTAGGTTGATTTGTGTAAGATTGTCCTATTAGTATTTATTTATTTATAATAGAATCACTTTATTTGTTTATCCTCGCACAGCGTAGCTCTAGGATTGGTTCTTAACAAACACATTCCTCGCAACGCATCCTCGCTCATCTCTGGTGGAAACGCAGCCTAATTTGGTCATTCGTGACATCCCTAGTTGCCACAGTTGAAGGCAAGGGCAATGTCAGGCATCTTTTATAGACGGAGAGCTAGTCACGTGAGATATGACACAATAATTAGAGCAACGAAACCCCTCTTCAGCCAGTTTGCTACTATGCTTATTTCTAGATCTGGACATCTGGCAGCTGTAAAGTGATGGAGGCCAAATAATGCAAACCACTTCAAGAAAACTAATCCTAGAGTTCTGGGTTTGATGCAATATTATGAGAAATTATATAAATAATTAGATTATATCATTGCCAAAAGTTTGTGTTGGGGGAAAGTAGTGTGTAATGTATAGTTTGTCGCCTTCTGTTTTTGTTTCCATAATAATACGCAATGTTTATTGTTCTAATGTTTAAAATATAGGCCCATGTCCTTTATAACTGAGACAACTTCGGCAGTTTTTACCTATTTAGAAAACGGATTTTCAGTCAGGCGAGCGGGTGGTAAATACGGTTTTACAGCTTGACGGCTAGCAGTTTTATATACACCATAAAATTATTCTGCAATTTGCAGTCGCTTTTATCCGTAATTCCGATGCGGATAATTATGATATGATGGTTTTCGTTAAGGAGCAACCACCAGAATTATGAATACTGACGTGAAAAATATCACGTCAGTATTCATAAGTCATAATTCATTTATTGCGTCATAATCATGTGTTACATAAGGTCTTACAAAAAAGCTTACTGCTAACGTTCACATGAACCCTGTTAGGGTATAGCAATGTTCATTCTTACTAAACTAGTACTTAGGTAACTAATGTATCTAACGATATTTCATTTATCATGCAATATAGGTATTATAATGTGTTTCGTGGGGTTAAGCCGTGTGTGTAGATATGGAGGCAAAAACTAAAGCTTGTGTGCTATTATTTTGGCAATTGGTTTTAAAAATAAAGGATTAAAAGAAAGTAGTGGACTATTAAACATTGGCTGCGACAAAAAGAAACACACACACATTTGAATCTATTGGCTGAAATTAAACTGTATTATGACATAGAAATTGCGAAAATAATACGCAAGTGTAGGTATAAGACCGGGAGGTCTGTTCTCACCAGGTGTAGGAAACCGACGGCTTTAGCTCCGCTCTCCAGCCCCATGCCCCAGCAGAACGACGTGATGTGAGGTAGACCCATGGCCTCTTCTTTATACTAAGTGAAGATATAAGACCGGGAGGTCTGTACTCACCAGGTGTAGGAAACCGACGGCTTTAGCTCCGCTCTCCAGCCCCATGCACCAGCAGAACGACGTGATGTGAGGTAGACCCATGGCCTCTTCTTTATACTAAGTGAAGGTATAAGACCGGGAGGTCTGTACTCACCAGGTGTAGGAAACCGACGGCTTTAGCTCCGCTCTCCAGCCCCATGCACCAGCAGAACGACGTGATGTGAGGTAGACCCATGGCCTCTTCTTTATACTAAGTGAAGGTATAAGACCGGGAGGTCTGTACTCACCAGGTGTAGGAAACCGACGGCTTTAGCTCCGCTCTCCAGCCCCATGCACCAGCAGAACGACGTGATGTGAGGTAGACCCATGGCCTCTTCTTTATACTAAGTGAAGGTGTAAGACCGGGAGGTTTGTACTCACCAGGTGTAGGAAACCGACGGCTTTAGCTCCGCTCTCCAGCCCCATGCACCAACAGAACGACGTGATGTGAGGTAGACCCATGGCCTCTTCTTTATACTAAGTGAAGGTGTAAGACCGGGAGGTTTGTACTCACCAGGTGTAGGAAACCAACGGCTTTAGCTCCGCTCTCCAGCCCCATGCACCAGCAGAACGACGTGATGTGAGGTAGACCCATGACCTCTTCTTTATACTACACAAGTGAAGATATAAGACCGGGAGGTCTGTACTCACCAGGTGTAGGAAACCGACGGCTTTAGCTCCGCTCTCCAGCCCCATGCCCCAGCAGAACGACGTGATGTGAGGTAGACCCATGTCCTCTTCTTTATACTACACAAGTGAAGGTATAAGACCGGGAGGTCTGTACTTACCAGGTGTAGGAAACCGACGGCTTTAGCTCCACTCTCCAGCCCCATGCACCAGCAGAACGACGTGATGTGAGGTAGACCCATGGCCTCTTCTTTAGTAGCCCTGCAACACAACACCATTAAGTGTTAGATTCAATCGTTGAGGTCAAAAATCCTTTTCACACCACCTATTCGTATACGGGCTCTTTTTCCCTGCTAGGAGGTAACAAAGTAGCACTTTTCTGTTCTAGGGGGCGTCCATTAATCGCGTCATATTGTATAGGGGGGGTAGGGGGTCAAGAAAAAATCACCAATGATCACCACAGGGGGGAGGGGGGTCTGGACACATATCACGTGTAATTTTTTTGTTCCTTGTGCTATACTGTATTGTGGTCCATAAAATAAAAACTATCAACTTTTAAATGAATCAATCTGTCAAAAGCAGAGTAAAATTGCACTAGCACTATGATTTTAAATAATTTTTAATAGCATTTGACATATTATTTTTTGAAGTAAAACTTACTTAAAAAACTTGTGTCCCCCCTGTGACTTTTGAACCGGAGATAAAAAAAAATGTAAAAAATTGAGAACATTATCGGTTTAGGAATTAGTGAGTTATCTCCTAAAAACTCATTTCATACGCAGATACGACCTTTTGATATTAGTTTTTCGATAGTAGGTACGAAACCGCGTGGTCCGACACGCACTTGGCCGGTTTTTTTCTATTAAAGATTATTTTATTTTATTTATTTATGTATACATGTAGTTTCATTTTTTAGGGTTCCGTACCTCGAAAGGAAAAAACGGAACCCTTATAGGATCACTTTGTTGTCCGTCTGTCTGTCTGTCTGTCTGTCTGTCTGTCAAGACCATTTTTCTCACGAACGCGTCGAGGTATCAAGCTGAAATTTATATCAAATACTCAAGTCTATTGTCCCTTGGAGCTGTGACAAAATCCAACTTAAAAGCCAACGCAATCAAAAGATACAGTCGTTTATGCTGCAAATTTTAGAGTTTTTCGGCACTCGCAAAACCTACGGGGTACTTCCTGTGAACTCAGAAACTTGAAATTTGGCACGAAGCAACGTCATATAGCATAGACAATGGAAAAATTACAAAAAGTAGAAATTTTTAGTAAAATCATACAAAAAAAATATTTTTAAATTTTTTTACTTACTACCTTTTTCCTCGTAAACACGTGGAGGTATTAAATTGAAATTCATGTCAAATACTAAGGGCTATAGGACCTTTTAGATGTAGCAAAACCAAACTTTTATGTCAACGCAATCAAAAGAAATAGCAATTTAAGTCGCATATTTTGAAACTGAGTACTCGCAAGAAACTCAAAACCTAAAGGGTACTTCCCGTAAACTCAGAAACTTGAAACTTGGCACGAAGAAACTTCATATAGCACAGACAAAGGAAAAATTACGAAAAGTAGACATTTTTAGTAAAATCTTACAAAAAATATTTTTTTTAATTTTAATCTTACTACCTTTTTCCTCGTAAACGCGTGGAGGTATTAAATTGAAATTCATGTCAAATACTCAGGGCTATAGGGCCTTTCAGATGTAGCAAAACCAAACTTTTATGTCAACGCAATCAAAAGAAATAGCAATTTAAGTCGCATATTTTGAAACTGAGTACTCGCAAGAAACTCAAAACCTAAAGGGTACTTCCCGTAAACTCAGAAACTTGAAACTTGGCACGAAGAAATTTCATATAGCACAGACAAAGGAAAAATTACGAAAAGTAGACATTTTCAGTAAAATCATACAAAAAATATTTTTTTAAATTTTAAACCTACTACCTTTTTCCTCGTAAACGTGTAGAGGTATTAAATTGAATTTAGTAATAAACATACTACAACTTTTGCTTGTTATATGTTTGTACGGAACCCTCGGTGCACGAGTCCGACTCGCACTTGGCCGGTTTTTTTTTACCCTTTACGTGTACGTACGTTACGTAAGTAGGTTCACGTGTTAGAAAACTGTACTTAATTTAGTTAGAAAAAAATTACACGTCATAGGGGGGGGAGGGGTCCTGAAAATATCACCAAAGATCACCATGGGGGAGGGGGGGTCTAAAACAAGCCAAAAACGTATGACGCGATTAATGGACGCCCCCCCTAGGACGGACCCGGGGTATGTCCTTAAACTACGTCCGGACTTGGGTATGTCCTTAAACTATGCCAAAAAGAGAGGTATGGGCACTGCGAATGGCATCTCGCTTAGTGTGGTAGGGCACGTTCAGTGAATGTCATCTCGCTCAAATCTGGAGCAGAGCCCGACTGGGGAAGTACCTCCACCTTACAGAAAACCACAGCCAAATAGCACTAGACCCTACTCATAGTGTTGTGTTCCTGCTGGTGAGTAAGGTTGCCAAAGAGCTCAAAGAGGACCCAGTGTGTTGACGATGAGGGACCCTCTTGTTCCTTTAGCCGTCAACACAGTGAATCCTTCTTTTTGTAAAGGGTCGGCAACGCGCATGTGACTCCTGTGGAGTTACAGGCGTCCATAGGTTACGGTAGCTGCTTACCATCAGGTAGGCCGTATGCTTGTTTGCCACCGTCGTGGTATTAAAAAAAAAAAAAAAAAAATTCGGTTTTTTCAGCCAGTCCGTCATTATAAAATTTCTTATTAAATTAAGCACACTAAGCACATATACAGTTAAAATATACGAGTCAACAATAACATTTTTTGTTTAACTGTAAAGTGGTGTGAAAAGCAGTATGTCGTTTCATATATATACGAGTACTGTATAGTTGTGGCAGTCTCGAGAACGTTCCCCGTTTTGTATAGAGAACGTTCTCGCTTGAGAATATTCCCCATACAAATCGGAGAACGTTGTCGAGAAAGTACAACTCTAGTCACATAGGAGCAAAACTATTTTCACCTTGGGCGTTAACACGTGAATCCCTCACTACGCCCAGGACTCTACTTTAGGATATCTCGCTACGCTCGGGATTCTATAATATACTCCATAGCTTCGTTTGGGATTCAATGCACGCCCTCGCCGTAAATACTTCATTCTACTCCCTAGAGGAGGGAGAATGATGGCAAGCATGCTGAGTCAGCGCCAATTCTATACCACAACACATGCCCCTTGACCATGTTAGCTATACGAGGGTGACACTGAAAATTATTAGAACTGGCCACTTGTAACTATAAAATAAAATAAAATAAACTAAATTTGAAAATGGAACTCTTTGATAATATTATTGTTTTTTTCTACTCCTGTACTTTTATCTGTCATTTATACATTCGTCAACACCTTTATAAGAACATAGATAATACACTCGATGAAAAGTCTATCTAGTCTATTCCCCAAAATAACACTTGTTCTATAAAAGCGCCAAAATAGTATCGCGTAATCGCGTGCAAACACGACTATTAATATAAAATAAATTACTGCCAACCTAACAAACCTAAATAAACGCAGCGTTTTTAGAAAAAAAAAACTTTAAAAAAGAAAAAATTAAAAGAACCACAGACCTACTTCGTAGTTTTTTACGATTCCCGTTCGTTTATTGGGGCAAATTGCAAACTTTGAAAGTAATTTAGGTATTTTTACTAATCTCTGTAGCTCTTTAATAATTGGTCAAATAACGACGGCGTGTATTTGTGTTAGTAATGTTACTATTATTGAAAAATAGTGTTTTAAAAGGTAAAACTTAAATGATTGTTGATTATGTTGACAAAATAACTGCGATATCCATGAACTTTTCAATTTCGCATTTTATGTAAAAGTAAGTGTATTCGTAGAAAAAGTATTGTATGCAACGTCGTATAAGTAGGTAAAAAAATGTTCGTGGCGTTTTTCTTAACAATTTTCGCCTACGGCTCAAATTGTTACCCACGCCACTCACCTTTTTTGACCCCTCTTATACAACTGTTGCATAAACTACTATTATTCCATTCATTTGTCATTTGTTTTACGATTTGGCGGCAAATTAAAAATTGTCTGTTACGTTGGCATGAATTTAACGCGAGAAAATTTTCGTGCAATGATTTTTTATGACTTTCGATGTCATTTAAGTCAACAAGAAAGTTATGATAGACTTTGATTGGCCTTTCACAATGAAACCCCATCTCGTGCCACTGTTTGCAACTGGTTTAATGAATTTAAACGTGGTCGCACTAATCTTACCGATGATTTGCGTGAGGTACGGCCTTCTACGGCGACGAGACGACTGAAGATTCAAAAGAATTTCACTAAATCTGATAAGTGATAAACTACGAGTAAGAGACAATTTTTCATTGTTTAACTTTTAATATAAATTTCACATTTTGTTTTTTTAAAGCAAGTTTTTATTGATAGGAAACTCACTGGTTAGCGTCCACCGCCATCGTCGAAGGTGCACTGCAGTGTATCTGCATCAGGGCAATTATCTAGACAGTGTTACCTATCATGTAGGCTACATGCATACAAATAATACGCGATTGCACAAAAAGATGCAGACCCTTCGAAGCGATCTGTCTCGAGTCTTAAACAGACCGGGGTCAAGTAACGAGCGGTTGGCCATCTTTTTTTTATGCATTAAGGGATTGATGAGCGATTGGCCCTATAGTCTCACCTGATGGAAAGTAAAGACAGGGCCTAAGATGGAGCTCAGACAGCCAAGCTGCTCTGCTGGCACGAGAATCTTTAGAGTCAAACTCAAAACTAGGCCAGAATTGCAAAAATAACCTTAATGCAGGCGCGGATACAGGGGCAATTGCCCCCCCCCCCCCTGAAACGCAAATCTCGTATACGGGGCCCATAGGTACGGACCGCGAGATTTTTTGTGAAGGAAAGTGCCCCCCCCCCCCTGAACGAAAGAGGTATGTGCCCCCCCCCCCCCCCTGAACGAAATCCTGGATCCGCACCTGCCTTAATGCGCTGGCTAACTCCAACAAAGTTACACTTAGATGGGTACCAGGGCACTCCGACATTGACGGAAACGCAGATGAACTTGCCAGAAAGGGCGCGGACACACCCCTGCTGGTCGGCCTATTCTCTGTTAAATAACTTGGACCACCTAGGGCGACATGTACAGTCAAGTGCAAAAATACGTATCGAAAAAATCGTCTCATAAATATGGTACTACGCACTTATTACAACGGAATAAGATACTATGGGACATATTTTTGAGTAAGATGAGTACACCCATATTTTTACACTTGACTGTACTGCAACCCGATAAGGTACAACACATTACAGCCCAAAGAATTTGGAAATTTCTAGATGCAACGGGAATTAGTAATGAAGTATAAAGGGCTGGGCTGCCACAATAGATCAAATCTGGTCGACGCGGCACATCGATAGCCCAATTATAATAAATAAGATGGAGCTCACCGGTTCAGTAATAGCCTATTCACTCTTGCTTTAAGGCTCCTTATTCCCTAAAAGGTCGAAAAACTCTATTAATGAAAAAAGCCGCATACAATGCTATTTATAAGATAGTTTGAAGTATTAGTAATACAAAAAAAAAATTTTGAACCATGTTTATTATTATTAAGTACCCAAAAATACGATTCTTACAAAAAGTGTCCTGTGAAGTGTGATTTAAGTGTCATTTTTAAAAATTCATAGTAATTTGAAATTTACTGCTATAGTATAGTTTTTTTTATCGTGATAGAAATATAGTTTAACTTTGCAATAGTAATATTTTTAGGGCAAAATATTCATAGGGTTTTCGTGGAAAAAATGAAATGTAACCGTGTTTTCATCAAAAAACTGGCATATAATCAGAAGGTATTTTGTCGATTATCCAAGATGAATCTTCGATTTTTATTTCCATGGCCGTCTCATACATGATATACTCAATTGAATTTAATTCAAATTAAATAAGAATTTTTACCCTTTTTTGCGTAATCTGAAAATGAACGGTACACCTAACTGGAAAATCCGGAAAGGCCTTCCAAGACAACCAATTTTTTTCGTATTTCACTCGTTAAAATGTAATATTTGCTCCGATGGCCGTCTAGATAAAGAAATGAACTATTATGTGCATCAATAGTTGATTTAAAAACACTTAGTATTTTCGCCATAGCCTTCGAAGAAAATGAAGCATTTCGTGAAATTCGCGCGTTTTGGGAATAAGGGCTCTTAAAGATACCGAGATCGTATTTGTCAAAAGGTCTTGGTTCATTATGTCATCGATCGACAAAATAACTTCTTGTGCTTTTTATTGTTGAGCCATACCAGTGCAGCGTTTTCTGGCAGGTTTAGTGAAATAATTTAAGTAATGTCACTACGATTAGAGGTAGATACATGTTGTTAAATGTGAACGAGTTTAGTGAAAGGTCTCACTTTGTCGGTACACAAAGAGGCTTCATACTTTCACTAATAGATATGTGTAGTTTTATTTAGGAAGTATCATATCGACAAAGCGGGACCTGTTTCCCTGCAAACACAAATTAGGAAATTGAGACCCCTAATTATCCGTGAATATTGTGGTCTTAAATTTACAACAGACATCGCAGGAGGGAGTGAATCACGAGTAAATCAACTGCATGTATTTTAATACTTGTTATTCTTATTACCAATTGGCGTATACGTCGGCGAACAGGTAAAAATAGACATAAACACTGCTCCTAAATATTTGTTCCCTCGGGAAAATCTGGGGAAAATATCTAAGAAAAACCCAAGAAGCGTTATACAAAACAGAGTATATCATGAGGTCTCTAAAGTAAACTAACATTAAAAAAGCTCAAGTAATCGACTGAGGGTCTTCTGAAGAAGATTCTAACAAGATCAATCACTTGTCTTTCATATTCAATTTAGGTACAATATATTCTGTGGTACTCCCACGTATCTAAATCTCTCTGACTTGGACCACAAGCAGCAACAATTAAGTACCGTTACTAAGGGAGCCACGAAGCTCAAGGTTGCTCGTCTCATTAAGAGAACTGGCTCCCGGCGTCCTGACCCGTCCCGTCCCGAGGCCACAGCAACCGCAACGGTAATCTACATGTATTGCGGCTCGGCTGACAAAGGACCCAACTCGCTGGGAAATTACTGTCACATTAGATCTTACGTACAAGTTAGTACTTAACTGAAGATTTTCTACCCAACATTGTATGGCTGCCTCATTGTCTTATCGGGTGCGTAGCGTAGCGAGACAGCAATAAGATAAGGTATAATATTTAGATAATTGGTGAGAAATACTCAATACTTAACAGAAAATAATCGAACGAGAGGAGCGAAAGCGAAGTGAAGTTCTTACAAACAACTTCGGCTACTGGGACGTCTCGGCATTTCGATGGCTTTTTGATTTTGAGAGTTTGTTCCGCGATAACTTCAGTTAACGTTTTTCTGATCTTTATGAAAGTTGTTGGGGTTGTAGCACTTGTAGCCGAAATTTGAGAATTTGTATATGAGCAGGATCGATCAAGGGGTTGTGGAGCTAGAAGGCGAAAGAAAATCTTGAGAAGGTCTTGTTATATGGGCATTTTCACTTAACTGTGTACCATTAACGGCCGTCACAAAACTGACGTCAGGGAAATAATAAAAGTAAGGGTTATAAACATTCGCCGCGAATGCAGAAGACGCTGGTTCGATCCCAGCCCTGGGCACCGGAGGCCTAGGTCACTTTTTCCTTTGTATATGACATCTATATGAGTTTGAAAAATGTTCACTTTCAAGATAATATTCCGCTTTTCGGCTCTTTGTCTTAAGAGGCCTTATTCCCAAAACGCGCGAATTTCACGAAATGCTTCATTTTCTTCGAAGGCTATGGCGAATATACTAAGTTTTTTTTAATCAACTATTGATGCACATAATAGTTCATTTCTTTATCTAGACGGCCATCGGAGCAAATATTACATTTTAACGAGTGAAATATGAAAAAAATTGGTTGTCTTGGAAGGCCTGTCCGGATTTTCCAGTTAGGTGTACCGTTCGTTTTCAGATTACGCAAAAAAGGGTAAAAATTATTATTCAATTTGAATTAAATTCAATTGAGTATATCATGTATGAGACGGCCATGGAAATAAAAATCGAAGATTCATCTTGGATAATCGACAAAATACCTTCTGATTATATGCCAGTTTTTTGATGAAAACACGGTTACATTTAATTTTTCCACGAAAACCCTATGAATATTTTGCCCTAAAAATATTACCATTGCAAAGTTAAACTATATTTCTATCACGATAAAAAAAAACATTACTATAGCAGTAAATTTCAAATTACTATGAATTTTTAAAAATGACACTTAAATCACACTTCACAGGGCACTTTTTGTAAGAATCGTATTTTTGGGTACTTAATAATAATAAACATGGTTGAAAATTATTTTTTTGTATTACTAATACTTCAAACTATCTTATAAATAGCATTTTATGCGACTTTTTTCATTAATAGAGTTTTTCGACCTTTTAGGGAATAAGGAGCCTTAATGCCTGAGAATGATGATAAGTGATAAGATAAAGATAATGCAATCGAATTTACCTGAAGTGTAAATAACTAATGGTGGTCCCACAGTGATGTTATATAATCTTGTATAAAGTGTAACAAGGACGCCGACATGTGTGGGACCACCGTGGACACCATGGTGCATCATAAGTCAGAATTATTCTGTTTTCACTCTGCTTAAAATTTATAACTATAAATTAAATAATGGAAATTATTTAGTACGTAGTCTTCGATGTGGCGCGAAATAAAGGTTTCCAGATACCTTGTTCAGACAGCTTAATTCATTCCACGTTAAATCAATGTGACCCACAGATCAAACATTGAAAGGCCGGTACTTAATTTTATGCACTGTTACAAAGCGATAGAGGCGAAATTCGCTTGTATATTTTGGGCAACTTGTTATTCTACGTTCGTAATTATCAGCCGACCTTGAGACGTAGCTAGTTCTGTGCGCCTGTGATGTATTATGTGCAGTCTAAATTACAATAATTTGTAAGCATATTCGTCATCAAATCTATTGTATAGGCAAAGATACTCAGAATATCGGAACATGCACTTTATTAACTTGACAATAAAGGCGTTGTTCCGATGTTTGTGACCACCTTGGCCGCTCTGATATATCTGATGCCGACTGTACCAACACATTCCATTGGAAGTATTAAAACTATATTATTTGGAGTAAATCTCAAGGTGCATGTTTTTATTATTATTATCGAAGCGTACTGGCTGCATGTTATACTTATAACCTGTTCGTACTATATAAAACGCTTTAAAAATAGAAAATAGTATGTATGTAAACACTTTATTGTACATAAAAAGTAACAAAACAAATATGATTTAAAAAAAAACAAAGTACAAAGGCGAACTTATCCCTTTAAGGGATCTCTTCCAGTTAACCTTTGAGCAATTGAGAGAAAAGTGTAAGATAGACAAACATGCACTATGTACTTAGTGTACTTACGGAAACAAATATCTAAAAAAGAAGAGATAATATCTACTTAACCTAAGGTATAATAAATACACATATAATACATAATCAAATATATATTATATATTTATATTTATATATACACATATTCATAAAATAAGGTACCAACTCAACTAGAACACAAATCATTCGGGGAGCCACAATTTATGTAACTTTCCCTTAATAGTTCCTTTGGTGTTTGATTATTGCAGCGAACTCACAATGAACTTAAGCACCGTAGATACCAATGGCGCTTACGTCGTTTGTTCCTTTTCTGTCATTTTGAAATATTTCCCAAAACTGAATTAAGAATAAAGTTCTATACAATTATCAAACCTGCTTACAAAATGTCGATTGAGACATGCCACCTGTAGAGCAGGACAGCCAGAGCCACACAGCCCAGACATCCGCCAGACAAACATACAAACAACAATTCAAAAGCTGAAACGTTGCTGTTTTACTTGATCTACATACTTGGCCAATATAAGGACAGAACTGACTTTTTTGAAAATCGGTTACACATCAATATCTATTGGATTTATTTTAATTTTGTCTATTCAGCAATCAACTTGGATCATTAGAACTGCTAAGAGTTAGTACTAATTTTGCCAAATTTTTAAAGAAATAGAATGAAATCAAAATATATTAAATAATAACAGGTAAGTTCTTTAAAAAATCTTCATTACCTATATTAAAGAAGATGCTTTTGAAACATTTTAGTATTAATATAATTGGTGGTGGTCATTCTCAATGTTTGTTTAAACCAGGGATCGGGAACCGTTCTTTGCTCCATACAAAAATACCGGTATTAAAACGTTCTTTTACATTCTTTGGTTAATTATTCCTTTTTTAATTGGACAATGTAATCATATGAAGTCATTACCTACTTATATGATTGAGTTCTACATAAAGAGCATACATTAATTCAAAATATTGGGCTATTTTGGGGTTTTTGAAAAGAACAGTTCCCGATCCCTGGTTTAAACTGTGGTCTGACCGTTAGTGCCTAAAATAAATTCCTAGTAAAAAAAGAGAAATTATACTAACTAGTAACTAGTGAGTAGCGGGTGCAAGTTTGTATGGGAACAGAAATGCGATTGAAAAGTCCCACATAAATGAAGTGACCTGCTGCCTAGATTTCTACTTTGAGACTTCTCATTTCTGGTTTTGTATGTCAAAAACATCACATACTTATATGATATGATAAGAAATTACTGAATATTGTTACAAAAATACAAATAATAAAGCAAAAAACAGTAATATTAGGAAAACAATATTTATAGTAGATAATTTCATGAATGTAATTATTTTAGGTCTGGATTTAATCTTTTGTCATTGTAATTAGGTAAATGTTGTGTCTTGAGTAAATTCCTTGAATTAGAATGAAATAATTTCACAAACAACATTTACAAATTTATTTTTTAAAACAAATTATACAATAATTTTAAACAAAAAAGAACCAACTTCACATAGCCACCTTTCCAAAGGCAAATGCCTCAGCTACTGTAAAAATACTTAAATCACTATAGGTGTGCCTATAATATTTGAAGAGTTCCCTCCAAATCTCCAGGATCCCATCATCAGATCCTGACCTGGTGACAATGGTACCAAATGTCATTCAAACAAAAAAAGAATTTTCCAAATCGGTCCAGCTGTCTCCGAATAATCGATGAAAATAATAATAGCAAAAATTAAAATCCAGTCGAATATGAATTGATAATAACCTCCTCTCCTTCCAAATCTTGAAGTTGTTTGAAATTAATATGGTTTTAATGATTAAAACTTGTTTACGCTGATTACAGACCATGTTTTCGCTTATCTCAATATAAACCAGATGGTGGTTCAAGAATAAATATCTGCTATTTGTACTTTGCATATTTATTTATATGCATCGTCAGATGACAACCTTCAGATATCATCTCCCGGCCGCGAATCTTAACTAAACACGATCGATTCAAAGCAAATATAACAAGGTATTAAAAGTATTTTACCTAATTTAAATGAGAACAGCGCTCCTTCAATCCAATAGTTAAGACGTAAATATTATTATATATCACGACAACACTTCACAACGCTTTATAATTTTCTACTATCACTATTTAATTTACGTTAAAACATAATAAGATACGCGAAACACGAACCATCGAGCTCGACTGGTGCCGAGGAATCCGAGGATCTTGTTTTCATTGAGTTTTCGATATTTCAGTCTCGCGCGAGATAAAAAATTGGCGTAGACTGTTGGGTGGAAGAGACAAAATATGAAATCATGAAATCGCAATGACGTCTGACGTCAGCCTTGGTGCCTTGCTTGACACGCGTGACGTGCGTTGCGTTTTGTTCGCTAAATACGTTTTGTTTGTCCTATAGCTATGATTAATATATATTATGAATGACGTATTGTAATGTAACTTGGAATGTTTTATTTAATTTCAGCCAAAGTATGAAAGTCCTTGCCGTAGCACATGAAGTTAAATACAATCTGGAGGTCATACTTCGACCACAAAGTGAGGCCGAAAGAGAGGGTAATGTGGGGGGCTGAATCTCATTCTAAGTAGAGTGACCATATGTACTATGATGTATGTGGGATTGGGATAGTATGAAGATAAATATAAAATAAAATATGCTTGTCGTCTAGTAAGTATAGTCCAGAAAGAGAAGTCTCATAGTTCATATGGGAACTTATACATTCTACTGACTTAAGGAGCTGGCCACTTCAGATACGTTGACACAATAATAAGAGCAGAGAACCCCTCTATTTGGTTTACTATTTTAAACTTATTGTTAGATCCAGGCATCTGGCAGCTATTTATCGGAGGACGTCAGAGTGACAGACCAGCAATTTCAGTTAATAGGTAAAAACTGTCGAAGCCTATCGCTAATATAATAACAAAAAAAACCGGCCAAGAGCGTGTCGGACCACGCCCAGTGTAGGGTTCAGTAGTTTTCCGTCCGTCACAGTAACTGTCCCCACTTAAGAGTTAAAATAACACCGCCATGTAGGATATGATATGAGCGTTCCACGTACAGCGACATCTATCGGAAAATTAAGTAAACTATTGCGCGCGAGAATAAAGTATGGAAGATGATTTTTATGGGATAATTCTTTATTGCGTCATTTCATTGTGATTTTGTAGAAATTACAGGTACAATAAACAGGTTAAATTACAAACTTAGTTCAGAAATTATTTTGTAATTTTTTTTCAAAAACTATTCAACCTATCAAGTTCAAAATAATTTTCCTAAAAAGTTTTTATAAAGTTCTACTTTTGAGGTTTTTTTCATATTTTTATAACTTATGGTTCAAAAGTTAGAGGGGAGGGGGGACACATTTTTTTAAACTTCTGCAGCGATTATTTCCGAAAATATTTACATTATCAAAAAATGATTTTACTAAATCCCTATTCATTTTTAAATACCTATCCAACAATATATCACACGTTAGGGTTGAAATGAAATAAAATAAATCACTCCCCACTTTACGTATAGGGGAGGTACCCTAATAAAACATTTTTCCCACTTTTTATTTTACCACTACTTCGTCGGCGTGATTGATATACATATTAGTAGCTAACGGTCACTGAGATTATCCGCGGACGGACGGACGGACGGACAGACATGGCGAAACTATAAGGGTTCCTAGTTGACTACGGAACCCTAAAAAGTAAAAACATTGCGTATCGCTACGGAAAAAAAACAGTAGGTAGGCGACAAACAATACATTAACGTAACGTCATTTTGCACTATTTTCCCCCAACAAAAACTCCTGAAAATGATATAATCTTATTAATTACATGATACTGCACTGCATCAAACCTAGAACTGTAAGATATTTATTTCTTACCACTCGTTTGCATAACACCGATAAACAATTGCCAGATGTCCGCGTCTTAAAATAGGGGATAGTTAGTGTAGCAAACTAAAACTAAGTAAGTACAGGGGGCTCGTGGCTCTCACTATTGCGTCATGTTCATGTCTGATGTTGACAGTTCTCCGACTTGAATATACTTAAAGGTAAATAAAGAAAACATCAATACATCAAACTGCTCAATAGTTGACTGGAAGAGATCTCTTCCATGTACAAATATTGTATATTCTTCCTGTTGTATTTTTCTTTGTTGTACAAATGTTGTACAATAAAGTATATTTTAACGGCCTCCTAGCCTAGTCGGTAGTGACCCTGCCTATGAAGCAGGAGGTCCCGGGTTCGAATCCTGGTCAGGGCATTGATTTGTGTGTTTATCACGGATATTTGTTCCTGAGTTATGGATGTTTTCTATGTATTTAAGTATTTATATGTATATATCTATTACATATATCGTCGTCTAGTACCCACAACACAAGCCTTATTGAGCTTACTCTGGGACTAGGTTGATTTGTGTAAGATTGTCCCATAATATTTATTTATTTATTTATTTATTATACTACCACTACTACAATTTTTGTATGGCCTTGTGCCATTTTAGGACCCTTTCGAAAGGGCTTAAAAAGACCCGCGGGCCACTCCTGTCCTGTGTAAGTAATACTTAGGAACAGACCATGTACTTATGTAAATTTCTGTAAAAACAACAAAACCGACCCGCAGCTTGCCGACATCATTAGTCACCCTAATGTTTGACAATCTTAACTTGTTGTAAAATCGTAAAATTGAATGATAGTGGATTACCGGTAAAAGGAAAGTCTACTTTATTGTAAAGTCTCACCCCTGCACCCTTTTACGCAACATATCTTGACCATTATTACTTAAAAATGTTGTTACGAAATGTTGTTGAGCTGAGCGGCGTCATTTGAAATAATATCAGTGACATACTATGTCAGTGATGGGACTGATGGGATGGGGATACCAGACCGTATTTTAAATATTACAAAACTTACTACTGTCTGCAATATTAATTGATATTCTTTAATTTAATGAATGAATAATATTTACGTCGTAAAAAAATTCAAAGCAGCTAAAAGGGAACAAAGTATTAATTCAAATCTTGCAATAAATTATTATAAGTAGGAAGTAACTTCTAGTGTGTTACTAAAATAAATGTATATAAATAAAACCACATTGGTAAGTTTCATAAGTTGGCAGCATTGTGCGAGTGAGACACAGCCCCCTACATTATGCTCTCTATCGGACCGTTTTTATTACTTTTTACTAGTGACCTATGAACGACTGTTTTGCTCGGTAATAAGGTTCAACTGAGGTTAGGGCAATATAGTAAAAGTACTATCCGGATTGTCTTCTGATCCGTGGCCGTAGCATTGATGTATTATTGCCGTAGTACTGCCGTAGTATGACATTTGCATTCAGCAAACAAACAAGTGTAGGTATACGGCGCTCATAGACTAATTAAATGTATATGGCAGCGCTGCTCAGTAACTTATTGTAAACTTGTAAAGCTTGAAATTGAAAATGAAAAAATTGTGCGCATCGAGAAAAAGTTATGAATTTTTGACCATGAATGGACCATGGAGTGCCCCTCGAGTCCCTCGATGAATATTTTTGAGTTTAGAGGTCCGTAAAATTTTAAAACCCTCACGTCGAAATCAGGGTTCCCATGCAATAGGTTAGTAGGTACCAAGGATGATATAAACATGGATTTTTTTACAACTTTACATAATTACCTAACATATAAATATATTTTTTTTAATAAAAAAAAAATCATAAGGAACTTAAGGAAGCATTAAATTGTGCACTTACTTAGCAGATTTAAAATTTGCATTAAATATTGCAGTTTTTAAATCTGCTAAGTAAGTTTTTAAACAACTTAATGGCTTTTAAATAAAAACTATAAGTACTTCGTTTTTTATGAGATTTGAAATTGAGTAAACATAGAAACAGTAGTTGCCAACCTGTTCTAAATGTTAAATTTAAACGCACTGCAAGCCAATAAGCACACCAACGAAATATTACTTAACATGATTAAGAGTTCACATTTGTGAATAAATAATAACAATTTGCAGATTAAATAATCCAACACAACAATAAAAACACAATTTCGTTTTGACTATGACGTTAGAGACACGCGAAAAGTGAAAAACTGACCTGACAGTGACGCACGTACATTCTAAAACGGAAACTGAACGTCCAGTTTTTTTTATCAGTATTCACGAAAATTATTTATTTGAGAAATCATAATATGCACTTATTAATAAATTTTCGTACATAAAAGTGCTTCTAAACGTTATTTAATAGTTTTATCGAACGAGCGAAGTGAGTTCTTACAAACAACTTCGGCTACTGGGACGTTTCAGCAGTTCGATGGCTTTTTGATTTTGAGAGTTTGTTCCGCGATAACTTTAGTAACGTTTTTCTGATCTTTATGAAATTTGTTGGGGTTGTAGCAGAGATACATAAAGCGACTAGCGATAGTATAACTAGTAGTCCGCCTCGAACTCAGAACTCGCGATTTCCTTGCAAACGCGATGACCAATATAACAAGACCTTACTGAAGATTTTTTTTCGCCTTCTAGCTCCACAACCCCTTGAACGATCCTGCTCACATACGAACTCTCAAATTATATGTATCTTTGCTACATAGGCTGCTATTTATATATCCGGAAACCGGGATTACAATCTTCTTAAATAGCATATTTGACCTCCATGGTAAAATTTGAACTTTTTTAAGTACTGGCCGGTATATTTTTTCTTTCTTATTAACGCTCGTGTTTTGTTTTTGACGGGTTTTAAATGTCATCTCGCAGCAAGAATGGAACTCACTCGTGAAAATATTCGTGCTATGATTTATTATGATTTTCGGCGTGGTTTAACGCAACAACAGTGCATAGATCAACTAACTTCAACTTTTGGTGATGAAGCCCCATCTAAAACTACTGTGTATCACTGGTTTAGTGAGTTCAATCGTGGACGTAGTATGCTTACGGACGAAGTTAAGGCAGGTCGCCCGAAATCGGTCGTTGTACAACAAAATATCGAGGTTGTGCGAAAACTTATGATGGACGACCGACATGTTACGTACTGCGAGATAGAGGCGACTCTGGGTATTTCTATGACCAGCATTAATAGCATATTACATAATTATTTGGCTGTAAAAAAAAATTGTTCGCGTTGGATACCCCACAACTTAACAAAAGAGCAAAAAGATGCTCGCGTCGAATGGTGCAATAAAATGTTAAAAAAATATAACCGTAGTGACTCAAAAGCCGTTTATAACATCTATACAGGTGACGAATCCTGGATCTATGCATACGATCCCGAAACGAAGCAACAATCAACGGTATGGGTGTTTCAAAATGAGCCGAACCCTACGAAAGTTACTCGTGCAAAACGTACGAGTACATTGAAACAAATGGTGGCCTGCTTCTTCGGTATTAATGGCCATGTAGCTACAGTGCCACTAGAAAACCGTAGAACGGTTAATTCAGAGTGGTACACGACCATTTGCTTACCGGAAGTATTTGAACAAATTCGTAAAACTAACCAGCGACGAAGAATCATTCTTCATCATGACAATGCCAGCTGTCATACGTCACGCGAAACAACTCTATTTTTGGAGGGTCAAAATGTGGAATCAACGGGTCATCCGCCGTACAGCCCTGACTTGGCACCCAACGATTTTTATTTATTTCCAAATATAAAGAATAAATTACGCGGTCAACGATTTTCGACCGCTGAAGATGCTGTCGACGCATTCAAACAACACGTTATGGAGGTACCTCAGGCGGAGTGGCAGAAGTGCTTTAAAAATTGGTTCACGCGAATGCAAAAGTGCATAGATCATCAAGGGGAATACTTTGAAAAACAATAAAACCATTTTCAGCCGTGTACGTTTGTTTGTTTTTTTGTTTCCGGATATATAAGTAGCAACCCTCGTACAACCACAACAAATGTCATAAAGATCAGAAAAACGTTACTAAAGTTATCGCGGAATAAACTCTCAAAATCATAAAGCCATCCAAATGCCGAGACGTCCCAGTAGCCGAAGTTGTTTGTAAGAACTCACTTCGCTCGTTCGATAATACTAAATAACTAGTAGTCCGCCTCGAACTCAGAACTCGCGATTTCCTTGCAAACGAGATGCCCAATATAATAAGACCCTTCTGAAATTTTTTTTTCGCCTTCTAGCTCCACAACCCCTTGAACGATCCTGCTCATATACGAACTCACAAACTATATGTATCTCTGCTACAACCCCCACAAATTTCATAAAGATCAGAAAAACGTTACTAAAGTTATCGCGGAAATAACTCTCAAAATCAAAAAGCCATCGAAATGCTCAGACGTCCCAGTAGCCGAAGTTGTTTGTAAGAACTCACTTCGCTCGTTCGATAAAACAAGTCTATGGTGAAAGATTTGGTGGACTACGAGGCGGCTTTTGTTGTTGTATGCCACTCGGGCCTGCCTCTGATTGCTCCATAACCCACCAACCAAACGCACAATAATAGAGCAAGCAAATACCTTTACTTAAGTAAGAATCAGCTTTAAACTTTAAATAAAAACTATCCAGGTATGGCTGAGAGGTACTAATGACAGATGACGCGAGAAAATATTTAAAAATCGAACCATCCGTTTCGAATCTCTTCTTCTCTAGGTATTTTACTGTGCAACATTCACAAGAACATTAACAATGATAAAAATAAAATATTTCGTGCATATAACTACTCTCAAAATATTGCTAAATACTCAATATAACATTAACAAATACGTAGGCATGGCTTTACTATAAATACAAATATATTTAAGTATGTTTAATGACGGCGTAGGCACTTTGACAGTTGTGACATGTAATATGTATCGTGCCCATAAAGCTATGATCGTGCCTGATAAAGAACCCTGTACATCGTTCTGTCAACTTTTTTCTAATTTCAAAAAAAACGAACATTCGCGTCGCGGTGTATGTTTTCTCCATATAGCAATCAATGTAAACGTGAATTTCCGTAGTGGGTGTGCTAAGCTCAAATGTTGTATGACTTGTAATGTATGGGAACGTTGCATTTTGTGACTATGCGCTGGCACTTGCTACAGTTGTTGATCTTTAGGTAGTCTTCAGTGAATGAAGACCGAGGGCCCCGAGAGGCGAGATGTACTATATGGTGGGCGTAAGGGAGGGAAGTTGAAGTTGAACTCCGCGGCGCTCCGACTAAAACCATTTTTTTCCTAAACCATACGTAAAATAGGGTGCGTTATATATCCTTTTCGAATATACTAAAAACGAAGAATATATTTTTGGTACGAAAATAATGCACTGCAGAGCAAAAAACAAGTTAAGTGGAAATAACTTAAAAACATTCATAAGTTTTTATTTATTTACCTCATTATTTTTTTAACTACAGCAAATGTGTCTAAACAAAAAATATCGTCATATAGGTACATGTATGTATACGTATTCAAGTCTGTTAATACATGTGGAATAAAAAATAATTTTAAGTGAGGGTCAGGATGATCTTCATACTGTCATCTGTGAACCAAACTTACGTAGGGTAATTGTGCTCCTTTTCGGTCACTTATCGATTTTGCCAGCTTTGTGATGCAAAAAGAATATCTTAAAGTACCCTTACTTAAATGTATTATATTTCATTTTATAGCTTATATAGTCTAGTTTATGTTAATATTACGCGATAATTATCCATACTTGCGAGATTTTGTATAAAAAATATTATTTTCAAATAATATTTTTGGGGTATTCGTTAGTTTTCGTCCATAAATGTCAGTTTTCCGTCCTGGGCTCTGCTAGTTTTCGTCCACTGAGTAGGATGATTATTTCTGAAAATATCCACTTAATCAAAAAATGATAAAACAAACCTCAATGTTATTTTTAAAGTCCTATCGATTGATGTGCAACATGATGATTTTTGGTAAAAAAAAATTGATGTAACAATTTTTTTTTACCAAAAATCATCATGTTGTATGGAAAACCCCTTGTGGCTCCCCCCTAAAAAAAATCTTTTCAGCAATTTTACTACAATACTAAGTAGGGGTATACCAAATACACCTTCTGTTATAATTTCATGAATATTAGTTATAGTCTCCAAATAAAAAATGGCCATGGCATACGGACGAACTACGGACATGACGAAACTATAAGGTTTCCGTTTTTGCCATTTTGGCTACGGAATCCTAAAAACTAATGTTAATAAGGATTAACACCGTGTTTCTTTATTTCCGTTAATATTAGCATACAGTTAGGTACGATTAAGGAAACGAAATGGCGTAGTTAGTTTTTATAAATTTGTTTTTTCCATACAAGTATGTATTGTTAAATCGATCACGGTATTATATTTAACTCAACCAAACAATCGAATATTATAACTAAGGCATTTTATCACCAAACAATGATATTGTAGGCCTTTAATGTTAACCACCGTCACTGCTTGTACTATAAAGCCTTGGCCAAACAGCAAGCGTGGCGCAGCGCCGCGGTCGCGCAGCGCGACCTGCCGTGCGACGACATATCGCCTGACTTCGTGTCACTGACTTTGAATAGAACTTCATACGCGAACGTACTGCTGCGGCCTGCGGTCGGGTTTCAACTTGTTTGTACCTTAGCCTTGGCCAAACAGCAAGCGTGGCGCAGCGCCGCGTCTGTGCCGCGTGACGCCGAAGCGATGACTGTTCAAACAGGGCGCGCGCGGATTGCGCTGGCCTCGCGCTCTCAACACGCCCTCATTGCGCGCGCGTGAACACGGCGCGGCCGCGCGCGATGCGGGCGTGACTCGCTCATTCCTTCCGAAGCCAAGATTATTTTTTCGAAGAGAAGATATTTTTTTCTATATCCATAATCACAATCACAGTATATTGCTACGCTCGCACGACGCACCGCGCTGCCTAACGTCCGACTGATGTGACCCAGCGCGGCGCAGCGTGCCGCCGTGCAGCGCTACGCCCGCGCCGCGTGGACGCGGGGGGCCGCGCGGCGCGGGGCGCGACAGATGCGGGGCGCGGCGCCGGCGGGACGCAGTCTGTTTGACGTCGCTAACCTGTTAACATGTGCCGCGGTCACGCCGCGCGACCGTGGCGCTGCGCCACGCTTGCTGTTTGACCAAGGCTTAATGCAATTGACACGACTAGCGTAGTCAACCGCGCATTGGATCGTTCATTATTGGGTCGTTCCTTAGAGAATTCAACCCGGAGTAGCCATGTCTGCCGTTTTCTTTACAAAGCAAGTCTGCCGATTTTTGCGGGGGAGGGGAACGTCAAGTGTATTCTGTGGCTATTCGTACGTAACGTACAAATAGGTGTAAGCATGACCACTGGTCATATGTTTTCGGCAAAGGGGGAACGCCTGTCAATGGCGACTCCGGTCGGTTGAATTCTCTAAGGGTCGTGCATTACCCGGAAAGGTTTCCGATTGGTTCCGATCAGATCAAGGTTATGCGACTATTTAAAAAAGTAGCTTTTTTCATAGTAATCAGATCAAAACACGAGACTTCCATATTTGTTCAAATATTTAACAGCGCATGTTTTTGTTTGTTTGTTTTCGTGTGGTTTTAATTGCCGGTAAATAGATAAAGATGATGTGATAGTGCTTAGTGAAAATAACGGATAATATTCATTGTGAAAGATGTACGGGTGTGTGTGCGTGTGTGTGTACGGACGATGGCAATGGCACGATCACAAAGCTTTCTTTTGAAGTGAAATAAGCAGAGCACGCCATAGTATGGAGGTTATAATTGTTATTCTACTTCCATTTGGTCATTCTAATGTTAATTATAGTTTTGTCTTCTCACAAATAACTCGTATATTAACGATAACAATGCAACAGAAGAGCTAGTTTTAGTCTTTGCTCAAGTCATTTAAATGTTTTATTTATTACATTTATTTACGTAACATTATATGAGGAATGGACAGAAACTAAAGTGTGTTGGTAATCAAATATAATATTACCATACTACTATATACTATAATATTACGTATTAATTAAGTATTTTGAAGTAAAATAACCATTAGAAATATTTACCTAGCTGTCTAGCTTTCCGGGATCAGGTGGTCGCAAAACTGAAATTTATACCAAATTGCTCTGCTAGTTTTGGTCCACAAAGTTTATATATTAATTATATTGTAAAACTTTAATCTCCACTTAAAATATTGTACAATTAACTTTAAAATAGATAATTCATGCCAAACATATTTAGTGCACTGCCTAAATCTATACATATAATAAAGCTGAAGAGGGTCGAAAGTCTGTACATGGAAGATAATCGAAAAAAAGTTGGCTGGGGATACTTAGAATCGATAACAGAACACGTTCCAACAATTTTTAGAATTTTTGTCTGTTTGTCTGTTTATCTGTTTGTCTGTTTATTTGACCGCGCATCACGTGAAAACGGCTGAACGGGTTTTGATGAAATTTTGTATAGAGATAGTTTGAGTCCCGGTAAAGGATAATATATAGTTTTAATCCTGAAAATCAACCCTGGTGGGGGTGAAAATGGGGTTGAAACTTTGTATGCAGAATTTTTAACCGCTGAAACGATTTACATAGAAACGAGTATCGAGATAATTTAAGTCTCGAGAAACGTCATAGGATAGTTTTCAAACCCTTGTGGGGGTGAAAAGGGGGTTGGAAGTTGGTATGAGATTTTTTTTACCGCTGAACTGATTTAGATGAAAATTTGTATAGAGATAGTATGGGTCTCGAGAAAGGACAAAGGATAGTTTCATCTTCAAAAAAGGCCCCCCTGCATCTTACTTTAGAACCGTAGGTCCAAAAAATTTGAAAAAAATAATGGAAGTGAAGCCTGAAAGGTACTTTCAATAAAAACTATCTATACATATAATAAAGTCTGTTCATGGAATATATTCGAAAAAAAGTTGGCTGGGGATACTTAGAATCGATAACAGAACACGTTCCAACAATTTTTAGAATTTTTGTCTGTTTGTCTGTTTATCTGTTTGTCTTTTTATTTGACCGCGCATCACGTGAAAACGGCTGAACGGATTTAGATGAAATTTTGTGTAGATATAGTTTGAGTCTCGGGAAAGGACAAAGAATAGTTTTCATCCCGAAAATCAACCGTGGAGGGCGTGAAAAGGGGGTTGAAAGTTTGTATGGAGAATTTTTAATAGAAATTAGTATGGAGATAATTTGAGTCCCGAGAAACGACAGAAAAGACAGAAAATAAACCCTTGTGGGGGTGAAAAGGTGGTTGGAAGTTGGTATGAGGATTTTTTTTACCGCTGAACTGATAAAGATGAAATTTGGTATAGCGATAGTATGGGTCTCGAGAAAGGACAAAGGATAGTTTTCACCCTGGAGTTGGAAATTTGTATAGGGAATTATTAACCGCAGAATCGATTTAGATAAAATTTGGTATGGAGATAATTTGAGCTCTGCAAAAGGAAATAAAATAGTTTTATCTCGGAAATTATCCCTTATGCGGATGCAAAAGGTGTGGAAGTTTACATGGGGAAGAAAAAACCAATAATCGCTGTACGTATTGAGATGAAATTTGGTACTGAAATAATTTGTAATTTTTTGGTCAAGGTGTTCATATTTATAACATGTTACCCGTCGATGCTTTAAATTTACCTTTACCCGCTCTTAAGAAATATTTGAAAATATCATGAATGTCAAAGGGTTGCAGGTTCGAGGACAAAATCATCTAACATTTATAGGACACCGTTTAGGTAGGAAAATATCAAACGTTTTGTGAAGCAGTCAGATTAGGATTTATTTTTCTTTATAATTAAACATTATCTGTTTCTCAAGCTGTTTTGATATGTCTTCTTGAAGAACTACGCATTATTTTGTATCTTTAAGATCTAATAATGTATTACTGTTTTAAAAAAAATAAGTCCCGTCGAGTTTATTTTCGGTCATAATACTTCTTGGGCCAGAGGTGTAGGGTTAGAACCGGTGGTAGTTTTGGAACAAAGTTTCTTATCAGACGGTTCGCGGATGGTAGGCTAGGCGAAAAAAAGTCACGTGACCGTCACGAAAAAGCGTCACGTCACGAAAACGCGACACCCATACGATTGAGAAACATGTAAAATGGAATGAAATAAAAAATATATAAAATATAATAAAGTGAAGTGAAGTAAAGTGTAGTGAAAAGTTAAAGTGAGAAATGACAAAGTGATAAAAGTGAAAAAACTGAAAAAAGTCGAGAACCTAAAAGTGAAAAATGTCGAAAATGTCAAAAATGGCAAAATTTTCAAAAATTTCAATAATATCAAAAATTTCAGAAATTTCCAAAATTTCCAAAAATTACAAAATTTCCAGAATTTAAAAAAAATACAAAAAAAAAAAATTACAAAAAAAATTCAAAAATGAAATAAAATTAAATAACATAACTTCGTGCCAATCGCGTGTTCCACAACACTCACGTATTTTATTTTTCTCTGACGTTCATTAGTGCATTGTAATGTGCTTACATTGAAGAATAACTTGATCTACACCAATATCATAAATCTATGTATGTATTATTGCCACCATTATTGCAATCAGTAACGTAACATCAGTGTATTATCTGTGACAGTGTGGTATAAACGTATGAAAATTCATTACCTACGGTAACGTAATGAATATCCGCCCCCCCGACCGCCGGCACCTACTACTAAAAAAAAGTATTTATTTTTGAGTGTAGTTTCATGTAGTGGTAATTGTAAAATATTTTATTAGGACTACTCTCCTCTAGCGTATCCATCTGTCAATTTTACTTCAAGTTCCGCCTCCAGGGTAGCGGGAGAGAAATTAGGGGTGAATTAGCCGCTTACTGACACAGGCCGAATTCCACGCGGGCGGAGCCGCGGGCACAGCTAGTCATTAATAAAACTCATCATAAACTTTTCCCGCCACAAGTTTTTTGCTTCATTGCGATGACATTTGCTAGGGCCGAATTCGAGGCGGCTATTAATGTTTTATTTTTAAAGGCACTATTTGTCAAATTACTTGTTTATGATAGTAGAATTGTTTCTTAGATATTATGGATCGCAACAAGACCAAACTTCCGCAGGAAAATTCATTTACGTTCAAGTTTTCTCCATATATTTGTAGCAGAACCGTCAGGTGGACGGAAACTGACCATGGACGGGAAACGAGCACAATCACCCTACTGTTTATAATTATAACACATTAAACACACCAATAAACGGTAAACGGTCTCCTAGCCCAGTCGGTAGTGACCCTGCCTACGAAGCAGGAGGTCCCGGGTTCGAATCCTGGTCAGGGCATTTATTTGTGTGTTTATCACAGATGTCTGTTCCTGAGTTATGGGTGTTTTCTATGTATTTAAGTATTTATTCATATTTATCTTTTATATATATCGTCGTCTAGTACCCATAACACAAGCCTTACTGAGCTTACTGTGGGCCTAGATCGATTTGTGTGAGATTGTCCTATAATATTTATTTATTTATTTATTATTTATTTACCATTTAATGTAAAATGGCACACTGTATTTAAGCTCCTTACGTGTTGTGGAACCACCCTGTGTAACCCGAACTGACCCACGTTGGACTTTGTTTTTCATCTATCACCCCTAATTTTTTTCCGGCTTCCAATTCTTGACGGATCCATAACCGATCGATAGCCGGTGTGAATGGCAATTTGCATGCTCGTTCTTCACATACAGATACTGGAAATTGAGGTGGGGGGATGAAAAACAAAGTCCAACGTGGGTCAGTACGGGTTGCACACTTTGCACAGTGTGGTTCCACACTACTGGAATGGTATGGAGTATGGAGCTTAAATACCGCGAGCCATCCGGTTGCCTCGCGAACGCTGAAACTTGATTTGATTTTACTTCATTTTACATGTTTCTCAATCGTATGGCTTTGGCGGTCGTCACACTGCTTCGCATCTCGCAGCGACGTCCGTTGATGCGTTTTTTAACTTTGTATGTAGAATCTTGATTTTGTATAGAAAAATCGCATGGTACGACACACTGGCTCCGCCTCGACGCGCGGAGGAGCGAGACGCACGACGACTCGCGCGCTCGGACGGAGACGCGGTGCGTGCCGCAGCAGGGTATGTCACACCGAGCTCCGCAGTGCCGTACGGATTTTAGTGCAAGAAAGGACGTAGGCGCAATGGATATTATTATTATTATTTATTGATAAAAATGTTTACATGACATTACAGCTAAACCAATGCGTCACGAAACTTAGACTAAAAGCAATAATAATTTTAAGTACTTATTAACAATTACAGCAACAATAATATCACATTGACAAATTAAATTGGAACTGTTGAGCACCTAGCATCCATCGTCTCACAGAATCCCAAGCATTCACTACACACTGCCGCCCATCGCCACGCAAATAGGTCACATTCAGGCGTCGAGGCCAGGAGCGCATTGAGCAGTGAAAGGGCGCGGGGCAGCGGCGAATTCCTGCGCGATACGGTGCGCACCGGCGGCAAGGCCAATAGGTCGCGTTGTCGCGGTCTGAGGGCCATTCTCGGGACGTCCGGAACAAACAGACGCACGAGACCAGAGACAACTTCGGGACAGTCCGACTCACCACGCAAGGCTCGGCATGCCGTGACAAGGAGTTGGTAATTCCGCCGGACCTCCAAGGAATTGTACCCTAGGGAGCCGAGAAGATACTTCGCCGAGTACAGGTACGGATAGAATCCGAATGTTTTTTTTATAAAGGAACCTTAAAAACGCTTTTTGAACCTTCTCAAGCAGTAAAGCATACGTCGATTCGTAGGGGTTCCATATGATCGACGAAGTCTCCAGCTTACTCCTTACTAGACCATTATAAACCATTTTCATTGCCACCGGGTCGTGAAAATCGCGGAGGTTTCGAATTACGAAACCCAGCCTTTGAAAGGCACTCTTAGCTAGAGAAAAAATATGTTCGTGAAAAGTTCGTGGTGTTCGACGCACGCCTAGATCCTTGACGGAAAAGACACGATTTATCGGTTCTGATCCCAGTATATAATGCCCATATATCGCGGAACGTGAGCGGCTAAATGTACACACACAACACTTGACTGGGTTGAAATGAAGTTTATTGTGCATACTCCACCGAAACACCAAGTCGATGTCATCTTGTAACGTCTCGCAATCAGTTATTTGCTCTATCCTGTAAACCAGCTTCAGATCATCAGCATACAAGAGACATTGAGCCGCCCGAAGAACCAATTTGAGATCGTTAATCATGATGCCGAAAAACAAGGGCCCCAAGATGGAGCCCTGACTCACGCCAGACCGGGTGTGGTAAGGAGTCGAGACAAAACAACCATGTCGGACGAATTGCTGCCGATCGCGCAGATAGTTGGTAAAAAAGGTTAGTAACCTGGGAGAGAAACCAATTTGGTCCAGTTTTCTTAGTAGCACATCGTTATCCACGCGATCGAAAGCCTTCGAGAAATCGAAATAGATGACATCGACTTGAATACCTCTGTCAAGATGCTGAGCAAGGTTGTCAGTTAGTATCAACAGATTCGTGTTGACTGAACGACCTGGCCGAAAGCCATGCTGCGCGTCACACAAAAAGGGCCGAACCTGTGAAGATAGAATCCGGTGAAGTATGGACTCAAACAGCTTGCCAAGGGTGGGAAGAACGGCTATGGGTCTGTAATTCTCAACGACGGAAGTGTCACTCGTCTTCGGGATCGGCTTCACTCTAGACACCTTCCAACTTCGAGGATATGACCCAGAAGAGAGCGCCAGGTTAAAAATATATTGTGTAGGAATCTTTAGGAACTCCATATAACCCTTTACAATATGCACCGGTAAGTTATCAGGTCCAACGGAGCTATTGGCCTTTAGGCGTTTTATCCCAGCCTCAACCTCCTGCAACGTTATTGATTTTATATCAATGCAGTTGGCGTAAGATTTCCGGTCGGCATTTTCTAACAAGTTCGGATCAAGAAGCGGAATATCAGGTAAAAAAACGTCTGAGAAATAGCTAGCAAATGCGCTCGCCACCTCCTTACCAACAAATTCTTCACCCTTACACTTGACTCGGGAAACAAAACCACCATTTGTCTTGAGACTGCCTACGTGCTGCCAGAAAGCGCGAGGATTGACTTTAAGAGTACTTTGGATATGCCCAATATAGCTATCATAAGCAGACGCTAGCAGCACTTTTACCCTTGACCTTAGTGTTGTAAACGTTTTGTAGACGTCTTTATCCCGCGTAGCCTTCCAATTCCGGTGCAGTTTACTTTTTTGTTTAATTTCACTAATCAAGTCAGCCGCCCAAGTAGCACAGATGGCTGTATAACTACTCACATATAGATTTGTATAGAGCTCTGCGCGTATTAAGACAGTTATAAGGCGGTCCTAAAGCTGCATAATAGCTGTCAGTGGTAATTAAATAGCTGAGGGCTGATTAAGAGCTGCCTTACGGTCGAGAAAACTAACATTAATACGCAAAAGGTGCTATAAAGGCGAATTTGCTACGACTGTATATAGCTTTAAACGTTTTCATATACTTTAACCGTAATAAGGTCTGTTTAGTGGGTAAAATTATGCCAAGTGCTGTTTAACAAGGTAATTGTGAACATCTATTACGCTGACTTAATAAGGGAGCACAAATGAACTACTATGCAGCCAATAGACGTATAATGGAACTGTCGCAGATAGCTTAAAATTGCCATTGTTTGTGTATAACTAGATCTAAGTCAATCATTTTCTCGGTTTATACCAATTTGTTTGTGTTAATAACGTGTATAAATATTGTGTTTCTATGTCTAGTTGCTAAGTCTTATCTGTGTCTAATTTTATTGATATCATGTCATAATACGCAAAATGTCTAGATTATAAGAATTTTGTACTACTTTACGAAGAAATGTCCTATATAAATATCAATTTTAACCCTCCTACAAACATGTAATACTGTAAGCTTATTAGCCAATAAATGTCTCACATACACGGCACATACCAGCCACTAGTACGAGCACGCTAAAAAACCCATAAAAGAGGCCAGCACTCGTACTCGTTGCTCACTTCAACCTCACTTCTACAACAACTCCCAGCGGGGAAACACCTGCAACTACACTGCTCAAATGTTTTACAATTTTAAATAAGCGTTATTATTCATCTCCCTACATGACCTGGTAAATGGTACAGCGGGTCAGCGCTGCTTGGTTCAACGTGGTAATCCGGTCTGCACACAACAGCTGGTCCTTCGAGCTCCGGATATCAGAAAACTGCGGCCAATTGAAGAAAGAAACAAGTACGCGCTGAGCTGGATTAATTTCGCTCAGAATCTTCATACGGTGTCCGGCCTAACCGCTGATACACCTGCCCGCTTTCGCGGAAGAGCCCTGTGCTATTTACCAGCTTGCTGGACGGACCGCTCGTGTAGAGGCCATACTCCACGTTCGTGTCCTGGCAACTTTCGTTGCAACGTCACATGGTTGACGTCTTCACACTGCTTTCGGACGCTCTGGCACTTGCACTTAGCCTTTGCGCGAGATTCAGTGCATCAGGGATTAACGCCCACGAGTAAGTAAAGTGAACGTAGGGCCGCTTTCACTGCACTAGGCAGTGTCAGCCATTAGGTTTTAGGTAGGTAAGGTTAGGGAACCCCACGTGCGTCAAGAAGCAAGAAGAAAGAAGAAGATGTCCGATCATACGCTCAAGATGTCTCTTCGCTCACACAAGGGACAACCCTCCAGAGCCGTTACCCCGCCGTCTGGTGAAACAACCTCCGGCGATACCAATACATGGGACAAAGGCACCACCAGCACTCTTGGCGATGGTCCTAGTGTCGAACCGCGTCTACAGCCGCCGCCGGCAATAGCGCCGGCGCCCGCTTATTCGGAAATATCGGAAGACGAGGCGGAGAAGACGTTAGTTAAAAGTCCACCGGGGACATCGTGTAAACCTAACACGTCCGCCGGGGAAAAAGACCGCTTTTCTCAGTGCGGCGACCGCGGTAGTAAGAAAGTGCGCGAAAATCGAAGTGTGTATAGTGAAAAGTGCGACGAAAAGTTAGCTCTGTTGCTAGCGGAACTCGAGGTTCATAAAGCCGCCCTCGCCGTTGCTAATAAAGAGACGGAAACTGCCAAGTTAAGGCTACAGATTGCCCAGCATGAGGCGCAATCTGTTAGCGGTAAGTCCGAACCTCTTGTCGAAAAAGACGAGCAACGCGTGAGGAATTGGGTAGAACGACAGTCCCAGCTAGATCAGAGCAATTACGTAACTAAAAATGAAGCGTCCGCGTTACACACAATACGTAATTTCGCCTCTAGCGCGCCGGCGCCCAGCGCCCCCGCGCCCCGCGAGCCGCATATGAGTACTCATCGCCCGCCGCGAGATGTGTCTAGTCAGTATGCGCCCATTATGCATAGGCCACCCGAATTACCCGCTTTCGACGGTAATATCACAGAATGGATCGCATTCCGTGCCGAATTTAACGATACCGCGCCCATGTTTAGTTACGTAAATAACGTCAGTCGAATTAGGCGCGCGTTGAAAGGTGAAGCGCGTACCGCGGTGAAATCCATAATGTATACCGTCCAGGATCCATACGAGATAATGGAGGCCTTAGAGAGGCAGTTCGGGGACCCTGAAGAGATCGTGTTGACTGAGCTACATAATGTTAAACGCATGCCGCGCCTAGCCGAAGATAACAGTAATATCGTGTCTTTTGCCGCGCACGTCGCAAATGCAGTAGCGACAATAAAATCATTAAAGCAAGAAAAATACTTGTACGCGCCAGAGCTAGTCAACAAGATCGTCGATAAGTTGAACCTTATTGTTAGGTACGAATGGGGCAAGTTCAAACAAGCTAATTTGAACTCGCCCGATTTAGTCGCGATATCAGAATTTCTGCTAGAAATTAGTTCCGCGGCTAAAAGAACGAGTCGTCATCGAGGTCCGAAGCCGAAAAATGCCGTGAACACGGTTTCCTTTGAGCTGGACAATAGGTCAGGGCGTCATACCGCCCCCACCCGTACTCCCGCCCCCGTGTTCTCCCGCGACTATTCGAGCGACTCCAACGACAGCTACCAGAGCACTCGCCCGCGAAATAGAGTATTAGATAGAGCTCACACGGGGGAGTATAGGTCGCCGACGGTAGCTCAAACGAAGCCCCGCGAGGCTAAAAGGCCCGCGTATACGGGGACCAAGCCCAAACAACATTCGGTACCAGCACGATTTACGTCACGTGATAAGTGTCTAATATGTCATAATCATGAACACAAAGTGGAAGCGTGTACTAAATTTTTGAATGCATCGGTATCCGAACGTTGGGATTGGGCGAAAAACGAAAAGCTGTGCTATAAATGTCTAGGCGCGGCGCACCGTGGTCGCTTCAAATGCAGGTATGTGGCTTGCGGAGTGCAACAGTGCGAAGCCGGGCATCACAGGTTACTACACGGTTTGAACGCATCTAAAGCGCCCGTGGAAGACAAAAAAGTCAGTAACGTTCACGCGATTAGAATAGCGCCCACGTTTTTGAAAATGATGCCCGTAGAGGTTACGGGCCCACTAGGTACTACGCAAGCCTTAGCCCTGTTAGATGAAGGGGCGGCCCTTAGTTTGATTTCACACGAAACAGCCGATCGTATAATGCCCCGAGAGCGGGGAGAAACGCTCGACATAGAAGGTATAGGTGGGAGCGTGAGCGATCCGGACTCTTGTAACGTGCGATTCGCAATCCGCGGCTTTTGCAGTAGGCATCTAGAAATGATGGAAGCGCTTACCATCAATCGATTGAACGTAGGAGCGCAAGGCGTCTCCAAAAACATAGTCGCGCAGTGCGACCATTTAGCCGACATAGCCGAGGAGCTGTGTTACGATTCTGCCGCGCCTTCAATAATTATAGGTCAAGATAATTGGCATTTGATAGTGACGCGCCAAATTATCAGCGGTAAATCGCACCTCCCGGTAGCTAGTTTGACGCGGCTAGGATGGTCACTGCACGGACCGCATAGGTCATCGGAGGCAACCGTAGCGTTTGTAGGCCACATGGGGCCACAAACGGCCGACGATGAAGCTTTAGCTCTCATGAAGGAACATTTCGATATCGAGTCACTAGGGGTAGTTAAAAAGTTACCTCGGGCCGATCCCGATCAAAGAGCAATAGATTTACTAGAAGCGACATGTGAAAAAATCCCCGGGGAAGATAGGTTCCGAGCGGGTTTGTTATGGCGTACCGATAACGAAGAATTGCCAAATAATAAAGCGCACGCGTTACGGCGGCTGTACAGCCTGGAAAATAAGTTAGATCGCGACCCTATTCTGAAAATCGAGTATACTAAGCACATAAATAACCTGTTAGACAAAGGTTACGCGGAAAAAGTAGACTCGCCGCCCCCGCAGGACGCGCCTAGGGCATGGTACTTGGCGCATTTCGCAACGTTTCATCCGCAGCGCGGAAAAATGCGCGTAGTTTGGGACGCAGCCGCTACCGCGTATGGTAGGTCGCTAAATAGTGCTCTTCTAGCGGGTCCTGATCTGTTAGAATCCTTATTCGGCGTGTTAGTCCGTTTTAGGGAAGGCAGGACCGCGGTAATAGCCGACATTAAAGAAATGTTCCTGCAGATAGAGATTGTAGAACGCGATCGAGATTCGTTACGTTTTGTTTGGCGGGGGGAGGACCGCTCAGCCTCACCGCAAGAATATAGGATGAAAAGACTGATATTCGGGTCCGCGGCTTCGCCGACGACGGCATTGTACGTCAAAAACAAAAACGCATACGAACATGCGAAAGAATTTCCGATCGCCGCTGAGAAAACTATAAAAAGCACGTATATGGACGACTTAGTCGTAGCTTTTGACCAGTGTGAGAGCGACGTTAGGCGCATAGTAAACGAAATTTACGCGCTTAATTTACGCGCGTCGTTCGAGCTCCGCGGGTTCGCCTCTAACAACCCAAACGTAATTTCTGACGTAGTTCCTAGCAAAGAGGATACGTCCCTCATCGGGGGAGGCGAAAGCGAGCGCACATTAGGCTTAAAATGGAACCATAGACGCGACACGTTAGGGTTTAACGTAAATTTACGCAACACGCCCGAAGACGTGCTCAACGGTACGAAATTACCCACTAAACGACAGGTGACGAGTAGCGCGATGTCGATATTCGATCCCATAGGCTACGTAAGCCCGATCTCTGTCTTAGGGAAGGCATTGATGCAGGAAGTCTGGCGTACAGGGATAGGCTGGGATACCGTTATACCCACCTCGCTCGCACCCGCGTGGAATTCATTCGTGAGTAATATTCAGCAACTTAGGGAGTTAGAAATACCGCGATACGTACCCGCGAGAAATAGAGAGGCCGACATGCACGTTTTTTGCGACGCTAGCGAAAAGATATACGCCGCCGCGATATACTTAGTTAGCGAAGGCCCGGACGGACAAAAGCCCGCAGCCTTAGTAGCCGCCAAGGCGCGAGTCGCACCGTTGCGTATTGTCAGCATTCCTAGGTTAGAATTGCAAGGTTGTGTGCTAGCGACACGGCTAGCCGACACAGTAGTAAAGGAGTCCGATTATGTCATCAAACATAGGTATTTCTGGAGCGACGCTCGGACAGCGTTATCCTGGATAAGGTCGGATCCACGTCGGTACAAAAGCTTTGTCGCACATAGAGTAGCCGAAATAGAAAACACAACTAAACCTACCGATTGGCGTTGGGTACCTAGCGCGTTAAACGTCGCCGACGACGCTACTAAGGGCGTTCCGGCCCAGTTCGGAGCTAACCACCGGTGGTTTATAGGGCCTGATTTTATACGGCAAGCGGAGGAGCATTGGCCGCGCGAGAAAACAATAGAGCCCGTCGTAGAAACGTGCGAAGAGCGCGTCATAAAACCGGTTTGCTCTGTAAATACCGTTCAAAACAAGTTCGCATACTTGCCCGAGATATGTAGGTTCTCGAAGTTCACTAGGCTGGTTCGCACTACGGCCAGAGTTTTGGTTGCTGCCGAGGTATTCAAAGCCAGATTGTCTGTCAATAGAAATCCAGAAACAGAAATGAATAACAGACACATAAGTCTAGCGGAGATACTGCTGATTAAACGGAGCCAAAATGAGTCGTATGCCGAAGAGATACGACTAATGGAAGCCGGGCGCGCGCTGCCGAGGAAGTCTGCATTACATCGAGTTGCTATGAAGCTTGATAAGAACGGAATAATTGTGCTAGATGCCCGAATAGACAGAGACGAAGCCCATATACCTGTCTTGCACGCTAAGGAGGCATTTACCAAGCTGTAGATCCATCATTTCCACGCACTTTTCAACCACGGAAATCATGCGACGGTGATCAACGAATTGAAGCAAAGATATTACATAGTCGGACTGCGCGGTACAATTCGTTATCTGACGAATAAGTGCCAATGGTGTCGGACCTATAAAGGAGCTACCCTCAAGGTTCCTGTAGGCGACCTACCGCCAGAGAGGCTCAAGGCGAATCAACCGCCATTTACCGCAGCAGCCGTAGATTTGTTCGGTCCTATGCAAATTGTCATAGGCCGCCGCCGAGAAAAGCGATGGGGCGTCCTTTACACGTGCCTCACCACTAGAGCCGTGCACCTAGAGCTAGCCGCCTCCCTATCGGCAGCCTCTATGATCCTATCGCTACGAAGAATGATGTCTCGACGCGGCGCACCCACCGTTCTGTACTCAGATAACGCCACAAACTTTTACGGCGCAGAACGCGAGCTATCAGAGGCCAAAAACTCTCTGCCCGATAGTCTCAAACCATTTATGACCGAACGACGCATGATCTGGAAGAAGATCCCGCCTGGCAACCCCTCCGCCGGCGGGGCTTGGGAGCGTCTAGTCGGAAGCGTGAAAACAGCTCTGAAAGTCACGCTAAAAGACAGAGCACCCCATGAAGAAGTTCTCCATACGCTACTGCTGGAAGCTGAACACCTGGTAAACTCCAGACCGCTGACCCCAGTGAATCCTGACTTAGAGACCGAAGCGCTCACGCCGAATCACTTTCTCATCGGCCGATCGAACGCTATGTCCCCGCTGGGAGTCTTCTCCGACGAAAATATGAGCCTTTCGTCCTGGAAAACAGCTCAAGCACTAGCTGACAACTTCTGGAAACGCTGGCTGAAAGAATATCGTCCAAACCTGATGCCACGATCCAGTGCACACCAGAACGCGACGAAACTACACGTAGGAGATGTAGTAATTATAGCCGACGGCACGATGCCACGAGGTACTTGGCCTAGAGGCGTGATCGCACAGCTCTTTCCAGGTCCTGATGGCCACATAAGAGTAGCCATTGTACGTACTCGCGCAGGAGAAGTTCGCCGCCCGGTTTCCAGACTCATTCTCATCTGCTCTGCACCAATCGACTGTGCTGACGCACGTGGGGGAGAATTGTCGCAGATAGCTTAAAATTGCCATTGTTTGTGTATAACTAGATCTAAGTCAATCATTTTCTCGGTTTATACCAATTTGTTTGTGTTAATAACGTGTATAAATATTGTGTTTCTATGTCTAGTTGCTAAGTCTTATCTGTGTCTAATTTTATTGATATCATGTCATAATACGCAAAATGTCTAGATTATAAGAATTTTGTACTACTTTACGAAGAAATGTCCTATATAAATATCAATTTTAACCCTCCTACAAACATGTAATACTGTAAGCTTATTAGCCAATAAATGTCTCACATACACGGCACATACCAGCCACTAGTACGAGCACGCTAAAAAACCCATAAAAGAGGCCAGCACTCGTACTCGTTGCTCACTTCAACCTCACTTCTACAACAACTCCCAGCGGGGAAACACCTGCAACTACACTGCTCAAATGTTTTACAATTTTAAATAAGCGTTATTATTCATCTCCCTACATGACCTGGTAAATGGTACAGCGGGTCAGCGCTGCTTGGTTCAACGTGGTAATCCGGTCTGCACACAACAGGAACATAATATGGCGCATAATACAGCCTAAAGCTGAACATGTTTACCGCTAAGCAGCCTTTATACTGCCGTTGATACTGTCCGCATATAGCGGTTGTTTAAACGTTCAGAAGATATCTCATAGCTATTTAGCGGTTCAGTAGTGTATCGAATTAACGTCTTTTACTTCATAGTGGTTCATTTAAGTATCTTTAATCAGATATTCTCTTTGTAACATAGCATATGTGGTACCGTAATAAGTCGTAGTCTAGCATTTGCTGTATGGGGATACTAAACTGACGCGCGTATTTATATTTTACTATAACTTAGACAATTCTGAAGTATAAGATAGCCAATGGCTTTACTTGCAAAATTGCGGCTCCCTAAAATGTCTGTATAACGCCTGTTTAATAGTCACATTTAAGTTAAAGGTGAGAGTGCGAGGAATTAAACATAAAGTAAACAGCTTACAGCTACATACAGGTTCATATGTTGAATTCTATTCAGATTTAGGCTACTTAACAGTACACGAATAATCATTAAACAGCCTTATGCTGCTTATTAGACATGTAACGGTTAACGTCGCTGTTTAACATCAGCCACCATTTTATGTGTATAACCTATATATATTTTGATTTACTTTTCCGAATTCTATAATCTTTGTGCATAAATTATGAACGTATGCATTAATTTGTACTTCCTAATATCGTAATAGTAACTTTTTATGTAATAATTATTTAAAATTACTTGAAATTGTTTGGTCAAAATTTTCCCACATCTTATTTATAGCATATAATTTAATTATAAACTGAGTATTTTCGTAGCGCACTAAAATTTTCTTAGATAATATATATATATAATGTCAGTAAACTTGCATTCCCATACATCTTTCTCGGATTAATACATATAAAAGAACATATAATGATCCGAATAAATTAACACAGCGTGATATGGCGGCGCGTGTACGATTTACGTGTAATATATGTTTCGGTTTGATATGTTTTCTTATAGAACAACGCACTATATGTATTGTTTAGTTTTGATGTACTGTTGTTTTGAAAAAATAAGTCCCGCCGAGTTTCTTGCCGGACATAATTCTTCTCGGGTCAGAGGTGTAGGGTTAGAACCGGTGTAGTTTGATTTTTTTTCTCTCTCTTTTACTTTGACGTGTAAAAGTGCCCTTGTGGCCTACTTACTGAATAAATGTTTGAGTTTGAGTTTCGCAATACTACCGGCGGTGCCAAATCGCACACCAAATTATGTTTTATTATTCTTTTATTCAGACCAATTGTCAGCCTCCCCCGGTATTAGGAGACATTTGAGATATATTTTCTGAATAAAGGGTCATTAGATTTCTCTTAGACAGTCAGTATTCCGCTCTTATAACTTCTATTACCCTAAGGGGTAATAGAAGTTATAAGAGCGGAATACTATATATAACTAACTCGGAGTTATAAGTAACTCTGTTAAATTTCTGCTACAACGCTCTTAAGCAGCTATGTGAACTTAAGGCTGTAGAATTTGTGCCCACTTAAGAGGTATAAAAGCTGAATAAGCTCGTACTCGTATACAGCTACTATGCAGCTTTTATATTCAGCTTTAAGCGTAATCGTATTCTATTATTCAGCTGCTATACAGCCAAGTGTGCTACTTGGGCGTGAACCACACAGGATATCGTCTACTCGAACCGGGCGGCCGTTTCCGTTTAGGTACACAGAGGTCAAATATATCATATAACATATCGTAAAACGTGTCCACAGCGATGTCGACATCGCCAGCACTGAGAACTTTTTGCCAACTTATTTCGGACACTAATTTATACATTAGCTCAAAATCACTCTTGGCAAAGTTCCAGTCCCGACGCATATCCACATTGCTAGAATCTAGACGCTCCGCAGTTGGTCGATGCGCACAGCTCCCAGGCAACGAAATCTCCAATGGGGGATGGTACGTATCAGATCTCGGGACCAACCCCTCGCCCACCATCCTTGAGACCGCAGCACCAGTGATGCGCTCCCGCACCAACACGACATCTAGCTTACTTCCATGTACATTCGTCACTTCGTTCATCTCATTCAAACCGCAGACAGATAACAGATAAAAATAATAACTAAGGACACTCTGGGACGTATACACCGGGTTCAAGTTCAAGTCGCCAAGCACAAGCACTACACCTGCGAGAGTGTCAATCACCGACTCAACTTTTTCAAACCACCGCATATAAGTTTCCTCTGAGGCACTCGGAGGAATGTACACGACGCATACATAAAACACCACTTCACCCGCCACAAATTTGACCCATAGGTCCTCGCCGTTCGGCGTCTCCAAATCCGCACGACGCCGGAGCTCGATGCCAGGGCGCGCCGCGAGGAGCACGCCGCCGCCGGGCGCGCCTGTAGCGCGGTCCCGACGCAGCACGCTCCACTCGCCGCACACCAACTCAGCATCGTTAACGGCATCGGTGAGCCAAGACTCCGTTACCGCGATGACGTCACAATCCAGAGCTAGCAGGTTTTGCTTGAAGTAGTGAAGTCTCGTGTTCAAGCCCCTGACATTTTGATATACTATGTCTAATATCGATACTGTTTCCGTCTTGGGACTTGGGCTTTTCAGGGTATGTGTCGTTTCTCTGCCGTCCTCGAAAAAACCATGGCTTCACCCGAGCGTTCTTGGGCCAAATATCTGCTGATAAACATTTGTCATATAGCTCGCACGGAATGCCTATTTTGAATGACCTGTAAGATCCCTGCGGTTTGAGTTCAAGGACTGTGCAGCCCCTTTCGGGAAATATTGTTTCCAAATATGCTCGTATTTCGTCGGCGCCTGACAACATGTTCCAGAGATGTATGTACCTTTGGAATTCCACCGCCTTGAGCGACGTGACCTCAGGCCCAGCCGTACCTCGTAGTGAGGAGAATCGCTTTTTTGGAATACTATTATCCTTACCTAGATCACGGCCATCGACGGTAGCATCCATTTCCTCTTCCGTAGAGATGTCACTACTGCGCACCAAGTTATCGCGCTTAGATTCCACTGAGGATGGTGTAGCATCGCCGGTTCCATCGCAAGCCGCAACACCAGCACTACTTTCCATGTTTCCCTTCGATAGTGACAAAGGTTTCTTTGCATTTCGCTTCCTGCGTTTCCGTCCCGATTTCGTTTGAGATACTACGGCAGAGGGGGGCTCAGCACTCTGTTTCTCGCAGCGACAGTCGTTTGCCGAGTTCCGTTCAAGATGTTGTAGCCGCTCATTGACAATATCCAGTCTAGAAGAGCAGGAAGCGAGCGCAGTATGGTATTTTTTGACAGCGGCCAGGGCATCAGCTAGCTGCTCCGATAACGCGCTCATTTGGTCACGAATAACACTTATTTCCCTAACCATGAACCCCGCTTCACCTGTCCCCCACGTTTGTGTACATTGTGTTTGAGGTACGGGCGTCTCGCTTTTATTCCTGATGCTGATGTTCTTAATTGTTAATGGGGTCCCACAATTCGATCCTGTTCTTTTGAATGTAATCCTGCACTCAGGGCACATCCAAGTGTCTCGCTCCACCAGCGTAGGAGTGTTACTGACGCATTTTTGTTGGTGATACAGCTTACCGCAAGACGTTACCATGCACTGAATATACCCCTCACCGACTGCAAACTCCTCCTTACAGCCGTGGCAGAACATCTCAGCACTATCGCCTCGCTGCATTGTTTCACTTCTAATCTGCTCCAAATAAGGCTTAAATTAGCACTGTTGGGCGCAGGTCTTAATAAAGGAAACGCCAACATAAAATTTAAAATAAAACTGTATTTCCACTTCCAAACATGGTTCACTGAACTTATCGTGCCTAAGGTTACCGTTAAACTCTCCTAACTGACATCTATTATATTTCTACCCACATTTGTGGTTTATCTAATTGTACGGTATCGTACATACTGCCCAGCGCAGCAAAAAGTTACATAAAAAAATAGAATAAACTTATACTATTAAATTGTTGCTCCTATTGACAACCCTAATTTCTAAGAGCTTAACATCTAATCAACATTAGGAGCTACACAGTTATACAAACTATATTTTTATTTTATTCTAATACACTGACAATCCAATTTTTTTTTTTTTTTTTTTGGTTAATCCCTTTTTAACTACAAGTAAACAATCTTTTTACATTTTTATAGTTTTAATCAGTCTCGATTGGGAGTACAGATATCTTATGGATACTAGTTCTGACTATAGAACCTTTACTGGTTCTGATGGAAAGCGCTCTAACTTTTCCATCCGGACCAGGGAAAGTTTCAACCACCCTAGCCATGGGCCACTTCAGAGGTGCAATATTATCATCTCTGAACAGCACTAATGTACCGACTCTTATATTATTACGTTCAGTACGCCATTTTGGACGATTTTGTAATTGTACAAGATATTGCTTATGCCATTGCTTCCAAAAGCTCTGCACCATTTGAGTGCATTGTTGCCAGAATTTCAAGCGATTAGTTGGTACATGAGTGCAATCACTCTCTGGATATGTAAGTAAAGAGTCACCGGTTAAAAAATGGCCCGGGCTTAAATAAGGCATTTCAGTCGGGTCAGTTGCAGGCAAAGCCGTTAAGGGTCGGGAGTTCAAAATACCCTCAATTTGAATTACCACGGTATTTAACCCTTCATATGTCAAAACGGTTGTGCCTACAACTCGCTTCAAGTGATGCTTGACGCTTTTTATTCCAGCCTCCCACAGTCCACCAAAAATAGGGCTGTAACTCGGTACAAACTTAAACTCTATTCCCAGTTCGGCCGCATGGTTTATAACCGATTGCTGGTGGTCGACAGTAGACTGCAATTTATACAATTCAACCAATTGGTTGTTGGCGCCCTTGAACGTACTCGCATTGTCGCAATATACAACTGAAGGCTTATTTCTACGCGAAATAAATCTTTTAAATGCGTTTAAAAACGCCTCTGTGGTCAAATCCGAAACCAACTCAATATGGAGTGCCTTTGTTGTAAAACATACAAACAATGCAATGTACGCTTTATATAATATTGGTTTTCTTACACGGTACATTTTTATAGTGAATGGACCACCATAATCTATACCTACTTTTTCGAATGCTCTACAAGGGTTTACCCTATCGTAAGGAAGAGAACCCATCAGTTGTTGGGCTTGCTTCGCTTTCAATTTAAAACAAGTTATACATTTGTAAAGTACATGTGTTACTTCTCTTATCCCGCTTATTATATGATATGTTAAGCGTAAACTGTTTAACACAAGCTTTGCTCCAGCGTGCAACAGTATCCTATGCTCATTTTCAATAATATAACGAGTAATATTTGAGCCTTTTGGCAATATAATTGGATGCCTTTGCGAGTAGGGAAGATTTGCATGCTGGAGCCTTCCACCAACGCGGAGAATGTTCATTGAACACAGGAATGGATGTAACGCATCGAGTTTTGATTTAAAAGGTTTATTTGCCTTTAAGGCATTTATCTCTTCACTAAAATGCTCATGCTGCTCATACCTAATGATTGTCATAAAATACCTTTTCAATTCTTGAGGCGTTAGGCATCCCGTTTTTTTGTCTGAATAATTTTTTGTAGTGCTAGCTTTACAATTATCAATAAATCTAAAGCACCATGCTATGATCCTTTTCATTTTTGTTATGTTAGAACAAGTTTTGAATAACGTTATGTCGTTATTTTGAGCAACGCTTACTAGACTAACCTTTAATTCTGGAATTTCTCCTGGCATTATTTGTTCGTCGGCAGAAGGCTTATAATCTGGGTCTTTTAAAACTGAGGGCCCGTGGAACCATAATGAGTTTTCCTGTAAAAGGTGAGGTTCTGATCCTCTTGACAGGCAATCTGCCGGGTTGACAGATGTATTTATGTAATGCCATGAAAAATACTTGGTATGGTCGTTAATAGCCTTGACTCTATTAGCTACATATACAGTAAGCTTTACAGGATCTATTTTTAACCATGAAAGTACTATTTGGGAATCCAAATATAGATACACACTTGCATTAAATTGTAATGCTATGATGTCATATACCTTGTGAGCGAGTATTGCTAATAGCAAAGCACTATTTAGCTCGGCGCGCGGCGTGGTGAGCTTTTTTATTGGGTTAACGCGTGATTTTGAGCAAAGCAAATTCACTGTCACCTTGTGGTTATTATCAATAACTCTCAAATAAATGCAACATCCATAAGCGAGATTAGAACCATCAGCAAATCCGAAAATATCAACAGACTTAGCATTTCGTGTATCTATATTTCGATTTATTACAATATCTGACATTTGAATTAGGTTGTTAGCGAAGGCCCTAAATTCTTCGTTGAGCTTGTCAGGTAAGTGGGAGTCCCAAGATGGGGCCTCAAGCCAAATTTGCTGCATTAAGAGCTTTGCTTTAACCACAATGGGTCCCACCAAGCCCAGCGGATCAAACATTTTGCTTATAAAGCTCAATGCCTTTCGCTTAGTATAATGTTCAAGTACCTCCTGCTTGGGAGAACTTATTATTAGTTTATCTTCAGATAGGTTACACTTAAGACCTAAGGTGCGTACAAAGTCAGTTTCTTTGTTTTCAGAAAAATTGACCTCTTTTCTTTCCATTTTACAATTTGAAGGGAGGTCGTACAAGAGCGAACTATCATTTGCACACCATTTATGTAAGCTAAAGCCGCCTAACTTTAACAATTCTATTAACTCATCGCGAGTTTTTATTACAAGTTCCTTGTCATTACAAGTTATATTAGCATCATCAACATATGTGTTGTGAAGCAACACGTCTGCAGCCAGGGGAAAACGCTCCTTATATCTATAGACCAGTTCGAGTAAGCATCTACAGGATAGAAAACTACTACTTTTGAGACCATAGGTCACGGTCTGAAGCTGCAGGCATTGTATTTCTTTATCAGGGGTGTCCCTCCATAATATATTTTGTAACGGACGATGTGAAGGTTCCACCAAAACTTGTCTGAACATTTTACGTATATCACAATTTAAAACATATTTGAACAATCTAAATAAAATTATAATGCTGAATAAATCATTTTGCACAACAGGCCCGTTAAGGAGTACGTCATTTAATGAAACCTTGCTTAAGCTTTGCATTCCGCCGTCGAAAACAATACGAAGGGGTGTCGTTGCACTTTTTTCATTTATCACAGGGTGATGCGCTAGAAAATACGTGGCTTGTGTGTCCAAATCATATTGTGGAATTGGGATGCGAATAGCATGACCTAGTTCTAAGTACTCATCAATAAAGGACTTATAGCCTCTATATAAAAGAGGATCTTTGGCAAGTCTAATTTCTAAATTCTTAAACCTTTTTAAAGCACATGTGAGTGAATCACCCAAATTTATTTCTTTAATATCTTGCTTTAGCGGTAAAGCTACCTGAAACCTGTTATTTTCAAGCACAACTGACTCTTTAAATATTTTCTCTGCTAATTCTTGTTCGGAATTGGCTTCAATATAAACTTCAGGCACCTTCTCCGTTTGCCAAAACTGTGAAATTGACTGCTCTAGATTATTACTATTTAAATCGTTACCGACATGTTTGCAACAGAATGCTGAGGTAAGATGAGAGGAAGCAGCTGGTGCGCTGTCCCTCACCCTTCCTGCTACAACGTAGCCAAAGCGTGTGTCGCGGAGATACGGACCACCGGGCTGAGCCAGCAGTTGATCTCGCAGCAAATTCTGGAAAAATAAGTGACAGTCTAAGAGAATGCCAATCTTGCCGCAGACATCAAAGTCTTGGTCGGCTAATTTAACATATGGAGGTATAGTGAAATTCTTCCTATTAACCTCAAATTGTGGCATGTTGCTTGTGATGCTATTGGTTACATTACAAGTTACTGACAATTTAAAATTTGTTGCTGTTGCATACACGTCAATAGTTGTCTGCTGTGAAGTTTTATTGATAGACTCACATATTCCGCCAATTGTATCCTTTGATTGCTCTAAAGTGCAGCCAAGCTGCCTGGCTAAGTCAGCTCTTATAAGAGAAACTTGACTACAATTGTCTAAAAGAGCTTTAGCATAAATAAGATTGCCATGTCTATCAATTAGTTTTACCCTAACACTAGGTAAGAGTATATTGCCCTTGGCCTTTGATAATAAACTTACTTGACCTGAGCTTTTGTGGGGAACAATGTCCTCATGCAGCAATGAGTTGTGTTTTTCTTTGCAAACTGAGCATTTAAAACCGAATAGGCATTTTGTACCATAGTGCTCATTTAGACAAACATTACACAATTTATTTGAAGTTACAAATTCCTGACGTTGCGCTATGTCTAACAGCTTGAATTTTGGGCATAGGTGCATCTTGTGAAAGTGAGAATTACAGTACTTACATTTTGTAATTTTTGTTGAGGTTTTGGTGGAACCACTAGTCGTGGTTACTAGGCTGCTTCTCCGGCTAGGGGTTTGCGAATGGGCAAGTGTTTCAAGCGCAGCAGCTCTCCCCTCTAAAAATTTAAACAAATCATTTAGATTTGGTAAGTCTAATGCTTGCTTTTCTAAATTGAATGCCCTAAGAGTGTACTGATCAAGTTTGCGCTGAAGCACAGTTAAAATAATTAAATCCCAGTATTGCACAGGAACCTCCATGTTTTTAAGTGCACCTAAATGCTGTTTTGTATTAATGACTAAGTCACGAATGGCAGCTGAAGACGTTTTATTTATATTTGGCAAGTCCAGTATAGATGTAATGTGATATTGAATCATTTGCTGCTTATTATCGTAGCGATCAGCAAGTAACTTGAGAGCTACTTCGTAATTTTCGTCTTTTAGAGGTAAATGCTTTATAATATTTAAAGCCTCGCCACATAGTAGTGACCGTAAATAATAAAATTTGTCACACTGTGACAATTTGGGATCTTTTTTAATCACACTATCATAAAGTGTTATAAAATCACTATATTGGCCTACCTCGCCGTTGAACTTCTTTATCTCAATACGTGGTAGCCTCTGGAAGCCTCCTGATGACTCCTGAGCAGACGGCGCATGAGCAGGGGTCAGAGTATAGCAAAAGGGGCCCGATTTTAGAACTTAGAAAATTTACAACCAAAAATATTTTTTTTGCATTTTTGATAGTTTTTTTTTTACTTTAAAGAAATCATTAAAATAAGCCTCTTTTCTTGCTAGAAGTTTTTTTATAAACTTGACCGTTTAGGAACTAGAGCGATCTGAAGTTGCGAGTTCGGGGTCAAAGTGTACATTGGTACACCCTTTGGGGTACGCAATAAAAAGATAGATTTTTTTTGACCAAAAGTGAAAAATATGTATGAATCATAAAACACTTAGAAAAATTTCATTCTAGACGCTGAAATATTTTTTTTTTTTTTTTTCAAAAAGTTAGCACGATTTTAGGACTGAAAAAAATTCGATGAATGTTGTTGTCATTATAACACCTGTTTTTTATGATGTTATCCTTGAGAATACGCTAAAATAAGCATGTTTTGTAGAATTTTTTTTTTCTCTAAAATCAAAAATGGCCGAGATAATTGACTTCAAAGTTGGCAAATTTCTAGCACTTGTAATTTTTACATCGAAAGTGGTGTCATTATAACACCTACTTTTAATGATTGTAACGTGTAGAACACGTCAAAATAATCATATTTTATTTGAACAACTTTTCTTTAAAATTAAAGATGGCCGAAATGTTTCTAATGGCAATTCGTTTTCTAATGGGGCCGCAGTTCAAACCTAACCTAGTTTTCTGGTAGCAGCTCGTTTTTCATGTGACTGAATGTGACTTTCCGTATCTCCGGCGCTGCGGGAACAGCAGCCCTACCGCCCTTGCATGACGGCGCACGGTCACTTCGCTCGGCTCCGCAGCTTCGGCTTGTTGGTCGCCTTCGGCGACCAGCCTCAGCCGCTCGCGTCACTCGTTCCCGCGCTTCGTCATGGCGGGCGAGGGCTGCTCTCCCTCCGCGCCTCCGGCTCTATAAAAACACTCTAGGGCGCGCTGTGTTGGCACGCGTCCTAACCAGCGAGAGCCCTAGATTCGGACTTTCGCAGGCTAATATTCCATCATTGAATATTTTACATTTTACAATCCGTCATTTCTTTTTTTAACCTTTTTTTTTACCTTTTTTGACTTTTTTGACTTTTCTGAATTATTTACCTTTTCTGACTTTTTTTACCTTTTTTGACTTTTTGACGTTTTTGACGCTTTTGACTTTTTTACCATTTTTGACTTTTTTGACTTTTCTGAATTTTCTGCCTTTTTTAGACTTTTTTGACTTTTCTGAATTTTTTTACCTTTTCCGACTTTTTTTTACCTTTTTTGACTTTTTGACTTTTTGAATTTTGACTTTTGACTTTGTTGACGTTTTTGACGCTTTTGAATTTTTCGACTTTTTTGACTTTTTTGAAATTTTACTTTTTTGACTGTTTTGACTTTTTTTTACTTTTTTGACTTTTTTGACTTTTTTGACTTTTTTGACTTTTTTGACTTTTTTGACTTTTTTTGACTTTTTTGACTTTTTTGACTTTTTTGACTTTTTTGACTTTTTTGACTTTTTTGACTTTTTTGACTTTTTTTACTTTTTTGACTTTTTTGACTTTTTTGACTTTTTTGACTTTTTTGACTTTTTTGACTTTTTTGACTTTTTCTGACTTTTTTTGACTTTTTTTGACTTTTTTGACTTTTTTTGAGTTTTTTGACTTTTTTTTACTTTTTTGACTTTTTTTACTTTTTTGACTTTTTTGACTTTATTTGACTTTTTTGACTTTTTTGACTTTTTTGACTTTTTGACTTTTTTGTGTCACTACAAAAAAAATTTTGGTCGTAAATTTTCTAAGTCCTAAAATCGGGCCCCTTTTGCTATACCCCAACCAGCTTGTCCTCTGGCTGCAACGAGTCGCTTTAAGTCTTCTGTCATTTTTCACTTGTTTTTACAATTGTTACAAAACCGCTATACAATCTAGCCGTAAACTTATAGTAAAACACTATGAAGAACACCTTGCGCACTTTTAGTTCACCTTTTTAACGCAGTATTGTATATTTTCACAACTTTTGTTACCTCGAACCTCGACCGTTATGACTCGTAAAGCAATCCCAAACAACAGGGATGCCGCTGTGCTATCTATTGCCAGCTAGAATCACAAAAACACAACCACCAATCACAGCCTTTCAATGTTCTGCTGCAGCGCGTTGCGATTGGTCAATGACGCTTGACCGCAGCTGCGATATGCGTTTTGATATTGCACAGCCAGAATGATGAGATTTACGTAATTGAGAACCAACTTATTTTCGAACGACCGTACAAACAAACTCGATCTTCGAAATCTTTTTCAACGAATGTTCTGGAATTTAAATTCACTGAAAGTCTTAGAACGATTTTATAGATTGTTTAAAGCGAAAACAGGTAGGTATGTTTGCTAACACAATTCCGTTTATAACCGTAGAAGGGTCGAAAACGCTCCTTATGTCCAACGACGTAAAGTTCCCAAATAATAATTGCAAACGCACGACAACGTACCTTAGTGTCAAGGACACAAAGTTCACAATGTTAATGTTCTATTGTTCATAAAACTTAAATGCACGAGCACTGCACGTAGGCATATAATAAAATTGCCTTAAGTTTTATAAATATTCCAAGCAATGTTTAGCTCGGCGAATGTTCTGTATACTACACTGTAGCGTAGAAATACGATTGCTTTGCACTGCAAAGTTCACTTTAATTATGTAAAATCCGCACGCCGTATAATAGGTAGGTATCTACCACTAAAAAGTCTCGACTTTTAAACAATGAGCACTGCACACTGGCCTAAAATAAACGATTATAACTAGGCTCGCCTGACTTTTTCGGACGACGGGGTAGAAAAATCGGGTGCACCGCACACCGATGCTCCGCCACACGGTGACGTTGCGCGGATGCTGCAACAGCTTCCACTCGTACCAAACAGCTTAGCCTGCGCGAACAACTGCACCGGCCACACACACTGTGCGATTTTTGTGCCAACACAGTGACACAATTTACTCAGTTGGAGATTAACGTCCACGGACGTCGACAATTTGCCGACCGCGAAACACACTGTGTCCACGTAGCGTTGCTAACCGCGTTAATGCACTGCACTGTAACCAACAGGCCCACAAATCCAATTACGTGTTTTTTTTTTACAGTTCGAAGGACCAATGTTGGGCGCAGGTCTTAATAAAGGAAACGCCAACATAAAATTTATAATAAAACTGTATTTCCACTTCCAAACATGGTTCACTGAACTTATCGTGCCTAAGGTTACCGTTAAACTCTCCTAACTGACATCTATTATATTTCTACCCACATTTGTGGTTTATCTAATTGTACGGTATCGTACAAGCACACCGCTGCACAGTGACCCGGCGTAGCGATGCTATAGCGTCCGAGGATGACGTAGCTCTCGTAGCACTTCGTAGCACCGCAGGCGTAGCCGATGCTCGCGGCTGCGGTGACGTCAGCGTGTGGGTGTCGCAGTAGGTACTTGATTTCGCCGCTAGCTTAGAATGATACTCGTAACTTGGCTCAGCGGTGACGACAGCAGCCTCGCAGCCCCGCGCCCCGGGTTCGATTCCGACTTGCAAAAAGTTGATGTCTCTTTCTAGGACCGCCCACAAGGAGGAGCCAGCGCACAGAGAGAGATGCTCAGGAAGAACAAGGAATCAAGTTTAACACTTTTCGACCAATCAGAATTAAAAGTTTAGAATAAAATGAATATGGAATTCACTGCAAGACAGACACGTCCGCTCCCGGCGACCGCGGAGTGTTCATCGACGATATCGACGATATACGTCTATAAGTTTATTTTTGAAATTGAAAGTCGTTCGTTTAATCATAATCTAGGAATTCTTATAAAAGCATAATTGAAGATTGAAGTAGTAGATTATTACTTACTTGAATGTAAGCCAAGGCTTTTCTTCCGCTGTAATAGAACGTCGAAAATTTGTGTCCGCGCCAGTAATAATCACTCCAATTTTGCTTAGCAAATAATCAAATGACGTGGTTGACATACGGGTGCAATTTAAAAAAAATCTTCGTGTTGGCTTAAATCTTGGTAATCTCTAGCAAAAGACCCATTTATAGGTCTGGTTTGTAAATAGAGATGTACCCAGTGTCTTCTGCGTTTTATGACTCGATTGTACAAAAACCAAAATGAAGGTATCACCGCAGCGTTCTGAATAAGTTCCGTGTCCATTTTATCGACAAATAGGAACTATTTTCACCTTAACATTCGAATGTGAAATGAACGCGAGACGGAAGTAACGCGGGACGTCGCGTATCGCAGCTCCGGACGGAGATACGGAGAAAACTCGGACGTTGGTGCGTTGTCTCCGCATGCGAGTCCGTTGCTCCGCGTCTCGCAACGAGACGCGGCGGCAGTGTGACAACCGCCTAAGTGTCGCGTTTTCGTGACGGTCACGTGACTTTTTTCGCCTTTACAAGTTTCTCACTCGTATGGCTTTGTGTCGCATTTTCATGACGGCGACGTGACTTTTTTTCGCCTTTACATATTTTTCAATCGTATGGCTTTGTGCCGCGTTTTCGTGACGGACACGTGACATTTTTTACCTATATATATTTTTAAAATCAGCTCAAAAAGCCCTTTGATTTGATACCACACACGATAGGTTTAAAAAAAAAAATTTTTTTCCATCCAAAAAAAAGATGACTTCATAAGTGCTCTCGTTTTTTTGTTTTTTTTAGGGCTACGGGCCAAATTGATTCATATGGCCTAAAGATCAATCGGTCCAATTTTCATGCGTTTAACACCATTTGCAGCATTTTCTTGAATTTCGGGGTTTACGAGTACCTACCGCTAGCACTAAAAACCAAAACCGTTTATGAGTTATTGCCGATGAAAGTTCTTGCTTACGTTTTTGTTGCATAACTAATGCTTAATCTACATATTTTATGTATGACCTCCCATATAGTATCATATAAATAATTACTGGAAGAGCCCCTCTCTCATTAAATTTGTTGTAATAGCTTCAGTTGTTATCATTTACTCGTCTCTGGCTATGATTATCTCAGAAGGAAATTGATCAAGTTGTAGTATCCGACATTCGTACATTTAAGAGGGTTATTAAATAATTATCATCAGCAACATCGCAACAAAATGCGATTACCCCGTGCAGTTAGCTAGCTGGTTACTGTGTAGTTAACGTTCGAGTTGATGGACCGAATCACGTTCAAAGTTAATGGGGAGTCATGTTCAGGTAGGTACCCAGGTTCATTCAGTTCTTGTTTTCGATTTTTCTTTCCTCTGGGCTAGAAGGATTATAATACTTATATAGATGTCATATAAATTCCATCCATTCCATTCCAAAACTTATATAAATTCCATTCTAATGTCGTTGACCTGCATGACATATAAATGTATACCCTGCGATACAGGCCTAGCCTAATGCGGGGACTCCTGGAATCTCCGTATACCGGGTGTGGACTGTAATAGGAGCAAAAATTTTAAACGTAGATTCTACTCCTCAAACTAGACAATGTTTGTTCAACGACTTTTGAAAGTTATGTAGATTTTAGATTGTCTCTTTTTCAAACAAACTAAATAGTATTTTCAATGTAAATCAAGTTCCGCCTAAATGACATCGCCTGTCAGTCTTGTCACCCTACAGATATTAATTAATGTCGTAGTACATTGCGTGTTCGAATAAACTTTAAACTGTAATAAAATTCCAACTACTAGATATTTTTAAAAGTTGTTGAACAAACGTTGTCTAGTTTGAGGAGTAGAATCTACGTTTTAATTTTTTGCTCTTATTACAGGCCACACCCATAAACTTCGTTGTGCACCAACTATTTAATCTACTTGTCAATAGAAATACTGTATAATCTTTTGTATCATTAGTTTTGTGCAATAAACAGATTTTTATCTTTATATACAAAGGAAAAAGTGACCTAGGCCTCCGGTGCCCAGGGCTGGGATTCAACCAGCGTCTTCTGCATTCGTGGCAGACGCCCAAACCCTAACAAAACAAAGTATTTATTAAAAATAATTTGACTTGTTCTTCAAGTTGCTAGAAGGATTATTATTACACACAACACAAGCTCTCTTGTGAAGTGTCTTTCTGCAGCACAGACCCTTCAAATCGGTGTATTCCCACCTACTCCAAGATGGGAATACACCCTGAATACACCTTTAAATCCACTAATCACCAAAAGCACATTTTTACGAGCGCCGCCCGGGGCCTTGCAAAAGCTAAGGACGTCATTCCCGGGTACTCGTTTTCTATAAAAATCCAGCAGATACGGGAACCCGGAATCCCCGGTTCTCGCCGTACAAAATCAGAACAGGAGCATTCCATCGTGACAAATCACTAGCGACATCTGTACCCGATGTTCTGAAGGTTTACAACCTTTAAACTTATTGTAGTGGGTGGGGAAGTGGACGCAGACGTGTCGGTGCTGGACTACGTGCGTGACGTGCTGGACCTGCGCGGCACCAAGTACATGTGCAAGGAGGGCGGCTGTGGCGCCTGCGTGCTCTCCGTCGTCGTGTCCGACCCGAGCGGAGGCTCGAGGCGTCTGTCTATTAACTCTGTGAGTCCTTACAATACAATACAATCAAGTATTCTTGGTTGTACGTCGAAAATATGAGTTACCTTACAATACAATACAATCAAGTATTCTTGGTTGTACATCGAAAACATGAGTCACCTTACAATACAATACAATCAAGTATTCTTGGTTGTACATCGAAAACATGAGTCACCTTACAATACAATACAATCAAGTATTCTTGGTTGTACATCGAAAACATGAGTCCGGATAAGTTACGTTAAACGTTTGTATATATCGATGGTAAAAAGCGGAACTGCTGTAAACGCCAAAATGCAAAGTTTACACCAGAGCCAAAATACTTTTCGATTTTGAAAAAAAAAATCATAACGTCTTTGTTTATTAACAAAAATACTTGTAATCTGGATTTAGCTTATAACTTATACATTTCTATCAAATGTCATATTGAAAGTTTGACATAAGTGAATAGTTTACAGTATAGTGTCACTTACGACAATGGCACTCTTTTTTTCGTAACGCGGAAACGCTGTGCGTACAAATGGTAAATGTACTAAAATAGTGAGAGGGGTAGACATTTCATAAACCATAAATGCCGTAACCAGCACATATTTATTTCTAAGATTAAATAATTTTGACATTAATGCCAAATACGTTCGTTAGTCGACTTACTGAATTGAGGTAAGTGCCAACAGATAAAAATAAACTGTGAAATTAATACGACTTAAGTATCAATCAGCCTTTATTAACACTTTTTTAAAAATGTTATCAAAGTTTAAGTTTAGTTTCATAATTAATAAAAAGGTTTATAGGAATAATTCCCGTCTACAAACATGCAAAATTATCAAGTCTTTATATCTCTTACTAAAAACCATTCAAAAATTTGCTTAAAAACCAAACTTACCAATTTCAACTGGCCTAACAATTGACTAACATTACAATCATCTTTACAACCTTGTAATGACTAAAATCTCACTATAAAACTGAGCAACTATTTGAAACTAAACTATACCATTAATTCTGTATTAAAGACTTTTAAAAACGCAAAGAGTCATTTTCTTAAGTATAATCTCACTTAAATTTTAAATAGGAACTTAATGATTTTACTTATAAGAGCTACTGAGTATCGGTTTTTATCATTATAAACTTACTAACTTAAATAATTGCACTTATTAATACTTTAAAATATTAAAATTGCAGTCAAATCAAAGATTTAGAAGCGTAATAATTGACTTAGGAACGAAATTGCACTTACATAAAAATTAGTGTTTTTATAAAATCTCAACAGCTGCTGAGATTTTCGTTATAATAATTAGATTTTGTTTATTGCACTTCTAAATAAAATATTTACTTTAAAAGTCAATTACACAGCTAAATCCTACTTATTTAAAAATAAATTGAAGGTTATTAATAGTCGAACTAGTTATTCATCACCCTCATAATCAAAATGCACACTACGCACTGCCTATCGTTCCGGCGATCGCCAACCGACTGATTCGCAGGCAGTAGGCACCAACGACACCGCCGCGAGCGCACATTTGAATGGTATTATTGACGAGCTGCACCTGATTCCCGCCATTTTTCAAATATCGTAACTGCGACTTGATGAGATATTATATTCGAATTAAACGTAGTATGCGTCTATAACAGATAATTTATTTTACTTAAATTGCAGTAATCCTTAGGAGTAATTTTTTCACTACATGCATAAATGGTGTATACGCCACAGGACAAAATTTCGGCAGCGGTGTAAACACCACGCTCATCGGGCCATGAAAATCCGAAATAGGCGTAAGTGTACTCGTTTAAAAATTTGCTAATATTTGGGCGTTTACAACAATTAGAAGGGGACATGGTCAAAAAAACACATTCGTTTTGCAATGCTGTCCAGTTTTTTCCAAGTGTCTTAGAGCCATGGGACCCAGACGTTTCGACGCGGAAAAAATCACTGATTTCAAATATGTAAAAAAAAATTTTTTGACCAAGTGGCGGTTACAGCAGTTCCGCTTTTTGCCATAGACTGTTACAAATATTGCGTTACCTATCCAAAATACAGAAAATCTATGATTTCAAGCTAACATGCTCATTAACGCTATAACTATTATTGGAAACGGGGTGTTTATATACTGATTGTTACACCTTGATAATGGCTCATGCAACTGTACAGAAATATCGGATGCTCAAAATCTCCAATATACATGGTTAATACCCCGTTTCCAATGATAGTTACTTAAGTATGATACAGATAATCTCTGTCCATGACCATATTTTAAGGCTGCGTTTCCACCAGATGAACAAGGATGCGTCCAAGAACCAATCCTCGAGATGCGCTGTAATATAAACAAATGAAGTGATTCTATTGGTGCTTAAGAAACACATTCCTCGCAACGCATCCTCGCTCATCTCTGGTGGAAACGCAGCCTTACTCGTATTTTTGGTTCACAGAATAATCTCCATGAATTTGATCTATAACTTAAACTAAAACAATTTGCAGTGCTTGGTATCAATAACATCCTGCCAGGACTGGGAGATCACCACGGTAGAAGGTATTGGAAACCGCCGGTTGGGGTACCACCCCGTGCAGCGCGCCCTGGCGGAGCACAATGGGACCCAGTGCGGGTACTGTAGTGTGGGCTGGGTTATGAGCATGTACAGGTGAATAATTAGAGTTCATCCTGACTAACAACAACTTTTAAAAATAAATTGCTTAGTATCTGTTTTAGCCCTTAGTCAATTAGTTACATCTATTAGGTAGTTTTAAGTAGATACTTTAGTTAAAATTGTAAATGCTAGTTTTTAGTTAAATAACTCGTGTTTAATGTCATACGCATGCTGTGATTGCCTGTAAGTGGGGGATCAATTGTATATGTTTTCAATTTTTATATTTAAATGTGTGTTGGTAGTCCTAATAAATAAACAAATAACTACCTGACTTACACGCCTATTCTTCAGTACTATGCATGATATTACAGAGTTTTTATATATACATATTATTTAGGTAATCGTATTTAAATACAGCCCTAGAAAAATGACATCGACCACTATGTTTATTGTATAATTGTCCAGGAGGTGGAACGAGGGACCATTAATTTTAGTTTCAAAGTTATCTCCAACCGCCTTGCTAACAGTGGCTCCCCAGGCTGGAAGCAAACGTCACGTACCCGATTCGATACCCCTATTAGATGAATTCCGCACACGGGCAGTTACTTATACTTGTTTGTATTCTGACCTGGTTTGTTCTCGATAGAATCGTGTATGTGCGGCGCTTGCTTAATTATGTAGTATGAAAAAAATATGCGCTTTTAGTTGCCCTAATTCGATAACCGTATTCGGGAACCTGATACCAATACCTAATAACGTCGTGCTTCCAGTCCAAATAATACGTAAACGAGGTCAATCAGGTCAGATACTATAACTTTTAGAGATGTCTATTAACTAAAATCCCCCAGTCTGTAGCAACACACAGTATGAAGTATAGGTACAAGAACGTTATTTTTAATTACAGTTGTTTGTTTTACAGCTTACTTGAAGCAAACCACTATGACCTTACTCAGCTGGAAATCGAGCAATCTTTTGGTAGTAACCTCTGTCGCTGCACCGGCTATCGATCTATTCTAGACGCCTTCAAGACCTTCGCAAAAGATGCGCCAAAACCTAAAGACCTTCCAGATATTGAGGACCTGACTCTATGCCGGAAAACTTGCAAGAAACCTTGCAGAGATGAGTGGTGCTTAGTCGATATGCGAGATGTGGACCCTGTCGAAGTTATTAAGATTAACTTGAAAGATAAACGCGTTTGGTACACGGTGTATGAGGTCAAGCAGATTCTTGAGGTACTGCAGAAGGAAGGTGATGATTATATGTTAGTAGCTGGAAACACGGGCAAAGGTGAGGAAGGGAATAACATTTGTACATATTCTATGACTATGAAATAAAATATGCTCTTACACGTTAAACTATTTTTTTACGAAACTATACATATCCAATTTGCCTTAAAATAAAACGTCTCTTTGCAATATATTCTAACTAAATGTTTTATTTTTAGGAGCGTACCATATCTTTGCATATCCTCGGGTCCTCATAGACATAAGCAGAGTCCTCGAGCTTAAAACCCACATCCTAGACCAGAACCTGATCGTCGGCGCCTCAACCACGCTGACGGACACCATAACCCTGTTCTACAAAATCGCGAAGGAGCGAGCGGAGTTTAGCTACCTCTCCCTAGTAGCTGATCACATCACGCTTGTGGCACATATACCTGTCAGAAATGTAAGATTAACTTGCAAATTCACCTCCAAAATGTGAAATCCGTGCAGTCAAAAGCCTAGGATACACACACAAATCAGGTCGCCCGCCGGGTCTGGCTGGCGAATGTGGTGAGCAGATCCGTCAATGTATGGCGGGAATTGGGCACGTAGTTCAATGTATGGTGGGAATTAGGCACGTAGTTCAATGTATGGTGGGAATTGGGCACGTAGTTCAATGTATGGAGGGATTGGGCACGTAGTTCAATATGTGGCGGGAATTATGTACGGGCCTGCAGACAGATCTGAACAACGCCAGACATTGACGGACACATCTGCCAGAGAGACTCGACGGGCAGAGCGGTGTCCGAGGCTAATGTTGATGTCGTCCTTGGTTACAGATTGGCACCATTGCTGGGAACCTTATGGTGAAGCATAGAGTTCCAGTGTTTTCTTCTGATATTTTCTTATTGTTTGAAACCGTTGGAGCCGTTTTTACTATCCGTACGTAAAAACATACTCAGCACCTTGCTACTCGTATCTACAAATAATGCTAAGGTGGCTTCATTGAAAATTTGGTAGATAATTACTTACCTATATAATTTTGTTAAATATTTTCAGTTGACAAATATGGAGGAGTACAGTATGTGACTCCAGCAGTGTTCCTCAGTGTAGACATGACGGGAAAAATTATCACAGATGTCAGACTTCCACCATACTCGCAAAACTATCATTTTGTGTCGTTCAAGGCAAGGATGTTATAGACATGGATGGACAATACCCATACAAAATCGCGTTCTCTTTTCAGGTTAAAGCACTAGTGTCATCTATCGGTCACACCCATAAAGCTCTATAAATGGAGTACGCTTTGCCTCATCTTTCCAAACAAAAAAGTCTGCCAAAATCTAAGGGGGCGAGGTAGCACGCATGTGATGTTTTCTAGTCAAAGGTACATCATTGTCGGTTGTTAATACAGTTTATTTCTAAATGAATTTTTATGGCAGCAACGCTTTATTGACAACCGACAAATATGTACCTTTGACTTGAAAACACCAAACATATTTGACATATTCTTTTTATACTTCATAACACTAAATGGAGCAATAGATAGTCGACTGTACATACGTTAACATATGGTTCATTATTGGATGCAGTCTTTGCAAATGTCAAACAAAAAAGCCAAGGATCGTTTTTGATTGTATTTTCAAATAAAATATAGAAGACAGCAATCCATAAGCGCGTTAAATATGGAGAAATGTCAAACGTCAAATAGTTACTGCCCGTCAGAAAGAAAACGATTGTCTTTGAATCGATTCTGTAAACGAAGCTTGATTTTCGATTTAGGTTAAATCTTTTATTACGAAATTAATGATAAATAAAGTAAAACTTTACTTACATCTGAAATTGTATTTCATCTTTTTGTAAACTAGACGAAATATAACATTTTTTACATCCAAAAACAGCGCATAAGGGCATTTTCACGGAGCTTGATGTTATCCATCGACAGCGATGACGAAAGTGCGTGACGTCGATTATTGAAATAGTTTTTATAGATGTACTAGATTTTCCTGCCAATACTTTTGACAGCGGGGAAATGATACCTAAGGCCTCTCCTGGTTTAGAACTCTCTGGTCACAGGTAACTTTGTTCGTCGCTTAACGCTGACAGAATAACTCGACTCCCGACTCGACAGATGGCGCTGTGGCACTGTGTACCGAAAACAGACGTATAGCTGAACGCGATTTTGTATGGATATTGTCCATCCATGTCTATATCATCCTTGGTTCAAGGTATGGTAAGATTACATTAAATGCACCTTTAGTTAGAGTTTAGTGTAGGTCGACTAGTTTTTTGATGTATGGTTGAAATTTTCTGGTTTATCAGATTTTTACCGTGATAATTGCAGCATTTAGTTTCTCATCTTATTCAGAATCCGTAATTAGGGGAATACCCGTGCTACTGCAAACAAATGAGTCGTAAGTTTTCGACATTAACTAATCTACAACAATAATAAATTATTAATTAATTTGTCCACCATGTTTACGGAGTTGAGGCACTATGATTACTTTTACGATCCTATAGTGACACAATTATATCCATCCATTCTTGTACTTAGCGTCCATCTACGATTAAGTTTGCACGCCAAGGGGGCTTTCAATTCAAACATTGTCAAACGCTACTTAGGACTACTTTACTTACATATTTATTTAATTCTTATTATTTATTAATACTTATTCTTAAAATGTTTGTTTGTTGTATGCATTACTAAGTCGGTTCAAACATAGATTACTTAATACCTACGAAATGAGTTGTTTTTTCTTCACTTCATTCACATTAGGGAATAAATTGCTTTTTTATCACTTCCTTAACATATTAGGAAACGATTAAGTATCAACAATTTTTTTGCAGATAATGCCTCGCGCTCAGAGTGCGCACGCGCAAGTAAACGCCGGCTTCCTCTACCAACTAGATCACGAGCGCGAGACGGTGCGCTCCGCCCGACTCGTGTTCGGAGGCATTTCCACCAGTTTCGTGCATGCTGCCAACACTGAGACGTAATGTATTAGGGACACAACAGGCAGAGTGTTAGTCGCCGCATCCATGGTAAACAAATGCAAACATGGGAGTGGCCTCAATTATGGGGCTGACAACAGCTACATTCCCTCCCTATCTTTTTCAGCGCGAGCGAAAGAGAAACACTGTGTTACGATCAGCGCCGGCCCGAGCCCTCGATCATGGTAGAGCGATATCGGGTTTTGGCACCCTTCGTTAGTAATGAAAATGAAAAAACGAATAGTCCGCCTCGAACTGAGAACTTGCGATTTCCTTGCAAACGAGATGACCAATATAATAAGACCCATCTGAAGATTTTTTTTCGCTTTCTAGCTTCATAACCCCTTGATCGATCCTGCTCAGATACGAACTCTCAAATTATATGTGTCTCTGCTACAACCCCAACAAATTTCATGAAGATCAGAAAAACGTCCCAGTAGCCGAAGTTGTTTGTAAGAACTTCACTTCGCTTACGCTCCGCTCGTTCGATTAATCTGTCTTATCTAAGCTAAGGCTGCGTTTCCACCAGAGATGAGCGAGGATTTATCAGGCTTTATTTCGTGCCTTTCAAAATCAAAAGCAGTGATTTAAAAAAATCATCTAACATTATAAATGCGAAAGTGTGTCTGTCTGTATGTTACCTCTTGACGCTTAAACCGCTAAACCGATTTAGATGAAATTTGTTATGAAGATAGTTTGAGTCCCGGGAAAGGACATAGGTTAGTTTTTATCCCAGAAATAATCGCTTAAGGGGGTGGAAGTTTGTATGAGATTGTTGCTCACTGTTGACTTAAAATAGCATATTCCTTAAATTAATATTTGATATTCGATTTTACCAAGGCGTTTTATTCATTCCTTATGGCAAATTTTAATCCCACCCAGATAAAGTCGTGGCAAAAGCTAGTAGATAATAAAATATAATTTTGATAAATCCAAATTGGGTTAACCAATCGCTTAAAACATTATAAAGTACGTAAATGTTTCGGCGCCTTTATCAAGCTTAATTTCGCACCTTTCAAAATTAAGTCAGCGATTTAAAAAACAATAAATTTTTTTAGTCATGATATAACCAATCGCTTAGAAAATTATAAAGAACGTTACGTTTTCGGCGCCTTTATTTAGCGCCTTTCAAGATTAAGAGCAGTGAGACACGCCTAAAAAATACTTGAAATAACAAAAATACCGAAAAAATTATAACTGTACGTTTTCGGCGCCTTTAACAGTCTATATTTCGCGCCTTTTAATATCAAAAGCAGCTATTTAAACAATAAATAATAAGATGTAATCCTGATAAATAAACCCAATCCCTTAGAAAATTATAAATAACGTAACTTTTTCGGCGCCTTTATTTTGCGACTTTCAAGATTAAAAGCATCGAGTCACGCCTAAAAAATTACTTGAAATAACAAAAATACCAAATAAATTATAACTACGTTTTCGGCGCCTTTATCAGTCTATATTTCGCCCATTTTAAAATCAAAA
>OX352295.1:42608519-42618519 GCA_947086415.1 Pammene aurita | reverse complement strand
CTAACCTAACCTAACCTAACCTAACCTAACCTAACCTAACCTAACCTAACCTAACCTAACCTAACCTAACCTAACCTAACCTAACCTAACCTAACCTAACCTAACCTAACCTAACCTAACCTAACCTAACCTAACCTAACCTAACCTAACCTAACCTAACCTAACCTAACCTAACCTAACCTAACCTAACTAACCTAACCTAACCTAACCTAACCTAACCTAACCTAACCTAACCTAACCTAACCTAACCTAACCTAACCTAACCTAACCTAACCTAACCTAACCTAACCTAACCTAACCTAACCTAACCTAACCTAACCTAACCTAACCTAACCTAACCTAACCTAACCTAACCTAACCTAACCTAACCTAACCTAACCTAACCTAACCTAACCTAACCTAACCTAACCTAACCTAACCTAACCTAACCTAACCTAACCTAACCTAACCTAACCTAACCTAACCTAACCTAACCTAACCTAACCTAACCTAACCTAACCTAACCTAACCTAACCTAACCTAACCTAACCTAACCTTTTTTTTTTTTTTTTTTATAGAGGGGAAAATGCGTTACGCATACCGCCGGGCCTCGGGAACGTAAAGCCCAGGCAGTTATGTGGGACTCCCATTTCGGTGTACCCACTAAAAACCCCTCGTTTTGCCGCCTCGTCGCTAAAAGGCGAGACCACGGGAACTCCGAAGTACACTACCGTGGCCTCGCCAGCGGCTGGCTGTTGAGCCTCCTCTCTGAGGAATTTGTCCTCTTACGCTGGGTATGGCGTGGCTAGATGTCTGCCACGCTCTTCGCCTCGAGGACCTATACCTTTAGGGTGACAGTCGTCCCCGTGACTGCCCCCCGGAGGTCCTCCTTAAGGCGGCAAGCGGCGGTCATGGGCGACTCGCCTGCGCCCGGGTCTCTTGCGCCGCATCGGGTGAGCTTCCACGTCCTGCTCCCGCGCGCGCTCAGAGGCTTCTTTCTCCGTCATTACTAGTTGACTGTAGTAAGACACCGCCTTCCATTTAGTCCTATTTTCTAGGATGCCCCTTACGACGCTGGGTAGCGACAAGTCGCTGCCGACCACCGCGGTCAGCTGGTTCCGCGCCTCGTTCCACCCCCTGCACTCTGCCAGCGTGTGCTGTGCTGTGTCTTCAGCATTATCGCAGTGATGACACGCTGGCGTTGGCTCCCTCCCGGATATTTTGCACAGGTACTTCCCAAAGCACCCATGGCCCGTAAGCACCTGTGCGAGGTGGAAAGTTACCACTCCATGTTGTCTCCCTATCCATTCTTTCAGCATGGGCTGGATCGCGTTGACCGTCCATTGGCCGGCACTTGGGGTCCCCAGTCTTTCGCCCCACTTGCGAAGGAGTAAATCGTGGGCATTTACCCTCCAGCGCTTCACCTCCTCGAGCATAGGCTCTTGCCCTCTAGCTCTCGACTCCGCGATCTGGGTGTACACTCCTGCCAGAGCTTCCGCGTCTAAATCCCAAGGAGGTGTCCCAGCGAGTGCGCAGGCTGCCTCGCAGGAGATCGTGCGGTATCCTCTGATGACTCTTATCGCCATGACCCTTTGCGGTCTTCGCAGAAGGGACTGGTTGTGGGCGTTGAGAGCATCAACCCAGATGGGCGCACCATATAGGGCCATCGACCGCACTGCCATAGTGTACAGACGGCGGCAGCCCACGTTAGGTCCTCCTACATTTGGCAGAAGCCGGCTTAGTGCTCCGGCTGCTCCCAACAGTTTTGGAGCTAGGCGCTTGAAGTGTTCCTTGAAGTTCCACCGGCTGTCGAGGACAAGTCCCAGATATTTCATTGTCGACCCGATGCCGATGGAAACTCCACCTACCATTAGTTGAGCGCCCGCAGGGGGCGCTCTTCTGGGTCCATGAAAGCAGAGGGCCTCCGACTTGTTGAGAGCAACTTCTAATCCCAGCTTACGGATCCTACCCACCACTTGAGCCACTCCCGCTGTTGCTTTTATGGCAGCTTCCCTAAATGTACTAGCCGACGCGGTAACGAGAGTGTCATCAGCGTAGCACGTCAGTTCCACCCCCGGGGGATTGCTGCCGCGGAGCACCCAGTCATAGCCGATATTCCACAGGAGTGGTCCCAAGACTGACCCCTGTGGAACTCCGCATGACATAGGTTTCTGGTGCCACTCATTTTGTGCGGGGTATTTTACCGCCCTATCGGATAGGTACGACTCGATGACTTTCCGCAGGTAAAGCGGTACGGTGTGATATCTAAGCGCCTCTTGAATGCAGCCCCAAGGCAGGGTGTTAAAAGCATTTGATATATCCAAAGATACTGCGAGGACAACCCCGCCTTGGGACACCGTCTCCTCCGCCAAGACTTTGACTCGGGCGATCGCGTCGACGGTGGATCGACATCGGCGAAAGCCATATTGCTTTTCACTTAGATTTGGCCCTGCGTTTTCTAGATGCTTGACGAGGCGGAGCGAGATGACTCGCTCAAAGAGTTTGCTCACCTCGTCGAGCAGTACGATTGGGCGGTATGCTGACGGTGAGTCGACCGGACGTCCTTCTTTTTGGATGAGGACTAGTTTTCCCGTCTTCCACGCTCGTGGAAATCTGCCCTGTCCAAAGCATGCACTGAATAGTGCCCTAACTCGGAGTTCGAGAGGCCCCAGTGCTACTACCCATGCGCGGCCAGGTATACCGTCCGGACCCGGTGCTGTATTCTTCTGCTTTAGTCGTAGCACTGCTGCTCCTAGTTCTCCCTCGGTAACTTCTGGCAAATTTGGAGCCTCTTCATTAGTGCCAGCCAGATGTTCCGGCGGTGCCATCAGAGGTGGTGTGTGGTCAGCTCTGTCTGGGAACAGAGTGTTTACCACTCGCTGCAGGAGCTGGGGCTGAAGGGTCTGTGTCAGTGGTGGGGTCCACGGACGGAGTTTGCACCTCACCATTTTATATGGTCTTCCCCACGGGTCTTTGTTGAGACTCTCCAGCATCTCCTTTTCGGCTAGGTCTTTCGCTCTTCCGATCGCAGTTTGCAGCGATACGACTAGGTTTCTGTATGCTGCGTAGAGCTGGGCCTCTTCGTCAATATCACGCCGTTGTCTTCTGCGACTTCTAGTATACTGGCGCCGCGCCGCAATACAAGATTTTCGCAATTGAGCCAATTCTGTAGACCACCAGTATACCTTTCGCTGTGGCGGACGGGGCCCAACCCTAGGCATGGCTACATCGCAGTTGTCGGTCATGGCATCCAGAAGCCACTGTGATTCCCTTTCAATGTCCAAGGGACCACCGGCTGCCCGTAGCCAGGACTTAACTAGAGCCGCTTCCTCCAGTAGTTCGCGATTCAGACGTTTCATTGCCCACCGTGGGCTCTCCCCTTCCATGGGGTTTCTTGGGCCTGTTGTTATCGTCTGGAGTGTAGAAACATCGTACCTTATGTACCTATGATCCGAAAGGGTCTCTACGTCCTCCAGAACTTCCCAGCTCTGGACACGACGAGCTAGAGCAGCGTCGGCAAAGGTAATATCGACAATTGAGCCACCTTGTTGTCGCACGCATGTGTGTGCTGTTCCACGGTTCACTACCTGTAGATCATAGGCCACAGCCCACTCCTCCAAGCACTGCCCGCGAACATCCGTTACAGTGGAACCCCACGCCCCGGACTTTGCATTAAAATCTCCGGCAATTAACACGGGTGTGGGATGCAGCTGCCTGGCTACGGCGCCCACCTCTGTAAGGAACTGCTCAAAATCCGCCAGGTTCTTGTTGGGCGAAAAGTAGCATCCTACTACTGCAATGCTATCATGGATTGCAGCTACGTAGCCGTGACCCTTTATAATGCCTTGAAAGGGTGGGGAGCCCGCTAAGCTCCGCGACACTAGGGCAACGGTATTGTCTACGTCCCCAACCCATCCTGTACGGGTAGGTACGGAGTATGGCTCCGCAATTACCGCTATATTTATCAACCACTCTGCCATGCTCTGGAACAGGAGATCCTGAGCCCTGGCACAGTGGTTGAGATTCGCCTGCAGCACTTTAATGGCCATATTTATTTTATGTCATTTGTAGACTCCATCTGTACCTCATCCACAGTAGGGGTGGGTGAGCGTACGGGCTGGCTGGGCGGCGAGGGGGCCCGGGAGATATTTCCAGCCTTGGTCTTTGATCTCTTTCGAGGGGCAGTACAGGTCTTGCTCCCTGTCCTATGCCCCGCATCTTTGCCAGATGCTGCACAAAGGGTGCAGTGTGGCTTCGCTGTGCACTCCTTCACCCTGTGTCCCGTCTGGCCACAGCGGTAGCACAGTTTGGATCTGTCGATCTCAGAGAGACATTTCGCCTTTACATGACCCACCTCGAAGCATCGGTAACACCTTTGGGGGCGAGTTTCAAGGAGCTTCACTTGCGCTGATACCCAGCCTATAAGCAGCCTTCCTGCTTCGGTTACTTTTTTGGCAGCAGCGACTGGACACCGAACCCACACAGAGCCTAGACTCCAGGGGTCCAGCTTTATGTCGCCAACTTTCACTTCCTGGGTTACACACCCCCCAGCTCGTGCTATCGCTTCAGCGATATCCTCCGCTATGACTGAGTCGTCAAAGCCCGATACGCGTAGTTCGACGCATTTTGTGGGACGGGATACGCGCACCTCTTCGGAACTAAAGAGCTGGCTAAGTTTTTCAGCCAGTTTGTCCGCTTTGGGTCCACTAGTGGCCCCTGATATTTCCAGCAATCGTGCGCCAGTAGCTGCGACTTTGAACCGGACTGACTGAATTTCGAGCTCGGATAGGTTTACTTTATCTTTAGCTGTGGCAAGAACACTTTTATAAGTGATGCCCTTGCCTTCAGCTTCTGGCTGTAGGGACAGAACTACAGCTGAGGAGCGGGGTACCCGTAGTTTTCTCGCCTTTTGTGCTTGAGTCCGCGGTGCCACTTTCCCTTGTGATTGTGTTCGCTTTTGAGCAGGGTTAAGCTTGCGGGCTGTGGCGGAATCTTTGGCTGATGATCCCTGTACAGCTTTCTTGGCCTTTCTGCCTACTGCTTTGCTCCAACTTCCTTGTGCCGAGGTAGGCGCGTCGATCACTGCTATTGCCTTACGTATTTGCCTGGCTTCGGCCGCCTCCTTAGCAGCCAAACTGGCTTTTTTACGCTTCGGTTTGCGTTTTGTCTGCTTCTCGTCGTCGGGCATGGAAGACGCGGAGGAAGGAACCGCTTCCATTTCTGGCACGGACGCATGTCTAGGAGGACCTGCAGGGGCAGTCTGTGCTGCCCGCTGATCGGAGGCCAGAGGTGGCCGTATCCGTGGCTCCGGAAGGAGGCGACACTCTAGGGTTTTGAGTCGGGCGTTTAGCATGTCATCCAGTTGCGAACGGTTTTTGTTCAGCGCCTCCTCAACGAGCTGTCTCATTTCTGACTCGGATGTCACGGCAGGTTGGTTGCGTATTTCTTGAACCTGTCGTCGCAGTTCCGCTAGCTGGCATGAAAGTTGTGCATTTGCTGCCTCCAGACGGGCTACTTCTTCTGTCGCAGTGCGCGTCCTTAGCTCCTCGAAGATATCACCGATAGCGGCGACTGAGTCCTTAAGGAGTCTTTGGTGTGTGCCCTTTAGGTGACCTGACGTGGAAATTACGTGCTTCACAGCATTAAGGGCTCCCTGCATCTTTGCTTCTAGGGCGGTTGATGTTAAATCCTCCTGGCTATGGCCAGATTGGCCTGGTAGGAACCGGTTAATTTGGCCTCTGCCCCGGTTCGGTGTCCCCTTGAGATATTTGTTGCGCAGGGGCATGCCTCCTTCACTTTCAGATCTGCGGTCATTTTCGGAGCCAGATGTTCCCTCTTCAGTGGGTTGTTTGACGCCGGGTTTGCGCCAGTGTTTCCCGGTGGGGATGCTTCCTCTTGAGCTCACCGTTGCCTCGGATGAGTCAGACCCCGAAAGCTGGGTCTCTTCCACCTCTTTTTCATTGGGGATCGCAGTTTCCGACCCCGACCTACCGCTTTTTGGGGCGGGTGCATGGGCCACAGGCTCGTGGTCGTAGCGGACCAGGACTACCCGTAGGTCCGGAAGCGAACCCCCCAGTGCCTTCGTGCGCGTAATCGTCGCATCTTCATTATGGACATCCGTCACCCCGCTATGCGAAGGGACAGTTGTCGTCGGCGACCCCGACGTAGACTCCATGAGCTCTGGGGTGGGCCCGGGTTTCCCCCGCCCCAGCTTCAGAAAATCGGCCCGGGCCCTTCCCGCACCCTGGCCTCGTCCTCTCTTATTGGGCCCGGAGCCGGGCCTTGCTTCGGGGCCGGAAGCATCACCACTGGATACCCCGGAGCCGTCCTCTTCACTCAACAGCCGCTTCCGCAATTCCCCGGATCGGCCTGAGGCAGGAACAGGCAGCGACCCGTCGGAATCGGCCGTTTCGGTGTCGGCGTCCGTTGCCAGCGGCGAATAATCCATGTCTTCCCTGGGAAGATCGCGCGCTTCCACTTTCCCGGGGGAAAAGAATTCCTCCCGATCTGGTGAGAGCATAGCTAGGGCACCGCGGGCCCTCCTCCCACAAAACACCCTCGTGGGGATTGGTGTGGGGGACCGCACGAACTCCTGCGGTGCTATGGGCGCCTCCTCCTTTTCGTCCGCGCCCTTCTCGACATCGGGGATGGCGTGGCGTATAAAGCACCCCGCTTTGTCCCGGACTGGGCGAAACTCCATCGTAGGGGGGTTTGGAGAGGGTGCCTTTGCACCTTCCTTGTCCCCTCCTCCGCGCAATCTTAAAACTAATCCGCATGCATCTTTGTCCAGTAAACATTTGCCATGGTCGTCGTTGTTTTTCCTTCTTGAGTGCTTTGCCCCCCCAGAATACGATGGGCAGCATGTCACCACAGCGCGGGCACTTGCCCGTTCTGTGGTGTCACCGAGGATTGAGACCCCCTGGAGTAGTTTATACTTTTTGTAGCCACTCATTTTGTTGCTATTTTTTTAGGAGGTATGCCCCCCCTCTGACGTTCGTGACTGGGCTCCCCCCAGCCACGCATCCCTTCAGCACGCCAGTCACACCTTGGGATTGGGGATTTTTTATAGTGGTTAACTCCACGCGACCCTTCTCTAAGTGAGAAAGATCCTCGTTCCGCTCAGTGCGGGCTACGAGTTGCCCGACGGTGGCCGTAGCCACAACATCGCGTCAGGTGGTAAAAGCCACCAATCGCAGCTCTTGTATAGAGCTCCAACTTCGTCCCAGTGGGACCTGGCGTCTCGCACTGTGCCCTCTGCTGATTTCAGAGGGACACGCGGAGCCGCCCCCCGTGTGCTGTTCTTAGTCTGGCCCCTCTCCTCAGGTCTGTCCGGTTTGGGAGGCCCTATCCGGCATGGCCCTGAGGGTCATTGGAGCACGCAAGCCCCTTCACCACGGCAAGGTGACAGCAATCGAAGGGGAACCTAACCTAACCTAACCTAACCTAACCTAACCTAACCTAACCTAACCTAACCTAACCTAACCTAACCTAACCTAACCTAACCTAACCTAACCTAACCTAACCTAACCTAACCTAACCTAACCTAACCTAACCTAACCTAACCTAACCTAACCTAACCTAACCTAACCTAACCTAACCTAACCTAACCTAACCTAACCTAACCTAACCTAACCTAACCTAACCTAACCTAACCTAACCTAACCTAACCTAACCTAACCTAACCTAACCTAACCTAACCTAACCTAACCTAACCTAACCTAACCTAACCTAACCTAACCTAACCTAACCTAACCTAACCTAACCTAACCTAACCTAACCTAACCTAACCTAACCTAACCTAACCTAACCTAACCTAACCTAACCTAACCTAACCTAACCTAACCTAACCTAACCTAACCTAACCTAACCTAACCTAACCTAACCTAACCTAACCTAACCTAACCTAACCTAACCTAACCTAACCTAACCTAACCTAACCTAACCTAACCTAACCTAACCTAACCTAACCTAACCTAACCTAACCTAACCTAACCTAACCTAACCTAACCTAACCTAACCTAACCTAACCTAACCTAACCTAACCTAACCTAACCTAACCTAACCTAACCTAACCTAACCTAACCTAACCTAACCTAACCTAACCTAACCTAACCTAACCTAACCTAACCTAACCTAACCTAACCTAACCTAACCTAACCTAACCTAACCTAACCTAACCTAACCTAACCTAACCTAACCTAACCTAACCTAACCTAACCTAACCTAACCTAACCTAACCTAACCTAACCTAACCTAACCTAACCTAACCTAACCTAACCTAACCTAACCTAACCTAACCTAACCTAACCTAACCTAACCTAACCTAACCTAACCTAACCTAACCTAACCTAACCTAACCTAACCTAACCTAACCTAACCTAACCTAACCTAACCTAACCTAACCTAACCTAACCTAACCTAACCTAACCTAACCTAACCTAACCTAACCTAACCTAACCTAACCTAACCTAACCTAACCTAACCTAACCTAACCTAACCTAACCTAACCAAGATATACAGTTTTGCTGGATAAAAGCACACGCTGGCTTCATGGGCAATGAGGAAGCCGACATGACAGCTAAACTTGCTGCCTCACTACATCGAGCACCAGATTATGCTAAATTCCCTTTATCTTACCACAAAAAGAAACTACGCAAAGACACACTTCAAAAACAGGACAGTGACTATCAAGAGTGTACAACTGGATCACACCTCAAACAGTGGTTACCAACACGGGATAAAATCAACACGTTTAGAAGTCAAATCAATCTTACCAACACGTTTAGAAGTCAAATCAATCTTACGTTTCAAATAACGCAAATACTAACAGGACATGGGTATAATAAAACCTACCTTAAAAGGCACCACATCATTGACACCAACGAATGCCCATGTGATAATAGCACACCACAAACAATGAAACATCTGCTGGAACAGTGTCCCCGATATAATAAAACTCGTGAGAACCATGAAATAATCTGTTACATAATGAAATTACAACCATATAACTTGGAAGAAATCACTAAAAAGGAAGCTACCCTCGAGTCATTTAAACAACATGTAAACAACATAGTAAATACCCTTAAGAAATTCAACGACACGTAGACCCACTACCAACAGCAAATAACAGTTGACGTCTAAACACCTACTACAGGCATACCTATACCTCCCACATCCCCCCCCCCACCCTCACCCTCTCCCATCATCAACATCAATATTATTATCAGCACAACAACACTTTCAATAATACCTATACCCAACCTTTACGGCCTGCACGCTTGTCGCCCCGCTGCTACTCCAGCTAGTACATTCACCCCTACCAAACTAGCTCAGCGCCAATTATACTCACACCGGTTCGTTCACCCTATCCTCGCCACCTCGCCACTTCGCCACTTCACTGAAATACCAGCCCTACACCTATCACCATAATTACTTACGTGATCTTTTTCCACATGACTGGCCCCCCCTACACCCCTACACCCCGGCCTTGCTTCACCAGCCTGACAAGATAAACTACTCTACTGATATTCTGCTACTTCGCCACTATGTCAGATCAATGAACTCACACTCTACGCCACCTTACCTTCGCCACCTCGCCAGTTTATTGACCTCACACTTCGCCACCTTACCTTCGCCATTTTGTCAGTTCATTCACCCTAGCCTAACCAGCTCGCCGCTACTTACACACACACCGGTTCGTTCACCCCACCCTCGTCACCTCGCCACTTCGCCATTTACTGAAATATCAGCCCCATACCTGTCACCATAACTGCTCACATGGTCCTTACAAGATAAACTACCCTACGGATATTATGCTACTTAGCCACTTTGTCAGATAAATGAACTCACACTCTTCGCCACTTTACCTTCGCCACTTTACCTTCGCCACTTTACCTTCGCCACTTTACCTTCGCCACCTCACCAGTTTATTGACCTCACACTTCGCCACCATACCTTTGCTACTTCGCCAGTCCACTCAACTTACAAACGACATGTAGCGCGGTATGCTTAATCAATAATA